>VZTB01015532.1:305105-355793 GCA_013397245.1 Thryothorus ludovicianus | reverse complement strand
AAAAAAAAAAAAAAGGCACGAAATCCCGGAGGAAACTAGTTAAATATTCTCTCCACCTCCCTCCTCTTATTCATTCGCTCCGTTCCTTTCAATCGGCGGGGTCCCATGGCGACCATCGTGGGAGAANTGACACAGAGCGGAGCTGGGCAGCGGCCACCCCTGCCAAACGTCATTTTTTCCTCCGGTGAAGAAGAGCGGTGGAATACCCCCGTGCCTCCCCTCCGCAAACAGCCGGGCTGAGGCTGCGGACCTGAGGTGCCCCGCGGTTCCCAGCATGACCGGGACCTTCCCAGACGGGGATTCACTCGGGAGAAGCGGCAGAGCCAGGAGGAGACCTGCGCCTCTGGGATTATGCATCCGAGCAGGTACGTGGATGCACTGGGGCTGTGCTGAGCACCGCTGTAGCTGAAGGGCTAATTCTCCCTGCGGAGGCAAACGACACGGTCTTTTCCAGTAATTTATCTTATGTGTATTTACTTATGTATATTTAAATCACTTGAGGATTAGCAAGGAGGACTCATTCCTCAGGAGGAAATCTTCTGTGGGGCTTGAATTTTAAGCTTATTCTGCTGAAAGCAGGGGGACGTGTAGAATTACTGCAGAATAACTCCCTGTATTTTCTGGACAAATCTACATTCTCTCTATATTCATTATCTTTCAATTATGTTACTTATTTGTTTGAAACAATCTCCTGACATCATCAGTTCAGTGAAAACAGAAAATTACTTCACAGCAATGGAGCAGACCGATCTGCTCATCCGGTTTTTTCTATCTCTAAATATATTCAAACAGCTTCTTCTTTCCTCACATTACTGCTATAGAACAGCTGCTTTTGTATTTTTCAGTCATTAATTTGAAATCATCCTCTCTTTTTCCCTGTGGGTACCTTGCTGCAGCTACTCAGGGAAACCCCACAGGCAGAGCAATCTTTGCTTATCCATAGCCAGCAGAGGCAAGAGGGCTGTTCTGGTTTGGCTAATTCAGGCACAGACTCTCGAAGAATGCATAGCAATATTTCTCATTTATCCAGCTGGCTTCCAGCATGTTGAACAGTATGTTGGCTCCACGGAGTAATGGGGAAGTAAAGCTGCCTTCTGCTCTCAAAAGGCCATTTGTGTGTACAAGGCAGGATTCGTAGCCAGTTCTTTCTGGCAAAGGTTCTCAGATGTGGTTCTTGAAGGTTTGTTGTTAAAGTCGCTCTTAACCACTTAAACAAGTGGCTTGGTTTACAGAAAAACTGGTTGCCAACCCAGAGGCATCCTTAAAAGCTTATTTGAATATCTAAATACAGATTTTTTCGAAACTTGGTTTATGAGTAAGCTTGATTTCAGATGTATTTTAAGCATTCTGGTCTCGGATGAGTCAGTAAGGGGAGGAATCTCTACACCTTAGACACATTTGGGGAGCTGAGCTCCTTGTCTCAAAGTAAGAGCTTGCAGACTCTCACTCCCCCGCAGCTCTCCTGTGAGGCCCCTGTTTGCAGAGCTGTGCAGTGCAATTCCCACACCTGGGTCACGCCACATGACCTCCATCTGCATTTTCCTTTGCAGCCCCACCGGGCACCCTCTCTCAGGTGTTTAGCAGAGAGCAAGTTCAGTCAAACAATGCAGAACAAACCCTTAACATCCTCAGGTGGAGTCAGCTCACCCTCCCTACCAGTTCTCCCAGCACCAAAACATGACGCAGGCCTTGTGTGTTTGGGATTTCTTCATTCCAGCAGCTTCCATCTTTCCCTAGACTTTCCCTCTGGCAGGCAGCAAACAGTTCCTGCAACTGGCACCCTGTCCACGAAGGCATCTCCAGATCAGGGGTTATCAGCAGGCTGACACCTTGCCTCAGTGGCTTCTCCTAGGCCATTTTTATCCTTGCCCAGTAGAGAGACTCCCTTCCCACAATTATCTCCACATGAGGCATTTCCAACCCAACCTCTGGCTGTGCATGGCCTTCAGCCCTTCCAGCTTCCTTCCCAGCCAAGCTGGCCTAGGAAGACTGAAATGCTCTCACTAATGGTGGTATCCTCTGGCAGAGGGCTGTGTGAACATTGTTCTACCACTCATGCAGGTCTGGTCCTCTTATTCCTACCAGAAAAGTCCTGGAAACATCTCAGGCATCTCTGGTTATCAGCCAGCACTGCCACCCCACTCTCTGTCACCGTGTCTGGCACAGGGACCTGTGCCCTGTGAGCATCAGTTCCATGTTGCCAAGAAGGGTCAAGAGCCACATGACAGGAACTCTCACATCCCAGCACAAATGTTGGCACCAGTGCAAAACTCCTGTTGCCACATGGGCATCTTGTGTGACGACAAAGCCGTTTTCACAAGATTTCCTGTAAAGAATTCCTTTCTATGTAACCTTTCCACACAAAACCAACAGTAAACCAAAAACATTCCTCAGGTTCTCCTATGGAGAGAACTTGTGCTCCCTGCTGGTAAGAGGGTGAGCTAAGCTGCCAAAGCTGTAGCTGCTGGTGCATTTTCCCTGTGGGGGAGAGGGTGAGAATTTCCAAGAGATGGGCAGAGAAACCAGCCAGGCGTGAGGTTCACCACCACTTATCTGTCAACACCCACCATGGCCAAGCAGCCCTGGTAAGCACCGTGTTCCTCACACCAAGCAGAAGAATGTGCTGTGCTGTGGGCAGGGCCTGGTGCTGCCAAAAATTAATGCAAGCGCGTGGGAGAGAGCATCTATATTTTTACCTCTGATTGAGGAAAGGGTATGGCCTAGCCATGCCCAAGGACAGACTCACTCCCCATTAGGGAGGACGAATAGTCTCCAAAGCTGTATTTCAAGCTTCTCTCTCTACCCTCTTCTTGGACAACTTCAGTAGGTGGAAGCTGTTGTGACAGCAGAGTTGGAAATCAGGCCAGTCCTTCTGCTTGCTCCCACTTTTCCATGCCCCCACAGTCACGCTGGGCACAGATCTGCATTCTGCCACCATTTTTAGATCATCACTTTTAGACATTTAGGGCTAATCTGGAATTTTGCATACTAATCCCAGCAGGAGGAGGATAAAATAAAGCCCTGAAACCCTTAAACCTGTGGGGCTGTCCTTTTTGGGGCAAGAATTACATCTCTAAGAAGAAACTTGCAACCATTGTGTACCTGTTTGTAAACAGTGTGGTGCCCTCTGAGGAGGTGAGGGTGTCTCTCTGACCACAAATCTGGCTCATATTTTAGCACTGCATGTACCTGGACCAGAGCATAATGTTGGGTGTAAATGGAATCTGCAGTTATAGTAAGGGCTCCTTCTCAGTGCCAACAGAGAGTAAATTTCTCAAGGTTTGGGTGCACAAATAATTACCAGGTTTTAGCAACTTACCCCAGGCTAATAGACCTACTAGTGACTTCCTCTAGGTCAGTCTTAAGCCCTAGTAAATACATAAGGAAAATTCATTGCCTCCAGATGCAGGGGAAAGCCATTGCTTCCAGAACATTTAAAACCACAATGAACTTCAGGAGATGGCAACATGTATTAAGGAGACTCAGCCAAAATGCAGAGACTTGTGACTTGTGCACGGGTTTGAATCCTGCTTGCTCATCAAAATCATACCTTGTGGAGTTGCCCTGAACACAGTGCTCCAGGTCACACTAGTTACTCCAGGTGTGAGCTGACAGACTCTGAAGGAATAGAGGGGCCCTGTTCTTGTTGCACTTAGCTACTGCACCTCTCACCCCTGACTAAGCTCAGTTAGAAGGATAAAGCTGACAAAGGGTTCTTCCCCAAGCAGCCAGTACAAGAAATAAAAATTGATTCCAATCCCAGCAGCTGTTTAAATATTATATCCTTGTCCTCAGTTTTAGTACCTTGTTAAAATACTCAGAAAAGAACTTGAAGAGTCAAAGAAGGCCAATGGCTAAGAGTCTGTCTGGCTGCCCTGAATTTCCTCCAGCATACAGAAGATATTCTTTAGATGTGCTGAAAATTAGAACAATTCCTTCTTTTATTTGACTCCACCCATACTTCCTGCTCCCATGACCTCACCCCTCAGCACAGGCTAGGCCCTCAGATCCTGATGTAAGATGCAAAAACACAGATCAGCTCACTCAACCAGTTCAGCTCAGAAGCTTTTACCACCAGCTGAGCCATGTCCACACCAGTACTGAGAGCTCCACCCATGAGCCAATCCATGCTTACAGCCATGTCATCCTTGCTTCTCCACACTGCAGGACAGGGATCTCCACCAGCTGGGTGAAGCTGGGAAGCAGGCAGCAGCATGTGAGATGTGGGTACGGATCTCCAAGGCTTCACTGCACTCAAAACATGTAATTCTCCTGATAAAATAGGGGCAGATGTTTCCTATCCCCACACACTGGAATGCAGAGAGTGAGGAGGAACACACTTCACCTCAAGAGATTTTCAGGCTTTGCTCAGAAGAGCTGCCCAGAGAATAGAAACACCTTCCTAAGAGGAGCAGAGCAAAGAGCTGAGCATTTTCCTGAGCACCAGAGCAGAGAAAAGGACTGGCAGGGAAACTGTGTGCTCACAGAAGCATGTGCACCCACATTCCTTCACTGGAAGCAGGAGGACTAAATGGCCTCAATATGCACAGCAGTCATCTCTGCACAGCAAGGGACAGAGAGAGGCTAAAACACAAAGGGATTTCTACACTGGCACAATGCAGGCACGGGGCAGTTCATTTGAATTTAGGCAGGGTGGATGTCACCATCTAGCCTCTCACAGCCAGACAAAAGCCCCCCTCCCCCAGTCTGATTCAATTTACTCACACTCCTAATGTTGATTACACTCAGTTAGATGAAGCATTTCTCTTCCAGTCTGGCAGTTTTTCCTGAGATACTCTCCAGAGAGGGAAGTTTATGGAGTAAACGACTGGCTTAATGCTTTTGAAATAATTTGCTGGGCCAATGTTTGCCTGGTGTTTTGCAGCTATGATGCAGAGAGGTAAAATATGTTGAATAAAAAAGCCCCTCTGCTAGTGCTTAGGTCAAGTAATGTACCACGATCTGCTTATTTAGCTGCATTTGTAATCTTGAAAAACACTAGTTGGGAAACAAAATGCTTTTACCTTTGATTAAACATTTTAAAAAAACCCATTTACCACATTCCTTTGTGAACCTTATTAGGTTTTGCTCTTCCAAATTGCAATGGGCACTGCATTTTTAGACAGGACAGTGAACATGCAAACACAAAGTGACTATGCCATATGGGCTTTTTGCAACAGTCAAGTATACGTGGCAGGGATTTCCTGAAGTTTTTGTGGCTCAAATAGTTAATCTCTAAGTAACAGATCTTTTTTGGAGTGTTATCAGCTAAAAATGCAGCTATTTGGTTTCCAAACTGCAAATTAAGGTCAGTAAAATGGAACTGCGGCACCAGGAAATCCCTCTTCAATGATTGTGAGTCATCTAGCATGCTCTTTCTTTTCCAAAGCTGATGCACAAAAAAGTAGGATTTAAACAGAAATACCAAAAGACCTCATACCAGATTTAAAAGGATTCCCACTCTAAAGTGCTTGAAAGACAAAGTGAGATTTTGGGCACTGCTGAATCCATGCAGACTTATAATTACTGGAAAGCAGCCATTCAGGTCAGTATTATTTGGTTTAAAGGGAAAATTAATACAAGCATTTTTGTTAACTAAAAATGTAATTAGGCCTCACCTACTTGCTATACATAATTTTTACTTGTTGTGCTTCTAAATTTTTGCTTATGGACCTTCATGGCACAGGGAGCTGACAGAACTCATCACTGGATTTTATGGATCTGATATTTGCAAGTTGAATGGTTCACTAACACTTAAACCATATTTCAGCAAACATAGACATGGGAACTGGGGATAAATAATGTAGCAAGTCATGGTATCTCCAGTTATTTGCATCTCAGACCCATAAAGAGCTGCGCCTGTGTTGAGCTTTTTATGGTCATGTTTCCTTTTGGAGCATTACTCATAATGCAGAAGTTCAAGTCTCCACTATAAAAAAAAGATTCATAAAAACCAGAATTGCTCACTGAAGAAAAATATATACTGGGCCACAGACACTCAAGTTCTTAGTACTAAATCAGGGCATGATCCTGATCTCAGTGCCACATAAGGAAAATAGGCTTGAATAGAGACCATTTAAAATAGAAGATATTAGTTTCTGGTCCATTTGAAGAAAATATTATCTGTGACTAGAAATGTGGGAATCTCAGAGTACAGTGGTTAATCAGATGGCATTTTACTATTTTGAAAAATAAAACAAATAATGGCTGTACAACCAGTGAAATCCTAGGCTCAAGTTAGCTAAACTCCCTAGAACTGCACCTATATATTCACCTCTACCTTGTGGGTGATGTGGTGACCTCTTGGCTTTATCTGGTTCTTCTTCTCAGGGTCAGGATTAAAAGCACGAGAGATGGAATTCTTGTTGGGACTTGGATGTTTATTNGAAGAAGAAGGACTAACCTACACCCTAAATCCTCCATCTTGTTGCATATATATTACTGTATCCCAAAGCCTTAAATTCTCAATCCTTCACCCTGTGATATAACACACTTCTATTCAACTACACGCTCACAATCTCAGTGCTATCACTCAATTTTGGAAGCCTTTTCCATGGCCTCAGGTCAAATGCAGTGTATTTTTGAGGATCAGTCCCTGTCAGCACAGAAAGCCTGAAATCCTCTGTGTCCAGGGTTCCAACATCAAAGGACCTGGGAGTTTTCCAAAGAAGAATAAAAATATGCAGCACTAGTTGCCCCTCTGTCAGTGAGGAAAGCAGCACCGCACGAGAACCATCTGTGCTGAGCATGGGGTGCTCTTCCCAGCCTCATTCTGCTTCCTCTGCCAGCAAAGCTCCAGCACAAGGCAGCTGGATTCATGTCCTGGAATCCTCCTTCCTTTGGACACTCACTGGTTGCTCTCCACTGGGGTCACACACTGCTCTGTGCCCAGGGCTGCTCAGCTCCTGCCTTCTCCAAGGCGTGTTTGCAGCTAACACAAGCTAACACATGTGAACAGTGGCTGGGCTGACTCTTAGGCAAGATGCATCAGAAAAAAAGCCCAAAAAATACTATCTGGGTACTGTAGTACCAGTAACTATTAACCAGTAACCCTGTAACTATTTTGAAGTTTACCCACCTGAAAAACTGTATGTCAGGTCTGAGCAGACACAGAGAGCAGATTTGGCTCACAAGGAGAACTATCATGAGAACAGTGTTAGCAAGTCTGCCTATTTTAACAGCTTAGAAAGGCCATTTCATTCTTGTAGCAGACTTCCACTGCTCTTCAGGACTGGTCAAGACATTTTATCTGATTATTCATCTCTGAAGCTTAATTTGTACAGCTGGCTATTTTTAAATGGCACATACTTCTGCATGGCAAGGAGGGAAATTAAGGAATAAAATTATCCCACAATGTTCCTTTCTATCTAGTTAATAGGTTCCACATGTATGATTTTATTACAGATAATTCTAATAGGTAATTTAGCAGGTTGCACTGACAATGCATCCTGCCACTCTGCCAGACACAGCAGCCCAAATGCCCTACCAAGAGCTGGTGACAGCAGGATTTCTCCAGGGGAGCAGATCCATTCAAAGGAGGGTGGGGAAAGACAAGCAGGATCCCTCTGAGCAATCAGGAATCATCTGCCAGGCAAAGCCACAAAAAAACCAGAGGGAAAGCAACCAAGGATGAGGGGGAAGGCAAATCCAGGCTGGGCAGCACCCACAGCTGAGGAGGGGACAAGGGCAATGTATGACCTGCTGACAGTGCCCCTTCACATGACACAGTCACAGTAAGTACAGGCTCTAAAAAGCTAGAGGGAAAAAAATCTATAACTACACCAAATAATCATTCCTTCTTTTCTTCCACATCTGACAATTTTTTTGCACTACATTATTGAAAAGGACATGCAAAACAGTACAAGGGGCAAGATCCCAAATTCATCCAGTGGCTCTGTGCTTTCAGGCTTCACTCTGAGCAGGCAGACAAGGAGTAAATAATAGGAGGTAGATGTAGAGGCAGAGTAGGCACAGCAAAAAGTATCAGTGAAGCATTGAAAACAGCCCATCAAAAAGCAAACCTGGGAATCTGGATCCCTTGGAAAGCTGAGGAGGGTGGTGGTGGCTTTTTGAGCTTATTCATTTGGCTTCCAGGATGAACTTTTTGATCTTCTGGTTGTTAACTGAATCCTGATTTATCTTGCACAGTATCAAACTCTGGAGTTCAGCATTCTCCCAGCAGACCCATAGAGAAGACTTTGTGTGTCTAGTGAGTAAAAGGCTTTGCATGTCAAGATGATAACTGAGAGGACATCAGACAGCAACAGGGTGTTTGCATATGTACAGCCACTAAAATTAGCTGTTTTTCCATTTTATCCCTGCAACAGGCTAAGACCAACCCAACCATCTGGCTAAACTCAGCATGGGAAACTATCTAGCAACATAGGCATAGGGCAGGAGGCCACACACATCACACTCTGTGGTGTGTCTGCCAGGAGGGTGCAGGTGAACAACTACACACTGGTAACACCCCCAGAGCAACTGCAATTCACAGGCAGTGACATTTGACAGGTGATAGGGACATTGTTAGCCTACAGACAAGAACGATGGCCCAAAGTGCACATCCCAAAGGCCTCTCACTGAAGGGCTCCCAGAAATTCAGCTCATTTCACCCACAAGGGTCTAAGGGATCACTCAAGATCAATACAGCCATTCTTCCAGAAGTGTGGGGCTCATGATTAGGGTGCTCAATCCCAGGAAGTCTCTTTAGGCAGCACCCCAGCCCCAAGGGAAGGGCTTCCCACCACAGACATCCTGCTACAAGGAAAACCACACAAAAAAGGGGGCTATAAACTGGTCTGGCCAGGGCTTGTGGACACACATGGTAATGGCCCAGAAATTTCTCTGGACTGAGGCCTCTTATTGCCTGGGAACCCCTGTGTTGACCAAGGGGTCCTGTCCTTCTCATCCCCTCCACAAAAGCAGTGCTGGGGTCATGGTGCACATTGTGCAGATGTGGAGTAGGGCTGTGAGGAACAGAAGTAAAAGGTGTGAAAGGGCATGAAAGGCTGGCAGCCATCACAAACCAGGCAGGGAATGGGGTGGGAGCCTCCTGACACAGCCTGTCGCACCACCAGCTACAGTAGAAGCCAGAAGCTGTACTTCAATGTTAGCCCAGAAATACAGAAGTCACAGTATATATTTCTACTACTGAGAATATTCTTTTGTGGGTTAAGATGGGCTTTTCACACAGAGCTGTTCAAGAGAACCTTTTCTCTCCTCTCTGTCTGCAGCCTGAGCAAAAGACGTGGCTGAGTTTGCTGGCAGCATGGATAACAGCAGCGGTCCTGTTCTTCTCCTTACCGTGCTCCTGCTGCAGAACACGAGCAGCCCCAAGGCCTCCACCCCTCCTGCTGGCTACGAGATGGCAGAGCCTCCACGCCCAGGAGCCGGCTCCAGCAGGAACCACTCTCTGGTGGAGTATGGGCTGAGGCCGGGGGAAATCGCGGCTGCCAGCGTGGTTTGGGGAGCGCTGTGGCTGATCTCTGTCTTGGGAAACTTCCTCGTGTGCTTAGTGATCCACAGGAGCAGGAGGACACAGTCCACCACCAACTACTTTGTGGTGTCCATGGCCTGTGCAGACCTGGTGAGCAGCGTGGGCAGCGCGCCCTTCGTGCTGCTGCAGCTGAGCTGGGGGCGGTGGCTGCTGGGCAGCGGCGTGTGCCGGCTGGTCAGGTACCTGCAGTACCTCACGCCCGGGGTGCAGACCTACGTGCTCCTCGCCATCAGCGTGGATCGATTCTACACCATTGTCTACCCCCTGAGCTTCAAAGTGTCCAGGGGGAAAGCCAAGGGAATGACTCTGATCTCTTGGCTCTGTGGTGCTCTGTTTGCATCACCAGCCTGTTTTCTCTACGGCTCCAACAGTGAATGCCACTGCAACTTTTTTCTCCCCAGTTCTTGGCAAGGATCTGCCTACAGTATCATCCACCTCCTGTTGGTGTTTTTGGTCCCATCCCTCCTCATTATCCTTTTTTACCAGAAAGTCATTAAGTACATTTGGAGAATAGGCACAGATGGAATGACTGTCAGGAGAACAACAAATATTGTTCCAAGAACAAAAGTGAAAACCATCAAGATGTTCTTAATGTTGAACTCGATGTTTCTCCTGTCCTGGCTCCCTTTCTTCACGGTGCAGTTGTGGCACCCACAGGAAACAGACTACAGAAAGAGCTCCTTGCTTTTCCTGGCCATCACCTGGATCTCTTTCAGTTCCTCAGCCTCTAAGCCAACCCTCTACTCCATTCATAATGCAAACTTCAGAAGAGGGATGAAAGAAACTTTTTGCATGTCTGCCATGAAATGCTACAGAAGCAATGCGTACACCATCACCACCAGTTCCCGGATAGCAAAAAAAAATCATGTTGGTATTGCAGATATTCCAGCTACAGCCAAAAGTGTCACCAAAGACTCCACCTATGATGCTTTTAACAGAGAAGCCAAGGAAAGAAAGCTTGCCTGGCCTATTCCGTCCAATCCCCCAAATACGTTTGTCTAGCGGGCTTCATTGTTTTGAAAAGTTACTCTTTACCCCCAGAAGAAGAAGTAAAAACTCCTTTTGAACCAATGTACAGCTACATATTTTTAACTCAGCTTTTTTGGGGGGAGTGAGGGGGAGCGGGAAAGAGATGTTATATTTTATTAAATGCCTTGGGTTTGATGCATTTGTTCTATTTCATTTTGGTTACTACATTCTGCTTTGGGAAATTCCTCTCCCAGAATCACAAGCAGTGATTTTGCTTATCTGCAAAACAAGAGTTCTTACACTCTCTATCTGTAGGGAGAAAAGGGAAAGAAAGAAACACTGTTTGTTTTAATCCCCTTACAGGATGGGTCACGGTGCATAAATGCCTAAATCCACCCAAAGCCATCTAGGCTTCTTTCCATTTTGTCCCTGCAAATACAATTGCCCTGGGGCTGTCCATCCTGTTGAGATGCCACAGGTACGATGTCCATATGGGGGCCCTGTTGGCTTCAGCCTGAGCCTACTGGCCTCAGCAGTGACAAAATTCCCACTGGCCCAGCAGGGCCAGCACTGGATGCTTCTGTGTCTTTGTCGTTGCGCATCTCTGGAGGTCTCGTGGTCTTAAGTACCCAGGAAAAGTCTCCTCCTTGGTCTCACCTTCCCCAGCCCCTCAAGCTGCTTCTACCCCCAGCCTGCTGCACCCACCCAGAGGTGGGCACAGCTGGGAAAAGGAGCTGCTGAGCAAGAAGGGCCACGCCTGTGCCAGGCACCCAGGAGCTCCTCACTCCTGAAACTGGCTGTGTCTCCTGGTCTGTGCCCCTTCTGCCAAGGCAGGCTGTGGCACCTGCAGCAGAGAGTGGCCTTTTCCAGACAGGAGCAGGAACACCAGCTCTGTAGTCCCCCACTGGCCTGGCAGCATCTTGCACTGTTTGGGTGTATTTGAAGAGGTCTCTAACAGGTGCCCCAGAGGACACAGCCTGCGGGAGACCTGGGGCTGCAGGTGGAGCTGACTCTTGCCGCTATTTCTCTGCCAGCACAGAGAGAACACAACCCAATGGGAATGGCAGGGTCTTCAGTCCTGCTGGGATGGGGAATGACAGTGGAGAGCAAGGGGAGAGGCAGAAGCTTCCTTGCAGGCCCCTGTCCCCTCAAACCTTAACATTCTCATGGGAAATAGGCAGCGTGCATGGGGGACATGGGTCTGTGGGCATGCACACCTTGGGTTCTGCCTCTTGAAGGACATGCTCTAGAGGAAAACTGGGCTTCCTCCCTAGGGGACATGGGTCCACTTGTATCACTAGGAGGAGGTATCAACATGGTTAGGTCCCAGAAGCTCTATTTCAGAAATACAGAGCTGCCTTGGGCATCCAGGCAAGAAAAACGTCATCTAAGATGGATTGTTGATTGTGTTATCGTGCAGGGGGTGGTGTAGTCAGCAATAAGAGAACATGTGCTGGACTCTCACCATTTGTGCTGCTTGGAAACCCCGAGGTTCCCCAAGCTCAGCTATGATCCATCTGACAGAGAGCTGGTTATCAGCTCACAGACCCATCCTGTCCTTTCAACCCCACTCCAACACGTTTCCTTGCCTCATGCTCACCAGTTTGCTGATGTTCTCTACCCATGAAGGCTGTGTGTGGTCAGTGCTCAGGCAGGGCAATGTCTGTAGAGGGGGTGGAAAGCAGGAGGAAGAACTGCAAGGGTCTGGCAGGTAAAGAAGAGGACCTAATGAAAGGAAGAGGAGGAAGAAGAGACCATAAGCCGAGCCATTCTCATTTAAAATTGACTTTCTGAATTAAAAAATTTAAAATCATCCATACTTCCTGAAACAGAGAGAATTTTTTTCTTTCCCCCAGTTATCAAATTCATTAATAAGAACTCAATTGAGTGGATATATGTGGAATATTGATTTATTTTTTCAATTCCCTTAGCATTGCCTGAAAGTACAGTAGCACACCCTCAAAAAACACAGGTAACTATTTATCCTCTAAATTATGGCAGCATCCTGTTGGTGAATTCCCCTCACTCTGCTGGATAAATGTGGCCCATGGAAGGTCCAGCCCAGGCTGCTGCACCCCTTGCCTGCAAAGATTTCCTTTTTTTAATTCTTACAAAATTGACAGGAGAGTTCTGTGGGGTTCAGAGTGGAGGTCTGTCCCTCCTTGTACCCATTGTTTACTTGGTTACTTGAGGGTAGGGCAGAGAAAGCAGAGAAGATAAAGGACTCCTGACATGTCCTCCAGCTGTCACTGGTAGGAACGAACACCCTTCACAGAGTGGCTGCCAAACAGTGGTGCTGCTCCATAAATCCAGAGCAGGTCCACAACGACCTAGTCACAAAGTCTGAAGGACAGGACAAACAGCCCCACTCTGCTTGCCCAGAGCCCATCTGAACAGATTTCAGGAGCATTTTGCCTGAGAACACAAGATTTGATCTCTTTTCAATTGAGGATCTCAAGAACTTTCTTCCTATTCTTTATCTTCTTCTCAACTAGCTCTGATAAAGTTGGTACATCGTGAATAGTTGGTCCTCATTCCCTCTCCCTGGGCCAGTCTTGGGTTTGTAAACCTCTGTCACAAATTTTCAGTTATTTCCTTACCCAACTTTTTCATTTCTTGCAAAGAACTGGCGCCAGACCAGCCTCTCCTCAGAGCATGGCTAAACATTGAGCCCAGGCTATCAGAAGCACTTCACACTCAAGGCACCCTAGAAGTGTTGTGGACACTTTGATCCCAGGTGTTAAAGCAGGCAATGCAAGAGTGTGCAGCTGTCAGCTATCCCTCCTCATACTTCTGCTTCAAAGAACCTCTGCTGGCAATGTGGGAGTGGGGAATCCCTTTTGCTGAGAAATAATCCTACATGTCTGGTAAAAAACTTCTTCCTCCTTCTTTATGACACAAAGTAGGGCTGGAAGATCCCTCATTGACCACAGGAACACTTCCAGTATTTCACAAATTCAGAAATCCCCATTGAATAAGGATCTGATATTTCTTACTAAAGCCACTTGCAAAAAACTCCCATGAATTAGATGAGAGGACCTTGAAAGTGAGACAAGATCAGTATTTTCTGTCTGCTTCATATTCTGACCTGGCTGTTTCTAGCTGAAACACCACCATAAGCTCAGTTCTAATTTGCCATTTAATTGCCTCTGACACAGTAAAATCAAATCTAGGCAAAGTAGGCCAGGTCAATTTCTCAACACTATTTTTAACTTTGGATTGGAGATTGAAACACAACAGTTGTTCTTTTGGTTAGAAGTTTGAATAGAGAAGGAACTGAAGAGAATGAGCCCTGAGGTCACAGAGGACCATAGATAGGGTCATGGTTACTCATCTCCTGCTAGGTCAGACTCCAGAGGCACACAGGACACTTGTTTCTTCAAGTCTACCGTGTTTCCCCAGCTTTCAAAAGGTTTTTCACTACAGAAGGTGGCCAGGAAAAGTCCAGGATTGCCATGACACAACAGCTAGGGACGCAATGTCCCCAGGTTGAGAGAGCTGGTAGTTCTGTGCTGACATAATGGGCTCTAACCAGCCCTGCAACCACGAGTGAAGCCTGGAGGCTGGGTCTCTTAAACCACCTTTCCACATCAGCAAAATCCCAATCACACCTGTATCAGAGTGAGCATGGTTCTGCCTGCCATGGTTTATTTTAACCCAGACTACATTGGTCAAAACAAAAGAGCAAAGAGAAAGCTTTCTCACTCCTTCCATCATTTTTGGACAGATGATGGACAGATGACAGAAGGGTTTAGCACAGATGGGTTCAGTAGCACCAATGCCAGGTACCTCCTAGTTTGCCAAGGCCCCAGAGGTTCCAGAGACAGGAGGCAGATCATGGATTATCTAAGCAAGAAACAGAAAATTCTGTAGGATTGGCCTTATCAATATAGACACAAAACAAACAGAATAAACTCCCGGTTCAGAAGCCCATCTGCAAAGAAGAAGCTCTGGGAGAAAGCACTCCTGGGTCTCTTGCCCATCCATCCCTTAGTTTTAAATGTTTCCTGTGTGATAACACAATACAGTGCCAACCATTAGCCATTTTTTTTCCATTTTGCCCATTTTTTTCCATTAAGCAGACACACGTTAAGTAGAAATTCCATCACTGCCATTTATACTTGGTATTAAGTGGCTTGCTCTTGGGAATTCCTGTTACAAATTGTCAAATTACGTCCCTTCCTTCTTATTTCAGCAGAAAGTTGGATTTTTGGCTAAGTATATTTTAAAACTTTCCAGTTGAGGGGTTGGGTGAGAAGCAGACTCAAATCACTTGTACCTATTTTTCCACCAGCCTCACAGATGTGACACCAAAGTGGCTATCACCAATAATTGGTCTTAAGGGTTTCCATATGCTCAGTTAAGAATCCCCAGAGTTTTTTCAGTCTCCTCAACTCAACCCATTTAAATTCAGATTTAACTGACACTGATTTAGGAGTTGGTTTTCCAAGGTGCTGAACACATGCCATCAATTGCAGCTGAAATCCTGAGTGCTCAGCCCTTCTCAATATCAGATCCTTCCTGTTTAAAAGAACAAAAAGCAGATTTGAAGTTTATTAAAGCCAGACCCATATGCTCAAAGGAAGGGTTATTAACTCCCTAAGTGATTCTGTAAGTTAGTATGTCTTTATTAGTTGGCTCTTTTCAACTTAGCAAGTGTTGTGGAATAGGCCATTATAAATTACAGAAGCTTTATTTGAACTGGCTTCTAGTAAAACATAACACACCTACTGGAAGATTGTTGTATAAATGTCACCTCCTGATGAGCAGTCTGGACTACACCACAGAGTTTTTCCTACACTACTGCTAACACACACGAAGTCTTTAATTTGTTTCATGAAACTGGTCCCTGGATAATATTCAGAAGTGACAAAGACAGCAGTAATTCCTTTGTGTGCAGCATCTCAACCATTTTACACCAGCTCTCAATTTGGTCCTACATTTGTAGGGGAACAGAAAAAGAAATATTACATCACTAAATAATTAAATTTGTTCTTGTCTCATGCCTGGGCAGACACAAGTTTTTCTCTGCATGCATCAGTAAAAGGAAGAGATTCTTTTGGAGAAGAGAGATTAATCAAGGACACATTTTTTTAAGGCCATACTCCACAAAATCCCTCCCCATAGCAATCCAAATACAGGAAGGAAAATGATTAAGAAATATCCAGAGTTAGCAAGATTTCAAATTAGTCACCAGCTGGCTGTAAATGCAGCAGGAGTAGCCCTGATTGGATTAATTCACTGCTGAGAGCTCATGTGCCCTTTTTGCAGACTCTGAAACAGCTCTTGCCACATTACTGACTTGGTGTTTCACACTCGTTCAGGGCATCTTTGTCAGAACCTTCATTCTTGGGTTGTATGGGGCTTTTTTCTGTAAGAAGAGGGATGCTGAGGATGTGAGCCTCAGCTCAACTGCATCTTCAAAGATCACTTCCTGCACATTGATCCTGTTAACTGCCAGAAGAAATTCCTAACCAAGTAGCAAATCACTGGAGACTGGTCTTTAAGGGAAATATTTAATGAAAAGCAATTCAAGTTCCCTTTTTCTTTGAAGGACAGGAGTTTGCAGGGGGCCAGGTTTCCAAATGTCACCTTATCCAGGAGAAATAATTGGCTGCCAAGCACTTGGCTTTCTGCAGCCTTATCACTGCAGGAGAAACATTACTAGTTAACCTTTCCCTGTCCCTTGCTACAGTAAAATTGTGTCCTTAAAGGCTCTCAGTGCTCCTTGGAAGGCTCCTGACATCAGAAACAAAACTGGAGTGCACCAGTGTTGACCCTCCACTATTACCATCCCCGTGTACATCTTCCAATCAAGCATGGCAGAAAAAAGGCACACAGGGAAGAACTTAGCACTTAGAAGCATCCTGGTCAATCCCTGCACTTCTCTCCACCCCTTAAAATTGACTTGAAATTGCTACTTTATAAAATTCTCCCTAATAACCGAAAACAGCTATATGCTAGTAAAAACAGGGGAAAAGTTTTCGAGTAATAAAGAAAATAATTTTAATCCATGCTAACAGGTGATATTAAAAGTTACAGCTGGTGGTAATATTCCTGACAAACCAATGCTAAACTGTATTAGTAATAGGCATATTTGGTTTTTTTAATGTCTTATTTCATGCAAAGGAGATGACTGAGAAAAAAATGCAAGGTGAATGCAAGCAAGAGGCCATTCATCATTCTGCCTACATTTTTTTATTAGTATATTCACAGAACTGCAACTGTGCTCATTCCACAAGTAGCTCAGGGCAGGGGGATTAAATCAGACAACCTTTATAATTGTTCTCCAGCTGTCAGTCAGCCTTTTTTATCTGCCAGCATGTGTAGATAATATCATTTCCATTAACAATGCTACTCACACTTAGTGGCATTGGACTGAAATGACAACATTAAGTGGATACTGCAAAAAAAATAGGAAAAGAAAAAGATTACGTAAATCCAAAAAGCTGAGAGGGTTAATTGGCAGTTTCTCAAATACCCACAGCAAGCAACATTGACTCCACTGGTGTACCAGTAATTAAAAAACTAATTACTATTTTATTTCAGAAAGTGAGGAACCCTAAAAATAAAGTAATGAGAATACAGCTTGCTGAAATGAGAACAGTAACACTGTTCTCATCAAGAGATCCCTGCAGCACCATCACCCTGGGAAGGCTTGCACAGAGACTTGTCAAAAGAGTAATTAGCTAATTAGAAAGCTAGAAAATACCTCCTTCCCCTTTCACCATCTGAGATCCCAGATATGATTCCATATTTAAATGAAAAACTAACACTTATACTGTTCTCACTTTGATGAAACCTTTTCTGGACTATTTTCATAAGATACATGACTTTGGGCCAAATTTCTTTAGAACAATCCCTCCCTTAACTCACTCCACAGGCTGTGGAGATTCGTCAACCTGAACTGAACTTGCCCTTTTCACTTGAAACCACTGCTGAAAATGCTGGGCAACCTAGAATTGTACAGAAATACAAGTAACAGAATCAGCTAAATCCCAATGCTGCAAATGGAAGAAGAATTACACTTTGCAGAACTGTTTCAATACATGCCCAGCATCTACGGAACAACACCACTGCTGTCTGCTAACACTGTCACCTTCCTCCTGACCATGCAGCTCAGAATGCTTCAGCAAGCAAAAACCACTCTGGGGTGGGCCAGTACCAGCACTGCTTGTGCTAGGCTGAGAAACAAGAGGGCCCTGAGCTGCAATATCACAGCTGTGTTTGTCACGTTACCGAGGGCTGGGCAGGGCTGTTCTGGTCACACACCACAGGTCCTCTGCGTGTTTTCTACATCCCTGATTCTGAAAGATACCTAAGCACCTGCACAACATTTGAAATATGTGTCTAATTACAGTACATTGTTTACATCTGAAAGTGGGCTGTGTAAGACTAATTCTAACCCAGAATAATCCATTACACTTCTGGCATGATCATGTTATACGGTCCAACTAAAAGGTTGCCAGAGCATGGTTCTGAACATTTGCCCTAGGGTTTTTCTTCCTCCAGAAAATCCAGGAAAAGTAGCAGGTAAGGATTCAACATCAACAAAAACCCCCAAACTTATGGGTTGGCTTTATTGCTATCTTTGAGGTCAAACTGCAGTGCAGACCTTCAGACACAGAGGGTGGATGATGGGGATGGAGGTGGGCAGGATAGGACACAGAAAAAACAACATGAACCCTCATATCCTCCCCATCTCTACTTCAGCATGACTTAAACTCTCTTAACAGTCTTCTGTGCCTATGCAACATTTTCAGTAAGTGCTAAGTACCTGGTTGCAGAGTGTAATGAATAAACATAAAACCATGTGTTAAAGTTCAATATACAGGTGCTTAAATGGAACTCTGAAAACAATTGTGCTGTACACTGCAATGTGATTATTTTCAGTGCTTTCACCCCATCCTGAATTGAGACAATGCTAAACAGACCCAATTAGTTCAATAAAAAAAAGCAACACTCAGTCTAGCAAAGGCATTCATTATAATATTTATTCTATGAAACAATGCTGAAAACATAAGATTAAAAAATATTCCATGCATTTCATAAAATACAGAGAAAGACATTGTCATAAACAAAACAGAATAAGCAAGCCAAACCCCCTCTGAAAATCCTGAGAGCTCCACTCTCGATATTGCATCATATGAATAGAAAAAGCATATCCAGGAGAAAGAGCAGGCTGAGGGAAGTGGCAGGTTACCTGTCAATAACTGGGATGAGTACATCAGCCAACAAGAGTTTTGCCATCACCTTTCTTACTATAAAACCAAACTGGTGCAACTTGCTTTCCTTGACACCAGCTCCTGGCATGGTCTTTGGCTGGGAAACCAGGATAGCACAGCAGAACTCTCATTAAGTTGCTGTCCAGAGAGGTACCAGGGCCCAAAATGTAGGTGGCTATGGAAAAGTAGCAAGGCTCAGTGGGTGAGAGGGAATGGCTGCTGCTCCCCTGCTGGAAGCAGGCTGCAGGGACATGCCTTGACTGCCTTGCTGGGAGCACAGCGGTTGGAAAATGCACCTGCTGGAAGAAGTATGGGCAGAAGCAGAGTCCTAGGGTGACTTTATGATGCCTGTATCCTCTATGGTCACTTCTGTTTCTGCTGGATATTGAGTTCTGCACCTCTAAGGCTGGTTCTGAGAGTGATGGGGAGGAGAAGAAGCATGCAGTTTGTTTTGAGAAGCTGCACTTGCTCCCCTGCACCCTCCTCACAGACTGTGCTGTCTGCAGCAGGGACAGTGGGAGAGAGATCTCCTTTGCTTTTAGTTAGTTTTCAGCTAGCTGAGGCAGAGAAATTCCCTGGACTGTGGATTTTCTTTTTCTTCTAACTGTTCAAACCTGCTCTGGACTGAAAACCCGGAAATACACTGGAAGCTCACACCTGTGACCCACCAGGGCCCAGGACACAACATTTGGCATTTTCCAGAGCCTAGCTGAGGCAGAGAAATTCCCTGGACTGTGGATTTTCTTTTTCTTCTAACTGTTCAAACCTGCTCTGGGCTGAAAACCCAGAACTACACTGGAAGCTCACACCTGTGACCCACCAGGGCCCAGGACACAACATTTGGCATTTTCCAGAGCAGGAGGGGCTGATAAGAGACTGAACGAGCCAAATTGTACCCCACGGAAAGGACTTTCTGAATCTGCCATTTCTTCAGAACAGTAAGAGATTTTATTGTTTAACATTACTCTTTTTTTATGCTTATGAATACTTTGCTTGTTAAATAAACAGGTTTTTTCCACTTTTCTCCAAGGCATTTTTTTCCCGAACCAGCTGGGGGAGGAGCCACTTGAATCTGTTTTCTAGAGGGACCCCTTTGGAGGTTTCCTCCCAAATTTGCCCTAAACCAGGACAAATATATTTTTTGGCACCCAGCACATNTGCCATTTCTTCAGAACAGTAAGAGATTTTATTGTTTAACATTACTCTTTTTTTATGCTTATGAATACTTTGCTTGCTAAATAAACAGGTTTTTTCCACTTTTCTCCAAGGATTTTTTTTCCCGAACCAGCTGGGGGAGGAGCCACTTGAATCTGTTTTCTAGAGGGACCCCTTTGGAGGTTTCCTCCCAAATTTGCCCTAAACCAGGACAAATATATTTTTTGGCACCCAGCACATAGCTCGAGAAAGTGGAAAAAACCTGTATGGATTGCATTTTGGTTTCACTGACTCTGTATTGGGATAAAGCAGTCAACAGCCATGTTGCTTGAATTCATAATGTTTCTCTGTGTGGAAGCCTTCTGGTCCTTGGGCTTTATCAAGGTTTTAATACTTTTCTGGTCCCTAGGCTTATTTTCTTATCTGGAGATAGCTCCAGTATTGCCCCTAACATGTAGTTTTTACAGAAGAGGGGCATGGATTTGGGTTGCTATTGTGCTGGGCACAGTGAAAATGGTTTGTAGGGAGTTTACAAAGGTACTGGGGTTTGTTCAAGATATGTTTGGTTTCCTCATCCTACCCTGCATCCCAGTTCCAGTAGCATGTTTTGGGGGTTTATTAGTAATTGCACCCAGTTTGTTAGAGGAGGAGCAGGGGATGAGGCTTTTCAGCCTTTTCTTTTCTTCTCCTTTGTATCTGTTACATCACTTTTAGAGAATGTTCTGTTTCCCCTGGATATTGAAGAGACTGCTTTCTTGGTATTTTATCTGGTAAGCTTCTCTATGGTCTGCAGCCTGTCTAGAGTGAGGGCTGGTATGTCCAGAGGAACTGATGAAACCTCTGACCCAGGAGTAGACTCAGGCATGGAAAATCCTGAGTGATGTGGAGAATGGGAGGATATGAGCCAAACCTTGAAGGAATTTTCTGATCCTCCAGCCTAGAATTTTCACGTGAACAAATTCGGAACCCAGACAAGGTGGGGAAATAGCTGGAAGAGAACTGCCATGGTGATTCTAATGAGAAAAAGCTCATTGCAGTAAGCTGGGCCCTGGCATATGCTTATCACACACTGCCAGATACTGCAGGGCAGCAGACAGGACCAGGGGGACAGGGAGATAAATCAGCAGCTACCCCAGTCACTCAGGCTGCAGCCAACACCCCAGCTACTTAGGCTGTAGCTAAACCAGACAGTGAGCCTAAGCCACTGGCAGTTCCTCCTAAGCAAAAGAAGCACAGCACCAAAACTGATCAACCAGTGGACAATGATGGTCCAGGGGAGGGACCCTCCAAGCCAGCTCCAGCAATTGACACAAAATCAGAAGTCACTATTGAGCCCTTTTCCCTGAAGGACCTTCGTGGCCTAAGAAAGGACTACACCTGGGGACCTGATGAATCTCTAATTAGCTGGTTAGTCTGTCTCTGAGATGCTGCAGGCTACAATTCTGAATGGCAGAGGTGAGGCATTTGGGATCCCTGTCACATGAGCCAGTTATCAACCAAAGAATGATGAGGGAGGCTAAGGGAGGCTCACCCTCACAGTCTCTGGGCACAGGTCCTGGGTAGTGGGGCACAAAGATATCTGTGTGCAGATGATCTCTATATGCAGCAGACCCAGTGGAAGACCACAGAACAAGGGCTTCAACGCTTGAGAGAAGTGGCAGTGGCAGAGATTGTCTTCTCAGATGATCTAACTAAGAATCCAGACTTGGTACTCATGCAAGAATTGCAGCTGTGGAAACATCTGCAGAAATTAGAAGATAAGCTAGAAGAGAATCACATGAAAGTCAGAGAAAAGAGCCTTCTCCATATCTCAGCAGTACAGATCAGAAGTTCTGGTACCAAACACAGATGTCCTCCAGACAGGGAGAGAAGGTACACCCCACAAGCTGAGCTGTGGTTCTTCCTGTGTGATTGTGGGGAAAACATGAGGAGGTGGGATGGAAGACGACTGCTGCTCTGGCACAATGGATGTGTGAATTGAAGGACAGCAAGACTCAGAGAGGAAGTTCCAAAAAGGAAGCAGCTCCAGTAGCCTGCAGCCAAACTGCCAGGTATGAGGATGATGACATGTCTGAGCCCCTTGAAGGAACCTCTAAGACACAAACCCAGGGAAAGAAGGATAACCAGGCTTAGAGGGGCCCTGCCTCTAGCCAGGTAGAGGCTAGGAAAAATTGTGGGGTTTTGATAGTGTGGATTCCTTGGCCTGGCACATCAGAACCACAAAAACATGAGGCCTTGGTTGACACTGGTGTGGAGACAAGTGGAGGCAGAATCTGTTTTAATTGCTGGCGTGACAGGGGGATCACAGGATTTGACTTTGGTGGAAGCTGACATGAGCCTGACATGAGTGGAAGAAACACTCTGTTGTAACTGGCCCAGAGGCCCCATGCATTTTGGGCATAGACTTCCCCCAAAGTGGCTATTTCCAAGACCCAAATGGACTTAGGTGGGACTCTGGAATAGCTGCTGTAGAGGCAGAGGGCATCAAGCAATTGAGCACCTTGCCTGGATCAGAGAACCATCTGCAGGAGGACTCCTGAAGGTGGGAGAACAACGAGTGCCAATTGCCACCTCGACAGTGCACCACCAGCAGTACAGAACAGCTGGAGATGCTGTCTGGAATAGCTGCTGTAGAGGCAGAGGGCATCAAGCAATTGAGCACCTTGCCTGGATCAGAGAACCATCTGCAGGAGGACTCCTGAAGGTGGGAGAACAACGAGTGCCAATTGCCACCTCGACAGTGCACCACCAGCAGTACAGAACAGCTGGAGATGCTGTGAGTCCCATCCATAAGATGATCCATGAGCTGGTGAGCCAAGGGGTGGTCAGCAAAACCCACTCACCCTTCAACAGCCCCATCTGGCCTGTGCACAGGCTACATCTTTTAAAACAGGCAGAGCCAAGAGTCAAATAATTAACTAATGAAAATTAATTCCCTAAACCCTTGAAACATTCTTTCAAGGGATTCTCTTCAGTTTTTCAAAGCATACTGCCTTGAATTCCTTCCCAATTCATTTGCATTTTTCTAGTTGCTTATATAAAGTCTGATGTATCAAGACATTATTTAGATAAGCTCACAGCCTAGTAAATGAAGCAGGAAATGCAACTCTTTAAGAATCCCAGTCACACAAAAGACATGCTGCATTACAGATGGATGCTGAGAGCAACACCTGCATTTAGGTTACAATTGACATTGCTATAAATCTTTTTACGAAAAGCTTTTGATCCAGCTCCTTCTCCTCAACATACAGTACTGGGCATGGCTTTAGCAAAGCTGTTACAAGATCCTTCTCTCGCTTTTCTTTTACAGAACCTCCCAGACTCCCACAACAGTTAACAACCACATAACCACCAAACACAAAGCCAGCCTAACTGTGGGCTCTGATATAAAAGCAGCCCCATTCTTGTGCTGAGAACACAGCCCCAAAGCTGCCATAGCTGTATTTGGGGAGGGCAGTGTAGTGAAAGGAAGAACAAGGCTCCACTTACACCAACACCCGCTGCCCCAAAAGCCCCACCCCACAAAGCCTTAGGAAAACCATAATCAGAGAATTTCATGTGAGGAGGAGCAAAGGGGAGAGAACAGACTGGGATCCTTTCCCCTGCACCTGGGGATGCAGCCACTCTTCAGAACAGCATTCTTCCTCCTGCCAGCTCCCGAGCCATCTCTGCTGCAGCGCGGAAGGTTCTGCATTGGCCTCCTGAGAATGATGCACCAGGGGGGAAGATTGTTATGGTTGAAAAAGTGGTTTTCATGTTGATTCTTAAAAACATAAAGCTAGAAACTCCTATTTTTAAAAAATTTTCAGTGAAGTGTAGTTTAGCCTGTAGCACAAACTGTTACAAAATTAGAACTAAGATATAGAATTGCCCATGCTACACCTTAACTCTCTCCCTTTGCATATACATATCAGGAATATGACTTTATATCACATGGTCTTTTCACTTTCCAATTCCCAGAAGAAACCTATTCCATTCCCCACACAAGCACAAAGGAATCAGAGAGAAGACTCCGTAGGAAATCCCATGTCCAGTACTTCTCTCTTGGAGTGTTTACAGCTAGAATTATGTTTCCTTGGTAAAGTTTTTAAAGTCCAATTATGTTTTATGTGCTCCATTTAGTCTGCATTAAAAAAAACAGAAAATGCTGTAAGAAATTAAGGTCTTCACAGGTCTCCACAGACTCTGGTGAAACACAAAGAGTCTTCTTTTAAAATAAGTGCCCAGCTTCCTCTATAGTGGAATTTCTGTGTTGTCCATGTAAACATTACACAGAGTCTTTGTACCACCCACTAAGCTCTCTGCTTCAATCAACTATTTGTGCCCAAAAGCACATCCTTATGTTTCTTCCTACACTACAGCCATCCTCCTACACCACAAAAGATGTAACAAAACAGGAATTAATCACAGGCTGGATACTTACAGGGATTGCTGCTGTTTGCCTCTATCTTCGCAGCCTTGGCAAGTTTGGTTGAGCTCTGTTGTGCTTTGCCTTGCTCCTCTCCAGTTAGCAGGGCTTTTATTTCCGAGGGGATTTTCCCTTGGTCCATGGCCATGCACCACTGCTTGTACTGAAATATGCAAACACATTAGGCCTTAGCAAACTGCCAGGATCACATTAGCAGACAAAACAGGGCTGTAATCTTTACCTTCCGGTATATTCATTTAAGGTCTGAACGTACCAAGCTGAAGCCTCTTACGAAACTGCAGGGCCCTAATGAGCTGAGCACGTGGCCATGGCTGCATACCTGGCCTCAGCAAAGCCTCTTTCAGTCAATAAACTGCTACTCAGAGGCAGCACTAGACAGAATACTGTAATTATTAAACAACATGGAACACTCTGTGCAATTTCTCGCTGCTGGCATGCGAGAATACCGTTCCAGTTCATGGCCTATTAAAAACAAATATTTCACATGACTCGGGGACTGATAGACTATTAAGAGGTCCTTTCCCATTGTGCAAGGCACAGTGGAAGCACATGTGCCTTATTCCTACCTCCCTCATCTTAAATCCTTCACTGCCAAACTCTGAAGCACACCAAAAGCCTGTGGACAGTTGTCTGGCTTTTCACCTGATCCTAGACCTGCTGACTTGTAGTGATTAGCCCTGCCCATTCAAACAAACCTAAAGCCAGGTGAAGGCAGTGTCCTCAGCACTGGTGACATTTCAATGTCTGTATTTCCAGATGAAACATTCTCTTTGGTTAGTGCTGCTTATCTGGCAAGACCCCATCTTACACATCCTAGAACCGCCTACACAGAGAGCATGCTGCAAGAATCCACCTCCCCAACAGAGAAGCAATGACACCCTGTGGATATGTGTTTGCCCTTTGATATTTCAACACCTCCTCCCACAATCTACCTCTGCCAAAGGTTTTCCAAAACCAAACATTTCAAAGACAACAGACTCAAGTGTAATGGCACTTTCTTTGCTTGCTTCCAGTTTGGAACCAGCACATAACTTGTGACATGTATTTCTATTCTACCCACCAAAGCAGGCAAACAGCTGGATGCATCTGATGTTTTGACAGCTCCTGGCCAGCCAAATGCCACTGTCAGTCACTGTGGTCCCGAGAACAAGTGTTCACGAGGACAGGTCCCAGATAATACTGAGGGTTAGATTAAATTATAATTCCTTACCATTTCCAGCTCTTCTCTGAGAGCACAGATGGCTCGCTCTCTGCTTGAAACCAGCTCTTCCAGGTACTGGTACCTCAGCTTCTTCCTGGCTCTGCACTCTCTTGCACTCTGACGACTTCTTTCAAGTTTTGCCTTCAAGTCTATCTTGGCTGGTTTACGACCTCGTTTGCCTGGTTTCTTTACCTTGCCTCCAACCACCTGGAAAGGAAGGGCACAATAAAGATCCTGTTGTGCAAAGGTAATGCTGGAGCCATGTGACTGTAACTACTAGGCATCCCAAGCATAAAATCTTGCACACACATTCTGGAGCAACAGAGGAAATAAGAATGCTGAGCTGTGAGTTTTTCAGGACTCTTTCCAGCAGCTCTCTTTCTCTCTCTTACTGGGGAGCCCAGAATTGAACATAATTCTTCAGGTATCTACAAGGTTATCTGGGTATTCAGGAGGCCTAATCAGCTTGTAGTGAAATTACTTTCATATCACCAGCAGCCCCTACTCTAGCAGGTCTGGAAATATCATATTATAAAAATTAACACTTCAATTTAGAAAAAATTTGTTTCTATCAATAAGACAAAACTTAGTTTTGCTGCAGTCAACAGTTTCAGCCTACTCTAAATTCAGAATTATTCACTAGCCACCTGAGCTTCCTTGGCCTAGATTTCTTTCAAAGGAATCTTGAGGAGTTTTACTGAACAGGGAACTCAGTCCCACTGAGTCCTAGCTCCGTTGCCTCTGCTCCTCCAGTAGTACATCACCACTCTGGCCTTGTTCACCTTCAAAACATTACTCCACAGCCTGGTGAGTCTCCTCACACAACCTGTCAGTGCTGATCTCTCCCTGTTCCTAATGTAGATCCCCCTTGCAGAAATGTAACTCCCTAGTTCCTTGCCCTATGGAATGCAGAGTTTCCAATCACTTTTGCCACTTCTTTGTGGCTCCTTTTTTTACAGGTCCGACAGCTTCTCCTGCTACAAATTAAAAAAACAAAAACAACCAATCAGAAAAACAACCCCCCACAAAAAAAAAACCACCCAAAACCATTTCCTCTATGTTTACCCACTCAAATATTTCACTCTTAACATGGGGGCATGGCACAAGAAAGTCCTGAATATGGTCTGAAGCTTAGTTCACAGGTCATTGGGCTGTACCACCCAGTCAGCATTACACCAGCCACACACCCCAGCTCCCCTCTGAAGTGAGGATTTCTCTTTATTTGCATTCTGACCACACTGTTTGACTGGAGGGGGTGTGGAGAAATACACCTAACACACACACCTGCACACAAGAATTTCACTGCTGCCTTAGTATTTCACCATCTTGGATCCAGACAGACATTTTCTAATAGGCAGTGCTCAAAGTATCAGAGTTCATAATTTTAGAAAAGGCACTTTTACTGTGAAAAGCTACAAAATAAGTAATTTTTAACATTCAAAGAAGTCACTTGTTCTGCAAACTTAGCAAGCTGCAATAAAAACAATAACATAGTGAATTGATGTGCCAGAATGAAGAGGGAAAAAAAAGGATTACACAATTGAGTCTATTCTTTCTTTGGAAAGTGAGTCAACAATCACATGCCAACATAATCCTACCCTCTCTGTATTGTCCCTCCTGATTTATTCAGGAGTAGCTGCCTACCACAAGCAAATGAAAGAACAGAAAGTACTTAATGGACATCTATGATAATGAAACAAACACTATAAAGTCAGAAGAGCAAAGGAAAGAATGAAGCTCTTTCACACTTGAACTGCTGAATACAGTTTAAATAATTCTTTACTTCATCAAGGTGATCCCGTCAGGATTTTCTAGTTCAGAAAATCTAACGTAGTCCAAAGTAAGATAAAACTAACCAGATGTGGCCAAGGCACAGGAGCACTCAAGAAGGGAAAGTGACTGTCCTCTTTCAGGCATGACAAGGTCTGTCCTCTCATGGAAACACACTGCTGGCTATGGATGGTGTGATCCATACTCCCAGCTCAGCAGAAGGTAGAACTACACAGAATCATCCCAGGTGGGGCTGTAGGCACTCACAATTTCCTATCTATTATTGCTTGCACTTGAAAGACTGATGGATATTACATTATACACACTACAGCCAAAGTACTTCAGTTCTCAAAGACTTCTAGTACCTGAGGCTTTTCTGTGCTAATGCAAGGTAGTTCAAAGTAAATCCTTGAATTCAAGAGCTAGATAAGGTCTTGTAGAGACATACACTGCAGCTCTCTTAAAAAAGCCTTGGCCACTCTGGGTTCTGACCCTCTAGAAGTAGAGTGAGCTGGCAGCCAAGGCTGGGGTCCCAGCACACCCCACACTGCTCTGTGAACACAAAAGTACCTCGAGTCCTAATCCTTCACAGGAGCACTGCCAGCCATGCCCCCTCCCCAAAGCCTGAGGTGGGTGAATGCTGCCCACCACACCATTTCTCACAATCAGCAAGCTGAAGACTGCTTGGCACATGGCAAATACATCCTGGAATCACCATTATTCATAAATTGCTTTCCCTCTGGTCACTCCAGAGAGCTTTCTACAGATAGGTGTGCCAGCTGCTCTCCCTCCAGGATCTTTTACCACTGCAGCAAGCCCTGGACAAAAGCTCCCTTAGGGCAAGAAAACTGTACCTCTTCAACCATTCAACCATGGCTATTTGCCAATGCTCTAACCACCAGGACTAGGGAGATAATGAAAAGCTTCCTTCCCTTTTGACTCTAAGCACTCACACCCCAATTAATCTGCCTTCACACCATCCCCAAACACTCACACTGTCTTCATGGCTCCTGGAGTTCACCACACAATTACCCATCACCATGCAAAAGCAGCAGTGGCAAGCAATTTAATCAAATCCTGCATCCTCATCAGTTTTTCCTCACCAGTATTTAGAAGCTCCTGCTGTAACCTTAAGCAGGGAGAAAAAAGGGCCTGAGAAATCCTTTGCCCCCATCCAGCATTACCATATCTCCCTGGCTTCTAGTCCTGTTTGCCTGCTCAGTTGCTCTGCTGATGTGACAGAAAGAAGACAAAGCAGAAGTGATAGTTGATGTTGAACATGGCAACAGACCAAGCAAACATTTTTTGTCCCTTTGTATTCCTCTGAAGTTTATAAAGGGATGTGATCTATTAGCATTCAGCAGTGGAGATTTGGAGTTTTTTCAGGGAGTCATATGCAATCAAGACTCAGAACAACATTAATCAAAAAACTTTTCACAGAAATATTAAAAAAGGCATGCATTAGTTAGAGATCTGACCAAGCTCCCATTCCAGTTAAGTCAGACTTCAAAAAACAGAAGAACATAACTGTTTTCTCAAGCACATTGTAGGATTGTTGGGGTGTCCTGCACAGGGCCACAAATGGACTCGATGATCCCAATGGGACCCTTCCAACTCAGCATTTTCTGTGATTCCACAATTTCCTTTTAATAAACTACTTAGATCATAACCTCATTATTGCCTCCCATCAGTGTTGAGGCACAAAGTTATCTGACGTGGAATTGGAAATAGCTGCAATTACTTGACCTGATGTAAAAAATTCCTCAGACTTCTGGATTTTTTTACTAGAAACATGCAGCAGATCTCTCCAAAATCCTTGCCAGAATGCACAGCAGAGAGGTCCTCCTCAGGAAGGAGATGCACACATAATACAGCTACTAGCACTCACAGACCTGAGGAGCTGAGCCCCTCAATAGAAGACTGGAATAAAGTTGGCTTCATCATGACATCTGCAAGTTTGAATCAATTTAGCAGATTACAGGAACACTATCCCAGGCACTGTTCAGCACCACTGACCAGCAATGCTGATCACATTCCCTTCGTCAGCATCTCCCAGAAGCTCTCAGCTCATATACCAATAAACAAGCAGCTCTATCAACCATCTAAACCACTGAGATCCATCTAAAGTAGAGTCTTAATTGCACTGGCAGCTGAAGGTACAGGTCTGCAGAACTTAATGTAGCATAGAAGTGGTGATCATCTACAGAATTTATATAAAACTATAAAAATTATTAGTAAGAAATAAAACCTAAGTGCTGTGTTATCGTAGAGGAAGAATCTCCACTTGCAAAAATTTTTACAAAATCAGAAAGAGCAAATGAAACCAGACACAAGCGTCCTAATAAAGATGAAGTTATCTGATCTTTCAGTTCAAAGCATACCACTCACAGTAGCAGTACAAAACCCTGCTAGAGAGCATGCTTGTTATTCCTCCATTTCATGACATTTCATATGCCCAACACAATTCTTTTACTTTCACTGGCAGACAAAATGCATCTGATGATGATCCAAAAATGTAAGATACTATTTAGTGAGCAAACATGATCTAAGTCTTAAGCAGATGTGTCAACAGAAATTAATCCTAAAACTCTCACCATACAAAGTGCTTCATGTCTTAAGAATGCCACGTTTAGCATAGATGGATAAAGAATACTGTCTGTCTTTGCTGCAAAGTGCTTTAAAAAAGCATGAGCTAGGACTAAATCTCAAGTTTTCATAAAGTGTAATTCAGGCACCCAGATGGGTAAGTGCTAAAGTTCAGCAGTCACTCAGTGCCACCTTGGCACCCCACAGGTGACAGCCCTGTTCATCCCCAAGGAAGGACTTACAGCCTCACACAGGAATTATGTCCCCTGCTGTGTCCTACACATTCTCTCAGTTCACACTAACAGAACCCAGGCACTTTTCTAAACCTGTCTCTGTTAGAGCTCAGGCTCAAGGATGGTCAGCTAACTCTACCATGTGTATCCTCCCAGCCCTCTGTAACAATGAAATAAAACTGTTCTAGCTGGTTTAGAGGCTTTAACCTCCTTCATTTTACTTACTCCTTGCAAATATGACCAGACGTGTCATCTGAGCAATGCTGAGCAGGAGCTTCTTAAAACATTTAATGATTTGAAATTGCTCAGATCAAATTATAACCAAAGCTGTTAAGGTTTTATATTTCCAAGCAAGCAGTAATAAGAATGCTTTATGTTTGGACATTGTAATAAACGGATCGTGTGATGCTGGCTCTTGTGAATGTTGAATGTATGATATAAGGTTAAAAGAAGGTTTGTTAAGATCTGTTTTTCTATATATATATAAGTTTTGTAATGTTGAAAGTTGATCTCCGATCATTGGGAAGGTTGAAGAATGAAGGACTGTGCAGACTCTGAGAGGCAGAAGGAAGAAGAATGACACATGTACAGCTGTGGGGAGGGCAGGCTTACCAGGGGTTTAGCTCACCAAAAGCACATATAAGGGTTGTTAGGGGTGAGGGCAGCATGCCTCTGGCTGCAGCTAAGCACTCAGCACTGCCCCTTTTTCCTTATTCAGTCCCTTGCTGTGCTTCAACAAACCTTTTAAAATTTTTAAAAGTGAGGCATCATTTCTCCCAGATATGATCCTGGGTGGAAGACTTCTCCAGCACACTGAGAACCTGGATACTCTGAAAAAGCCTATGAAAACATAAAACACTGCAGCCCAGCTCCTTAACAACTGGGGTCATCTCCTCAGTGGCTCTGTCCCTGCTGTGGCACTCGGAGTGTTACCCAGAGCTGCCTCCAGGCCTGCCTGGGAGATCTCTCTCTCCCTGATCCCAGTCAGCCCCACCAGCAAGGGTCACAGGCCACAAGACAACTCAAACTGACCCTCAAGCTCTGTATTTGAAACACAAGATTTCACACCTGCCTTGCTCCCTCACTCCCTCCAAGGGACACCTGCATCCCCATAATTATGATTCAGGACCACACAGGACTGAGTATTTGATGTCTCACAGGTCCAGGCTGTGTGGAAAGGAATCCAGCCCCTGGGTGTAGCCCTTTGCTGAGAGCCTTCCCCTGCTCTAACACCAAGTGTTCCCTCAAAAATGAAAGCTGCATGAACACCAGCACAAAGCATCAACAAATATAGCACTCTAATTTATTTTCTGTGCAAGGCAAGAACATTTGTAATTAAAGGGAGCAACCCCCAACCTTTTTTGGCGGAGGTCTGTTTTTTGTTCACTTGTTTTTAACTTCACAGCAGTAACAAAATGTTACAAACTTTTATTTCTCATTTCTAGCCGTAAACTGAAAAGTTAATTACCTAAGCAAGTCCTGTCAGTGTCCCCTATAAAAACCTCTGCAATTAATACAAAAGATTGAAATTAGCTGTATAAAACTGTATTTTGATGTTGACTAACAAGAGTTATCAGCCTCTTACTCTAGTGCCTATTTTCTGCTTCCCAATGAATATAATGTTATATATAGTCTTGTAAACTAACCAAGAAATTTCACCTATAAAGGCTGAAACCACTCTAACAGAGCTTCTATTTTTTCCTCTGTCCTAATACTTCAGAGATGCACAAGTGTTGTTTTAAAAGGAATTAATTGCAAAGGAACAGTTACATCACTAAATAGCTCAAACCAGTGGGAAGTGAGGCCAGTACCTGAACAACCCCAGTTCAGGAGCAGTTCTACAGAAGAAAAGGAGGTCATATTTTGGGGTTTTAGGGTTTTTTTGTGTGTGTGAATAATTTAAGAACATCCTCCTGAAATGAAACATGAAATTTTTCTAGATCTGTTGTTCAGATATTCTACCTCTCCCTTTATTTCTTGCTATTTCCTTCCAATTTTGAGGTTTGTGTTAACAAGAATAATTCTTCTAGTGCCCTCTTAGACCAGATAAGGCCAAATTAAAGTCAGTATGAATTAGAGAAAACTTTGCAGCCTGCAAGCTCAATTCTAAATTCTTTGTGTCATGTGGATGAAGGCAAACACTGAACTTGGCTGCAGGCAGTTATAGAATGGTCACTACACCACCAACACAATTTAGTTGATTGAGTTTTGCAGGGAAAGTCCTTTCACAGGCCAACCCCCTCAGTAAGGAGGAAAGCATGACTCAGTGGAATTTTTAGGAGATTTCAAGGACATGCTGGCTCCAGTTGCAACCACAGTGACCATAAAATGAGGTATAAATAGTGCTTGCTTCATCCTGACACAGCAACCTGCAATGGGAAGAGCCCTCCCAAGGGAAATGGCATCTCTTGAACAGTCACCAAACCCTCAGGGTGACCTGCAGCCTCATGAACTATAAAAACTACTTGGGAGTGAAGACAGTAAGAAGAGTGAATATTCCACTCCGTTGTTTTTCCTACTCAACTCAACATCACTAAGAAAGTGACTTTCTGACTGGGGTAAATAGATTTATTTTATTCAGTAAACGTGTCAAAAAAAGTTTTAATAAAAAAAAGAAAAAAAAGGCAGACTATTGGGACTCCATGTGACACAAAGATAGACCAAAAATTATTTTTAAATGAAAATCTGGAAGTTGGGTCATACAAATAGCCTAAGTCTGATAGAGAAGAACACAAAAATAAACAAAAACCAGATAACACTCATGAACTATATATGCTTCCAGAACTAAATCTCCTAGATCTTCTAAACTACTACCCCAATTGCAAAAACTTTCATGCAGTTCCCAGATTTGTGAGATACCAGTGATGCAGATTTCTCCCAACCTCCTTCACAGCTTTCAGACAAGGAAAAAATAAAATAAAATATATAAAAATAGCAAATCACCATAAACCCTTCATAGCCTTACAATTCATTATGTGGATTGTCAGATTACTGATGGCTTCTAAATTTCTTTATTCCATAAGAAATCGCATCAAGCATTTGTTTCCCCCTTTGAATTAAGGCAGATCGCCACAGGCTGTGTAATTTCGCTCTGGTGAAATCCCAGTGGTGTCTCCAGCACGACCCCCAGGATAACCCACAAGCAGCACTGCAGGGAGCTGAAATACCCCAAGGCAGCCGAGAGTCCGAGCCGCAGAGCGCTGTCCCGAGCGGGCACAGCGGCTGTGCCGGCAGGCCCGGCCCCAGGGGCACCGGGACACGCCAGAGCAAGGCGCCTTCCTTGTGCTCTTCGTGCTCGGCTGCACCTTCAGGGAAGCCACCGTGCTGCTCCCATGAGATTCTCCCAGCGCTGGGCGAATCCAAGCTCCAGCACCCAGTGCAAGGCTGCAACCCACGCTGCTGCCCTCGTACCTCGCCGTCTGTGCACAGGCGCTGTTTATTGAATAAATTCAGGGTGCTGGTGGGAGCATGAGCTGCTGCACCACACCACTGCTGGTATCCAGCCTTTGGCCCACGCCTGGAGCGCTAAGGAAAAGCCAGAAGTAGCACCGAAGCGCCGCAAGCACGAACTAAGGAGGCAACCCAACCTTCCCGGCGGCTGCAGCAAGCAGAGCCCCTCAAGAGCAGATTGCAGAGGGCTCCTGCACCAAGAACCTCATCGGCTCCAGCTCCTGGCTGGGCCCCGCAGCCCCTTACCTTGCTGTCATCCATGTGTGCCGCCAGCCCCGATCCGCCTCACCGCAACCCCTGCACGAGGAGCACGAGAAGCAGGCGGAGCCGCCCGCCCGCAGCCCCGGCGGACACCCGCGCTCACAGGGACTCAAGGCCGCCCGTAGCCGCCGCCATGGCCTGCCACCATATTTGTTTACAGCTGAGGGGCGCGGTGGCGCCGGCAGAGTGGTGCACGCTGGGAAGTATAGTCTTGTTCGGCACCGTCGCCATTGGCCGCCGCGCTGATTGGGACGGGAAAAACTACAACTCCCAGCAGGCCCAGCGGAGGAGCGGAGCGGCGATTTGGTCTCGCCCCTCCGGCCGCGTGAACTACATTTCCCAGCAGGCTGCGGGAGCNTGTTTGTTTGTTTGTTTATTTGTGTTTTCTCTAACGATCGCGCCATTCCACGGCTGCTCTGCTGCAACCCCACTGGCTCCGGAAAGATGACCAGGGGCTGGTGGGGCAGGGGTCCGGCCCTGTGCACGGGCTGTCTCGAGCTGGATGGAAAAAAAAAACAAATAAAATAAAACAAAACACCAAATTAAAGTTTACTGCTGTTTTTTGCCTTGCTTTGCCCTAAGGGTTCCTGAAGACAGAGCCGAATTTTCCAGGCCACCTGGGCACTGCTGAGCTCCCCCAGGCTGAAGAAGCACTCGCTTTCATCCTTTGGGAATACGGAGCTTCCTCCCGTTTCCGTGTGGACACAAGGCACAGATCTAATGTTGAATGCTTGATGCAAAGCCAGGCCATGGTCTGTGTCTGTGCCTTGAAATGAGGCCTGTGCTTGCTGGAAAGACACACGTACCCCAGCAGACAATTCTCGTGAGCATGGCCCGCGTTTCAAGCTGGCGGTGAAAGCTGAAGCTTGGCGTGTTTCATGTTGCTGCATGTTTCTTTTTATTCATGCAACTCTATTTGCAGGAGTTTCCCATGACTTAATCTCTCTTACATGCGATTGTTAGGGCTGAAGGCTTTGTCATGGGATTTTCCCCCGAATCACAGACCTTCCTCTTGGAGGGATAGGCTAGCTAAACGGCAAAGACAAAGCACTTTCCAAAGCTTTTTTTTTTTTCCCCTCTATAGGCTTATATATTTCTCAGTTGTCAAAGACGAAGCAGTTTGCACACTGCTTCCTATTTGTTTATCCAAAAACAATGAATCAGTTCTGGCAACTCCTCCTTGAAATAATAGTAATAAAAAAGCAGGGATGATCAGTGTGTTAAACAAGAGGCATCAGCTAATAAAGTGGAAGGAATAGCTTGCTATGAGCTCATCTCCTGTGATCCCACCCCTATCTTTGCCCTCAAATTCTTCCAGAAGGTGGTGAGGCGCCTCATACTGCCTTTGGCACTATCCTGGGGCCATAAAGCTGGCTTTAAAAGCCAGCTGGGGGTTTCCCCGGTGAAGGGAAATATTGAGTGGCAAAGAGCCAACATAGCTCGCTTAGGCAACTCTCTGTTGCAACATGAGTGGAGGAAGGAGATTAGACAGAGCCCTGGTGCTGATTCAGAAAGACCAGAATCCTTTTAACCAGCAAATTAAAGTTATAGCTACATCTTTTCTTCCAACTAGATTGTTCCACACTACCCATCCTGCTTTGCATAACGTAAGAAGCAGAGCTCCCATCTTCTGACCAGGATAAAACACAAGTTCCCTGCCTCAGCTTCTGTATGTTAGCAGGGAACAACTCAAACTATGCATTTCAGTCTGCTTTTCCACTCCGACTCTGCTGTCCTCTTGGATGAATTCGGACATAGTGGGAGCTAAGTGGGAGTCTGTCAGAAAGAACAATCGTGAATGGAACTGGGCATTATTTATGTAGATATACGCACATACAGAGAGAGCATAAGATTATGACATTTTAAACTGATTTTAACAGTTTAAACATTTAAACCATAGTGGTGTACACCAAGGAAATCCTACCTTGTGTTACATTCATATTTCAAATTGCTCTGTGCAGTAACTATTGGCAGGTCCCTGATGAAATTAGTAATATTTGTTAAAAGAAGGGTTGTGCTTCTGAGATCCAGAGGAAGAAAAATAAAGTGAGTTCAGCAATCAGGCAATAGCTTGATCATTGCTTATGTCAGTATGACTAAAAAAGACATATAATTCACAGGGTAATTTTGCACCATGTGCTCATATTTCAACACATCCCAACAGGGTGTTTATTCTCCTTAGATCTGTAAATGTTTTCATTCAGGCAATTCAAAATCTGTTCCTCTGAAATTCTGCCTGAAATAAAAATAAATCTTGCAATATTTGGTATCAAGCATTTTGTTGAAATTGCTCCACTGTACATTTGTGGAATCTTTAGAGATTCAAAGCCTTTGAGATGAGTTCATTTATGGATGTGAAGCCAAAAATAAAGCTAAGATATTCTCTTGTTTGTTTTGCAAATGTACTGAGATGTTAATTGCTTTTATATAGATGCTAACTCATTTACCATGGGACAAAGACTGTGCAAGAACAGCCTGTCTTTCAATGCCATGGGGTTTGGGGTTTTTCTGTTGAACTGGAAGAGAAATTGCACTTTTCTGCATCCTTTAATATGATACTCAAGAAATGTTTCTGGAAATAAAAGAAATTATCTGCCTTTCAACTTGTAGACTCTGTTCACACTGAGACAGAGAACTCCTTTAACTTGTCATTTAAACCTACAAGTTAAAGTATTTGTCACCAAGGAGTGACCCAAAAAGTTTATTTACCTAATATTCTATATCTTGTTGTTTCTATAACTAGGATAAAAATACAGCAGTTTGTTGTTGGTTCATATTTTTTCTCTTACATTAGAGAAATCAGCTATCTATGCTGAAGACCTGGAAGACCATGAACAGCACATGCTTACAAGTACAGTGAATGAGGTATGATTTAGTCATACCACAATGGTATGATTAAAAGAAAATTCTGTTAAAAACAAATGTTCTTTGAAAGTTGGTTTTTAAAACGTAATCAGTGTTTGAACAAAGCACAGCACATTGGAGGCCAGATCTCCAACTACCTCCTATACACTGTATAATTAAATGTTGATAAGGAGGTTACTCTCCTGTTTGCTAAATTCTACTTTGTGACAAGATGAGTGCCTTCTGTAGTTGCCAATGCTTGAAATCACATCTACAACAGGAGTTCTTCCTGTTTAGCTGTTGCAAATGTACTTCAAGTAAAATGGACTCGAAATAAGATAATTTGGAATAATCAGCTCTTGTCCTGTGCAAACACACAGACAGAAAAGTTACTGCTTTATCTAGCCAGACTAACTTTCCCACATAAGCAAAATCTTGAGACAGTGCTCATGATGCTTTTATCTTGCTGAAGAGTATCTGTAAATTAAAATATTGCATGAAAATGTTTCTTCTGCAGTTGGAAAGGGGCTGCTTCATATTTTCTAGCTTGTGGAAAGGAGAAAAAGAAGTCAGATGATCCTACACTTCACCCATCTGATTGGTTTTTCCAAATATGATCAGAGGAGAAAAGTAGAAATGGTTCAAAAAGTCATTTGAACAACATGGATTTCATACAAAATTAAAACTAAATATAAGAAACTGCGAGCCAAGGATCAAGACAAACAAATCACTGATTAAGAAGATGACAAAGAATAGGTTAAAGTTCAGTGAGGTGTGCAAGTGAGTAAAATTTAATCTTTTTCTGAAACAACAAACAAACAGAACAGCACAATATGCGATGTTCAGGAATGTGAGAGCCATGTTGTATCTGGCACTTGAACAACAGAGAATTATTGCTGCTGATATGGTAATTGCAGAGGTACAGAAAAAAAGTGGGTGGATCATGTGAAATTCATTAAATACTTGAGGTGAACTTACAGCAGGATTAGTCTTTTAATTGTGTACATTGATCTCTATGCACAACTGGTTTACTAAAAAGGCATATTGTTCATTCTCAAGAGGTTTAAAAATCTACTCCAGCTCAGTGTCTCTTTTTTTTGGTTCTTAAAATGTTTTGCAACATGCTACTCCCCTTTGGCCTACGCAAACAAATATGTCTGCATATTCATACCTACTAGAGCCAGTCAAAACTGCTGTCAGTAGCTGGCTTTTCTGGTAAGAGCTTTTCTGGTTGCTTTTCACAGGAAATCATTTTAAACTCTTTTGTCCAGCCTCAGATTCCGTGGCATAGGCTGTACTCACATCCAAAACATTTACTAATCTAAGTCTGATACTGTTGTCTTGTCCAAGGGCATAAACAAGATTTTTGCATAGCTTGAGCAAAAACTGAAGGACTTGTATGGCAGGCTGGATCTGCACTGTAACTGGGTCAGAGGACTTCCATGGTGACCTTGGCTACGATCAGAAATGCCACTGTCCCTCATGTGAAGACTTGGGGCATCACATACAGCACTTTGGTCTGCACTGCTCACCCCATCTTAAGTCAGTGTTACACCAGCTAACTTCTGGTTTTCAATTCTGTTTAAGTGTATTTGATTTCCTGTGTTGTTGTAGCTGCCCATGAGCGTGGTATTTGTGTTTAATGAGGTTTGTATTTAATGAGACTGCTCATGTGAACAGGAGTTATTTACAGGATCAGATCTGCACTGCAAGAAGTGTTGCATTAATTTGTAATAAATGGAAATGAAGGATACACTCCTGAGTAACACACAGTTATTCACAAGGAATTTCAATGCAACAGGGAAAATTACACAGCAGGTTCCTGATGATAGCCAGCCTGCCTCACCCATCCGTATCCATGCACTGGAAATAAAAGTGGGTTGTTTCAGAAATACACTGAAAAAAGCACTGTTACCCCTTAACATGTTTTCAGCGCCCTTCTCCATGGTTCCCAAAATCTTCCTGACATGTCCCAGAGCTCCCATTCCACCAATATCTGCTGAAAAAAACCCCACCAAGTTTTCCCTTCCTTTGCAGAGAGCTGGGGTTGTTCAGCCTGGAGAAGAGAAGGCTCCAGGTAGATGAAAGAGGAAGAACAATAACAGGTAACACTATTTTTGACAAGACTGGGGCTATCACAGTTTGACTCACGTGGGTAGGTTGGTTTTACAGAATGTTACTTTTAAGCATGTTTTTCAAAAAATAGGCTGATCAAATTCTGCATTTTACTTCACTAAGATTGCAAAAATTTGCCTATCAGGTTGGTCAGGTGCAACCCACTAAAAAAGTGCAGATTCTCTTGAATTTCTTTTTCTACTTTCACACAACCTGATGCTTTGTCAGATTCCTTGAAAAGTACTATTGAAACCTAAACAATGAATGTAAATACCCCTATGCTTCTCTCTTGGTAACTCAAAGCAAATTGGAATGGCTTCTCAGGTATTTGGAATAATTTAGGTAACAACTAAAATGAGAGACTTAGAAGTTCTGTTAACTCCTCAGTCAGGCATATGCCTCTAACTCTGCTTACTTTGATCTTGTCAAAGGAAGAAATGACTTTTAAGTTTGCAAGTCAGATTGCTGATAGCTCTCAAACTATCATATCAAAAATCTAACAAGCAAGAAGATTGACTACAAATGCACATAAATATCTAGTTTTCTCATTCACACATGCACACATATATACATAAAACAACTGCAAGCTCCAAACGATCCCTGACTTGAAAGCATAATTGACTTGTGGCAACTGTTTGAAGATCTGGAGGATTAGCTGTAATTATAAGATCAGAATTAGAAAATATTGACTAGTTTGCAAAAAGCATTAAAGTACAAGATCGGCGCAGGGGTGGGGTGGGTGTCTGTGTATTTCCCCTATGTCTAAAAGGACCATAATAAAAACCCACACACCGAACTCTTATTCTTTCTTTTGAATTTTACAACACTGCTAAACAAATATCAGACAAGATTGATCCAAGGGAAGAAGGAAATGAGCTCTGTGAAACACTAGCACTGAAATCAAGTTACCTGTTTTTTAAACAAGTCTTTTTTGAACTTCTGCCTCGGGGTTTCCCTCTAGAATTTGTGAAAGGTGACTACATTGTCCCTCCAGAACCAGAAACTAAGATTAAAGTTTTAGAAACTGTGCAAAATATTTTGCTTCATGTATGATGGATGGCTTGGTGTTACTAACCACTCCTGGTCAGGCTGTGCAGGGTGGTTTCTGCATGCTGCAGAAGGTGTCTGTGCCCCTTTCCTGCACCGTCTCCAGCAGTTCTGTTGTCAGATCCAGGAGCAATGGACATTAAAGCTTTACCAATTCCTGAACAGTTCCCCCTCCCCAACAGAGACCATTCCTGGTTTTTATCTACTGGGGCATATCTCTACAAAAATGTTAAATGATGCTATGAGGTGATTCAGGGGTAGTAATCCTAGAGCAAGCAGAGCTTTCATCCTCTCCAGGATCCCTTGAGATCCATAGCTATGTGTTTACAGAGAGAAGATTCAGGAGTTTTCTCCAAGTATTTTCTACAATTGTAAGGCCCAGGTTAAGCTCCAGGAGAAAGCCTGACATACATATGTAGTGCTGATGCCCATGTTAGGTGCTGCTTGGTTTCAAAGGCATTTCCAGGAGCTGATTTAAAACATTTACATCAGTGTGCTGCTCAAATCACTGAAACTTAGAGGTAAGGAGCTAATTATAGATGCTGTGAGCAGACCCATTGGTAGTCATTTCATAGAACTGGATGATGTCATGCCACAGAATAGCTTTGCAATCAGTTCGACAGGTGTTTCGCAAAAAGAAATGCAGGTGGGGGATTTGCATGTGTGTTTGTTACAGATATTTTTTGGATTTTACCATCACCAGTTCTTCACGCAAATTAGCTGTTTATTAACTGTTACAATGCCAGGTATAAACACTAACAATGGAAGTGATGAATTTATACAGAGATTGACAGCTGTTTGCTAAATGTTCACTTTGATTGCATATATAGAGGCCTTGGATCTCTGTTATGGAAAGAAGCATCAGCTTCAGAGCACTGTAAACTTCCTTCCATACCATCACTCCCTTCCCACTATGTCTGCCTTTGTTAACATCCTTTAAATGTCCAGCTGTGTTGGGGAGAAAAGACCTTACTGCTGAATCTGTATTGAGACTGCTATGGAAAATTTTCCCTTGACAGTGTCAGAAATGTTATTCAGAGTCATTCAGATAGCTATAGATTCATAAATGGAATACAACTCACCCTTTTCCCCCTTTAATGTGTTCAGCAGACAGGTGGCAACCCAACTGCTGGGAAATTCCTAAGTATTTATATCCTTTATATACACTCAAATGATATGAACAAGTAATAGGAAATGTCATGCACTGGGTATATGAGCAATGTCCTCATTAATCAATCATCCAAAATAAACTGGATTATTTTGTCTGTTTGTACTATACTGTACTGAAAAGATCTAGCCTGATTCTTATTGGCTCTGCTCCATGTGGAGCTTTATGGGCAGAATCTCTTACAAGTTCACTCCTCTTCCTCACGTGCTTTGGCCAGGCACAAGGGGGACTCCAAAATGTAGAATACCACCAAGATGCAATTGCCTGCTCTGTGGACCCAGCATTTGACTCCCACTTAGATATCATTTTTAACTGTGTATAGAAGCTGTGAGGCAGCACAGATCCACTCCTGAAAATGAGGTCTTAAGTTGCTCTAAACCAGTGATTAGACCCAGCATGTTTTAGAGACAACTGGGATTTTGAAAATGAAGTCCAAACAAAACAACTGATTTTTTAATTCCTAGTTTCCAGCAAGAATGGTTGATTCACAACTTAGGATGGTGACTGGTGTCCTACACATCACTTCAAAGAATGAAATTGGAATTTGAGAATTACACTGGAGGTCCCGTCTCCCTCAATTCCTGATGATCTTTCATCAGTTTTGGCAGCAGACTACTACTTTTAATGGACGTGTCACAGGGCATCCTGTGAGACAGGAAATCACAGGGAATCCCAGAAAAATGCTGTTGTGTACATTCCTGGAACAGCTCACTGAACATAAGAGAAAACCCTCAGTAAAGAACATGTAGTGCCAGACAGGTTGCATTCACTGCTGGTGTAGTACAAATTCTCACTGGGTAGACACAATCTTTGCAGGCAAGCAAATTTATCTGCAACACGTGTATTTGGTGGGCACTGTAGGGTAACACACACATGATCTGTTTAGCACCTCTTGGATCCAAATCCCTGGTGCCAGACAATTTACCCTCCTCTCTGAACACAATGTGGATTCTATAGCTGTGTTCCCATCAAAAAATACGCTGAACTGCCATCAGGAAGCACATACCTACTGAAAGGTCTCTTTGAAAGACAAGAGTCTAAACTACTTGAGCATACCTGTGTAAACTACTGAAAACAAAACAGGTGCCTTATGGATTGCAGAAAAGACAACGTCCCTGCATCTGTAGTGCTGGCAGTCTGTATAAAGAAATGAAAATAATTTCAAAAAAATATAAAGCTCCTTGGCATAATAAATCATTCATAAACAATTTAGATGGCTTTGTTGTTTTGTATGTTTTGGCTTATACATTTCACAATCTGGCTGCACAACTGAGAAGAAACGAATACAATGCAGCCTTTTTGCACCACTCTAGAAGTGTTGGGAAACATTTAACTGGAAGTAAATAAACCCTGGGCAGCTACACTGTCACCTTATGAACAGCTATGGAGAGTGAAGTACATAATTCAGAATAACACTGGGATTTTTTTAAGATATATTTGCTTTTCCATTTGTTACTAGGGATTTTGGTGGTGTTGTTGAAGGATTTCATGCCTTCATTTCTTAAAGTACATTTATATGGCCTTGACTCATTTTATTCTTGGGCCTTTTTTTCACACCTTTTAACAATATCAAAGGGCCTCACTATGGATCTAAATGTGATTTGCTACCATAAAAATATCCAATTGCTAAGCACAACAACAGCTTTTATCTGTCCTATAAAGTCCACAAGCCTTACTGCATCACAGGCATGCCCCAGAGAGGCAAAGCAGAGAAAGGATCTGAGTATGTTTTTAACACCCTGAGATGAATCAGTTAAAATTAATCGTGTATTATTGTATGATTATTGTAATCTCTCTTTAACATAAAGTTAAGCTTGCTTGTAAACTTTAGTTGTGTATTACTTTAGTAATTTTTGCAGTTTAAATTTGTCTTCAATAACCTGACTTTAGAATATTTGGTTTAGCAATAATAGGATTAACCTTACAGTATCTATATTTGAAAAGAGCTGACTTCCTCCTGAAATCCCTTTGCTCATAACAATTTAAACATAGAACTTCATACACTGAAATTTCCTGATAGTGATAAGACTATCCTGATGATTGACAGATACAGTTTCAGCCAGGGACCCTGATGCACTGAGATTTCTCAATAAAATAATTCAAGATACAGGAATCATGACTGGAAGGGACCTCCGGAGGCCAGCTGGTCCAGCTCCCTGTTCACAGCAGAGCCAACCCCAACACTGAGTCAGTTAGATTAGGTGGCTCAGGGCCTTGCCTGCTCCAGCACTGACAGTCTCCAAGGAGAGGGAAGCCTCTCTGGGCACCTGTTGCACTGTTGGACCACTCTCATTCTAAAGAGCTTTTTCCTATTGTCAGACAACAGATGTTAACTGCATGAATGACAAAAAGAGCAACTCACCCTACTTCTGTGGGATTGGCAAGATGGAGTGGCTCATGTTGCATTATCACAGTGCCAGATCCACAGCGAGGGAAGTGTCAGGACTACACAGGAGGGCAGGAAACTGTGAGGTAGAGCAACACCTGATAGATGGGCTCAGCCTGCACCTTCCCAAGCTCTGTACACCCATGCCACTGACAGATGTTGGTTCACTCTTTCTCTACCACTTGCTGGGCACCTTGTTCCTATTTTGCCATGTCCATCTCCCTCTCTTCAAAGGCTGAAGCCTTTGTTCACATGCTGTTAATCAAAGGGGGACGTTGCTCTTTTTTCATCTTTCAGCATTAGTACAACTGCAGCCCGCTGTCCTGCTGGCATTACATGGTAAGAAGGTATTTTAAATGAATCATCAGTTATAATAGCCATTTTTCTTAAACTGTGGCTGACATCACTTAATTGTAGGTCCTACTACAAAATAACAGGTAAATAAACATATAATTTCTGCAACTTAGTAATTAGACAGGCCCTTCTAACAGGGGCTTCTTTTTCCTTTTATATTCTGGAACTCAAATTGCATCTACCATTTTCCCACAAATGTCTTCACTGACTGGCTCACAAAAGACTGTGTCCTCATGTGTTCCTGTCTAGGAAGTTCTTCTGAGCTTTCACAGCTGCTGAGAAAAAATGTCTTGGAAAGTCACGTCCTCTACTTGAAATTCCCCCTCTGAAAAAGTCTTCTGCCCCGCTTGATTTTGTAATATCCCATTTAGATTTCAAATGGTCATGAAGAAGCACATTCTTCAGCATAACTTTATCTGGAACTCATCATCATTTGATCAATGGCTTAAAACAATTTTTAGTGACTGGAGAGTCAACAAGCCAAATTTATATCTGAGGTAAGCACAGGCAGCTTCAAATAAGTCATGAGAAGTCTGAGGCAGACCTTCACAAAGAAAAGAAAATATTTTATTTGCAGCTCTATGCTTCACCCTCATTGGTCTCCTCCCCTTCTTTTCAATATAAACCAGAGTTTTAAACGTTTTTAATACAATCGTGATTCTTCCCTGGCTACAAGGAGAACAAGTGGCAAACTTCTTTGAAGCAGATATCCACTTGCAAGACTTTCAACCCGTCTGCAGAGCTAAAGACTTCTACCCATACCTAAGACAGAGAAGCCAGCTTGCTCCTGACCATGGAAGGGTAGTCAAGAAGGCACTATAAAAATAAACCAGCAGTCCTTCACCTCACCTCCAACTTGCATCTAAAAAAAAAAAAAAAGACACGCTCTGAAATTTTCACATGCTTCTTTTCTCTGTAACCCGATATTTTCACCTGTCTTTCTCGACAAACTCTGCTCTCTGTTGTTGACAATTGAGCTAATCTCAGACTGACAATTTTCTGACCAGTGCATCCAACAAAATAAGACTCTGTTCAGAGTTAAGGTCTTTTATCCTAAGAATGTTATTACTGTTAGGCCAAAATATTGATGTTCTAGGTGTTATCCACTTAGGAGTTTACATGAATGAGAGCTTATAAATGCAGGCCACTGTGGTGCTCATGCAACAACAAATAGTAATTAACTTAGTTTTATATCCCTTTTAAAACTCAAGTTTATTTTTCATGTCCTTTATGGGTTTGTCTGTCTTTTCCTTTTTCATATTAGGCTCTTTTTATCTATTAAGTACATTTTAATGACCCCATGGAATCAAAATCTCTTTCACAATCCATTTGAATAACAAGGGAGTTTCACTGACATATAACTGCAACACCCAAACTGCACTTTAGAATTAAATAACCAGCAGCCTATCAAATCCACTATGTTTAGGATACCTGTAAGTGTCAAGAGATGCTAAAAGTTGGCAAAAACAACAAAATGGATTATGAGAAATACTAAAGACTCTAAAACTGTCTGAAAATTTCCTTTCCTGTGTACATATGTTGAAACAAAAGTATTTTAAAATAAATAAACATAAATGAACTGGTTTTCATTACCACAGGTTATACATTCTCTTTCTACATTCAGACTTTTAAGCTATTTTCTTGATTGTGAGCTCACTTTAGCATGCTGTCAAGACAGTAACTTTGTAATTCATGGTTTATATTGAGCTAGATGACATTTCACATATCACAACTTTAAAGCATTTTATGAATGCTGTACTTTTTTTATGATACTCTTGGTATTCCTAAGAAAATATTTCATTATTAGAAAAACAGGAAGTCTAAAATTTATTTTAGACTGGTAATTACTATATCCCACATAATTTGAAGTACTCAAGCAGTTAAAAAGAAGTATATGAATTGTCAAAGACCTCATACATTTTATGCTGCCCTCAGAATAAACGCAAATACATTTTACTTGTGATTCATCATTGGCCACAAACAAAACATGAACACACAAAGCCATTCTCCAGATAGTATAAATTAGCAACTGAAGTGTGAGTTGAGCAATGATGATTTACACCATCTGTGCTTACAGCCCATTACCAGTTCAATAGAAGTGTACCAGCCTACAGACAAGTGACTAACAGTGAGTAAGAGTAAAAAGTAAGTGAGGTGGGTGTTTATTGTGACAACTATCTTAATTTTTGGAATGTGTTTATGATTTTTTTTAATGTATCAGCTTTTTTGTTGTTTTTATTTAAATATTCTGTCTTTGGATATATTGGAAAGTGAGAAATGTTAAGTTTTTCAGTTGCTGTAGATTTGTCTGAACTTGCTATTTCTTGAGAACAGTATTTCATTATTCTGTTTCCTAATGACAACATGTTATTATGCTCCTTTTCTGTAAATAATATGTATTATGATCTCCAATTTCAAATGCTTCCTCAAAACTTCATCTTGCTGTTTCATAGAGAAGTGGCTTGACCATCAAAATAGTAACTTTTTTTTCTGTTTAAGACAACTAGAATTTTAGCAAAACCCCCCAAGCTTCATAAAGGCCATCCCTAGAACCAGAAATTGTTATTACTTCGTCCTTTGTCCTTTCACAATGTCTTATGTTATATATCTCACCTATAGCGTCTGTGTGCATGTGTGTCCCTTAATTGCAAGCTAAGCCAACAAGCTTTTGTGCAAGTGCTTAATTTTAATAATTGCCTGTACAGGTAAGTAAAATAAAAGTTACTATTTCTTTTCTGAGATGAAAGAGACGAGAGGGAAAAGGATGAATTAGTGGTTAGATTTGGAATTTAAGAGAACTTGGTTCATTCTCTGATCTGTAACCATCTTGCTATACTACCTTGGATGAGTTACTTCATCTCAGTAACTCAGTCTGACATCCATAAAATATGGTTTCATGATGCTCCTCTGTCCCACAAAAGACTTACAAAAATAAACGGTATCTCTACAAAGATTGTAGAAATATGAATAATGTACATTTCTATTGAGTAATGGATACAGGGTTTATGAAGTAAGGAGTTACAGGCAAGCAAACAGCTTGATGCTCTCCTTCCTTTTTTCACTGCTGTTCCAGTTCCTGTAATTCTTCTTTTCTCTTTCATTGCTCCAAATCACCCACTGTTGTGCTACAGAGAAGAATATTGCTTCATCTTGTCTTATATTCCAACCCAAACCCCACATCTGCATTGAAGCTATACCCCTCCACTTGCACACCACCCCCAGCTTATTGGATGGGCTGTGAACCTGGCAGTCCTAGAGAAGCTACAGGGAAGCAGAGCTATGAAAACTACCAGCAGTGAGAGACTAGTGAGGTTATTCCCATTTAACCATTTTCCAAGGTCCGATGCACACATGGAAGGGAAGAATCCCTGTTGCCCTTGAGCATCGCTACTCGCTGCCCCACGTCTCTGGTGCCTGCATTTCCCATGCTGCTCAAATCCCTCCTCTCTGGACTGAGCTCTGTGATCTTCCACTGTTCCACAGCCACAAACTTTTCTCTCTTCTGCTCTTTCTCCACCCTCAGCCCTACATCTTCTATAGGTACTGGTTTCCAAATCGTCATGTTCCCATTGCTGCTCTCTCACAAACCTGTGCTGCTCTGACTGCTGCACCCTGCTTTCCATGCCAACAAAGGAAGTGGTATCTAAAAATGCTATGAATGTTTCAATGTGAGTATCTCAGCAATATTTCTACTTTTAAATACCCTGACAACAGTCAGTAGCAGTTATGGTAATAAGTCGTGGTACAGAAGTCTGCTCTGAAAGCAAATTAGGCCCAACCTCCCATAGCCCCTGAAGCTCTCCATGAAAATGTCATCACTTCACTTCTGATAACTTGGGTTTCCCCTAATCTGTTTCAGCCAAAACAAACCAGTGCAGCTGACTTCTACTATTTAAACTGCTTGAGCTGCTCTGTTTGACTTTGGTCAAAGCAAGATTGGGAGGGATTGAGTGAGCAGCTTGCAGGTGGGAAGGGGAGGTGGTAGCCTTTGGCAGAAGATAGCCATGATGGGGACTGGGAGCTGTCTGGGAATGATAACCTCTTCAACAACTCTAGCCTCTGGAGGAAGTGAGCACTCACAAGGGGATTTTAAAGCATGGTAAATTCCGTGCTTATAGTTCAATTCTCACTTATTTCGCAAGAGGTTTCCCTGGCAAACCACTCCTTTCCACTACGCAGAAACCATGATGACGTTGCTCAAGCTGTCATTTATCTTTCCCCTATTTAATCACTGCTAACTGATTAACCAAATGAAGTGCCACAAAATCCATTAGCTGCAAAAGGAACAAAAAGCTGCACTGGCTTTTAGTAATAAAGAAAGAGAAACCTTTGTAAACAAGGTGCATGACCTCCAGCTCTCGAGAGTAGCTAGCTATTGCCTCACCCTGGCCCCCAGGAACAGGGGCAGTGAGGGGTGACACACTTGCAGCCACTCCTGCCAGGAGTGAGGCGTGAAGGGGTAGGACCTGGAGGAGTGTCAAAGTTCAAGGGCTGTAGCACAGCCTGTTGGATAGCTACCACAATGTCTTTTGCCCTTGTTTTGCCCCATATAGACACTTCTGGTCTTCTTATCTCATAAGCCTCATAAGGAGGCACAAGAAAGGAATGCTAACTTTAACTCTTTCAGTACCATTTTCTCAAAAACAAACAGTGAACTTGGGCCAAAAAATCACCAGGAGTGCAGCAAAATACATTTCATAGAATTGACAGACTAAAAACTTGGGGAGGGGAGGTCAGCAGCCAGAGACACCAGCAAAGCCAGGCACTCTCTCTCCCAGCTGGTTCAGGGGGTTGCCAAGCTAAGGCCTGACTCCAGGTTTGCACCTGCAGTTCAGATCATTTCTGGGAGCTTGCTGGACAAGTGGTAGGGAGGAACAAAAGGCTCTTAAGAGGGGCAAAAAAAAAAAAAGAGTTAAGCTGATGTTAAGACTCTGACATGCAAAGGAGCTTCTGCTCCTACCCAAGTGGCCACAGCCCGCTGAGGGACGTCAGCTGCCAACATGCTCACACTTTGCAAACAGGAGGCAAAGGATGCAGCTCCTACTCTCAATGAAGCAAGGTCTGATGCTCCTGTCGTTGAGTATTCCTGACTCCTTCAGGTTAGCAATGAACCTGTCCAGTTTCACCCTGCAATGTTCTCCCAGATCAGATTTTTGGCTCAAGCTCAGCTGAAAAGAAAAAGTTATTCTTACTAATAATTTCAATGTGCAGGAATTAATTGTGATACCGCTGGTTTCGTCACACATTTTATTACGTTAGGAAAAAGAAACATCCTGACTCTATATGGAAAAATCTTTAACTTGCTGTTCTAGTACAGACTTACCTGCATATATTCTTTTTTCAGTTAAAAGAAAAATATTTTCAAAAGATCACAAGTACTTCTTATTGTTACAGTTTCACAGTCAGGAAACTTTCACAGTCTCACAATTTAAACAAAACCCAAACCTATTACATAAGTTGTTACCGAGTTAAGATGACAAAAGGGAAGAGAGAATTGAAATGTCTTTCCTCCTCACCACGCACCTCTCTCCGCTGCTCCCCACTTCTCTTTGTGAGGATAACCATGCTGGAACTATTTGTTCCTGCAATTTTCTGGAATGAAAGAGCTGGGGCACTGGCTGTCACCTCCAGTTTCTCTGGCACGCTCTCTGATCCCCTTCGTCAAAATGGGTCAGTTCTAGCTCCATTAACCAGCAGATAATTGTGCAGATTTTTAATGCTGTGGGCACTTTGGGGGTTTGGGAAAGGCATCTTTGGGGACACTGCTTTATTGAATAGAAGAGTAAAACAGCTTTTCAGCTACTGGAAAAGGGACACGTGCAAAATAGTGAACATCCCAATGTTAACTGCTTTACCATAATTTCTTCACTGTTTTTGATCTTTTGTCTCTCTCATAGAGCTTGGGCTTCTCTCTCCCCTGCATGCTCTGTACTCCCTCACACGGGACGTGACTGTTCAGTACAAGTGCCAACAAAGCTTTCTCATGAGACAGCTCACAACTCCCTAACATGAGGGCCTTCATCAAGGTGGTTCTTGGTCAATACTGACAGGACAGACACCCCCCCCCCATACAATTTATTCTGAGTTAACTGCTTCCTGAAACACCAACCACCCAAACCATTTTACTGTGAGTGATAGCCATGTGCTTTTCCAAAGGCACTTCAGAGAGACAGCCACCAAGATTGTAAGGATCCATGCAGTTAATCCTCTTTCTCATGCTGTCTTCCAAGGGTTTCTGGCACAGGGATTCAAAAGCTGTCAGAGGTGATGGACTGAAGCTTGAATTTTGGTGTGCAAGTTGTCCTGCATGCCCAGCAGTGCCGGCAGGCACCCCATAGTAATGATGGCTCTAAGGGAGAAAGAGGACTGCAGAATATTGTCATGCTTGGGAGAGGGATGCATAAGATGGACAGGACCCACACAGCCCTGAAGGATGTACCTTGCCAGTTCAAATCGGTACTAGCCAAACAGGCAAAACCAACATATACTTCTGTGTACCTGCAGAGATTTTTACTGGGTGGTTTCAGATTTTTTAATTTATTTAGCAAGGTTATTTAAAGGGCAAAAGCCCCCAGTGTTCCACAGGGTGCTCTATCCACCTCAGTGACAGGGGTTGACTTTAAGTTCCCTTCCCTCAAACACTCTGCGGTTGTACGATCCCGCAACACTACCACAGGAGCGTGTGAAGCCTTCAGGCATCGCCCCGCACAGCGGCACACGGTAAAAGCAAAGGCCAGGGCGGTATTTACGGCTGCCCCTCAGCCGGTGCGGGGCACAGAGGCCGAGCGGGGCCGGGGCGTCGCACGGCGCCACATGGCCGGCAGGCCGCGCGGGGCCGGGGCCTGCGGGGAGCCCGCAGCGGAGCGAGGGGCGGGCAAGGGCCGTGCCGGCGGCTCGGCTGAATCGCTCCGCGGCCGCGGCTCCTCCCAGGGGCGGCCCGGCGGCTGTCGCTGGAGGCCGCGGGCAGCGGGCCCGTGTTTCCCATGGGGCTAGCGAAGA
>VZTB01015532.1:209797-300327 GCA_013397245.1 Thryothorus ludovicianus | reverse complement strand
TCCCTGCTCAGGGCTCAGAGCAGTCTGGAATCCCTGCTCAGGGCTCAGGGGAGTGTGGATCCCCTGCTCAGAGCAGTGTGGAATCCCTGCTCAGGGCTCAGGGCAGTGTGGATCCCTGCTCAGGGCTCAGAGCAGTGTGGATGTATGCATGTAGGGCGTGTGTATGGAGGGCAAGGGCCAAGGTGGGCCTGAGTTCAGGGCCTTGTGTTTCCTGCTGCTGAGCCATAAGTGTCCTACTCCGAGCTGGCTCTGGGAAGGCTGGCAGCCTTCCATGTTGTGTCCCTATGAAATGCTCTGGCAGCTGAAAAAACCCACCCAAAATTAATAATTGGGCAAGCTAGGAAAGAGGGGAAGGAGCGATGTTTTAATGATGGGAGGTTCCTGATGGGGACATTCCCAAGCTCCCACGGTGCTGCTTCTCTGTGCTTTCGGGTCCAAAGCTGGAAGGTATGAAAGGAGCTCCTGAAACAAGGTTCTTCTTTGAGAGCAATGTAGTTATCTCTGCTCTTTCCTGGTTAGAATATGATACTTATGTTGCCACTGCCTTTCACAGCTCCTCTCCAAGTGGGTTTTTGGAATGAATTTTTCCCGGTGCCATATGAGTTTTCACACTGTTCCTCATAAACTAGGATCAGTTCCTTGCACAGACTTCCTCAGGTACATTTGCACTCTCTTTGCTTTCAAGCTGAAAATGTAAACTTCTGTCATTTGTTTAGCAAATAAAGATACAAAAGTAGAGATGTGCAGAAGCTTTCATTAGTTAGAGACTAAATTTCATTAGAGAATAAATGTAATTTTTTTCTCCGTAAGTTCTTTGTGTACACTAGCCAGAGTGATGGTCTACTAAAATAATATGAGAAAATTCTCCATAAAATCATAGTGGAACTGTGTTTCATTGCATAAGTTTGGCAGAAAATTGACATATTTTCTAATATTGAGATTGAAATAGCATTACCCATTTTCATTCTGCTTCACTTGATTTTTGCTTTACTAAAATGATCTATGAATTGAACCTGTTGACTAAATGATAGATCAGTGGCTGTACAGATAGTTTCTTTTTACATATCCCTGCCAGCTTGTCTAATGTTTTTACATTACTGAAGGCAATGTGGGAGGCAAAAAGATGGGTCTGAGTGTGTAATGCAGCAACACTGGAATGAGAGCTTTACAGAGAGCATAAACTGAGGAGGACAACGGGGACTAATTGTATGAAATTCCTTTTATGCACACGTTCTTGAGTTTGAATAACTAGTATGTATTCAGCCTGCTGGATTAGAAGGCTTTGGCTCTGCATGTGTAGCATAAATGTTGCTCTCAAAATAGGAAAGGAACTCTCCCTCCTCCCACACTATTCTGGATAAAATTGATTCAGTGCTGCATTTTGCTCCTACTGAACCCCTAGTAAAGCATGTTTAGGCTTTATAGTTCTGTTCAGGCTGAATAGTTCATAGAGTTAGAGATATAAATGCCATACTTTTAATAGCCCATGTGTTGTTTTTGCTTCTTGGTTGCTAGCTGTAAGAATCATTCATCCCAGACTGTAGACTCAAATCCCATGGCAGAACTTGGGTTTCTACCTGCAAGGTGGTCCTTGTAGGGGCATGCTTTTCTCCATAGTGCATATTTTACTGAGTTTGTGCAGTCCCGCAGGATAGGCACTCATCTTCTAAATACCATCTGACAAATACATGCAAAGAGTCTGAACTATGCTTCACAGGGATTCTGTCAGCCATCCTGCTACTGAAACAGGCCTTAATGTCAGAGGTGGGTTGAAATCACCTGAAGAACAGGCATGGGATTACTTTCCACTCATTCTGTTAATGCTCCCTGGAATATGTATAGCACCTATCACTTCTCCAGTTCCCACTGGTGTTTGGTTACTATTGCTTAGGTGTTGGGATTTCATACCTCCCGACTTGAAAATTCATGCTTGGGACACACTGTTTTCTTTTTCTTTCCAGCTTTGCTCTCTTGACTTTCATGAGAGTCTGAACTCTGGAAAACTGGGAGGGAAAAGAGGTGGAGAGGGAAGAAACTTTGTGTTACATGTTGTTCTTCTGATGCCTTCATTCTCAGAAGTGGCTTCCCAAACTAAGAGAATTTAGGTAGAGGCCTCTTGCTAAGAACAGTTGGGGAACAATCAGAATAAACTTCAGCTTGGTTTCCACAAAGATTCATAAATGTTTGCCAATTTTTAAGCATGAAGAAAAGCTGTTGCAGCAAAGGAGTACAGCAGTAATTTTAGTGCATTGGGTTCACATTGTTGGATTCTAATAAGTTTCAAAATATGCAATAAACTGAACCCAGATCAGCAGAAGGCAAATGGTGTCACCACTTTAGGAGGAGCTCCCTACACCTCTCAGAAGACCTTGTGTTTAAGGCAGGTGTGCTTCCAGCTGAGGATAGGCTGTGACTCTCTTCCCATAGCCTGCCTGGAGTTCTGATTTGATGGTAAGTCTCTTCTCGTAGCAAGAGGACCTCAAACCTTCTTCCCTTTTCTCCCAGGCTACTCCCACATCATTTCAGTTTCCTAAAAGCTCTCCAGCTTTTGCACAATGGGTGTTGGGAAGCCTTACTGAAGAAGGTAATCTCCAGCAACTGGTCTGTCTGTTCATAGTCCTGTGTCTCAGGAAGACAGGGACAACTGAAGACAGATGGGCACTGTCCTTGTGAGAGCTGGTAAACTTCATATCCTCCTGGCTAGTAGGAGATTTATAATGAAGTCTGATAAAGCTAAGAGAGCTGCTTGTACTTGTACTATCTGCTGCCATCTTGTTTGTTTCTCAAAATCTCACTTTTTTGTTTTGTTTTTTCTGGCATGTAACTTTTCAGCTGAATAGGTCTGATTTTCCTGGTCAGTGGAATGACATCTCTTGTCCAGCCACTGAAAATCCCTGATTTCTCATGGCTGACACAGTGTGGGCATGCTGTCAGCTTCTCAGTCCTCTATTCTGATTGTTAAAAATTCAGAATGTTTAAGATGAGAACACCACACTTTTAATAACCATAGCTACAGATCCATGCGTGGTTACCATCCAGGTGACAAAGCCTGTTTCCTCAGTGTGGCTCACTTCACTGTCTGCTGGGATTTCCATGTATTAAAGATACCTGAAAAATTTGCCTATGTAGCCCAGACATGATTGTATGAGTAGTTCATTTCTTGCCTGTTTCCTGTCTAAATATTACTGAAAGAAATTTATCTCCTCCAAGAAAAACAGATGAAAAAGAACAGGAGTACAAGTCCAAATCTCCACGATACTGGTCAAAACAGCAAAAGAAAGTGGTGAAATACTGATTAACTATTGCTGTCATTGCACATTTTCCCAATATACTGTTTCCATGAAGAGACACGCATCTTTCCACACCCCTCAAATATACAAGATTTGAATCTTTTTCTGCAGCTGAGACTTGCATGACTTGCCAGCTCTCTCCTGCTGGCATGACCTGTTGTGAAATGAGAAAATGTGTGATGTGTTTGTCCCTACTGCCTCATGTCTGGTTAAACCTATAGAAACTCTGGAGGAAGCACAGGCACACTGCTCCTCTGAAAGCCTTCTGCAAGCTATTAATGACCATTGCCTTTCATGGGCAAAACCAGTCCTGGCAATTGCTTTGTGCACTTCATTTCATGGTGTAACAAGCAAGCACATTAGCTATTTTTATTCAAACCCCCAGACATAAGGCAGTATGGCAAAGTGGCTATGAAATGTCTGCATAGCTAAGTGAAAATACAGCTGCTGTTTAACACTAAATCTTTTACTTACACGATATTGAGGGTTCAACCAATGATCATTTAATCTTTCTAATTGAGCCATGGTGAGGATTTTGAAGATTTAGCATTAAAATAGGTAGAATGTTCTTTCCAGTCACTGACTTTGTCTACTGTTTAAGTCAGCAGTAAGGAGGTGATGCAGATGGGGAGATGGGTGGCTGGGAAGAGGGGACTGCTTCCCAGTAAAGGTCTTGGCCTTTCAGAAGGCTTTGGGAATATCTCTTTAAAGGTGCTGCTTAGTGGCAGGCACAGAAAAAAGCTGGATACAGTGATATTGCTAGCAAATGCTGGCTTAGAGAGATGAGTTGTTTTGGGAATTTATAAAGACTGCCAAGCTCATTGATGGTGGTTTTCCCACTTTTTCTCATTTTATTTTCCTTTCCCCTGAAGAGGCTGTCTATTTTGATAGAAAAATGGCATTCATGGCATGATGAATAACTAAAAAATGTAAGACTGTGTTGATGATTTCAGTATTTCAATATTTCAAAGCCAAGAATTTATATAATGAATTAACCTGGGAGGGATGTTGGGCATGTAAGTTTTTGTGTATGTAAATGCTCAGCATATATATATATATATATATATAGATAGATAGATAGATAGATACAGATATATACACATATTGACATGTGATCTCTGATTTTGATTAAAAAGAAAAAAACAAACTTTTCAGTACAGTTTATCCAGTTTCAAAAGCTGTGTGTTATAAACATACAAATAACTTCTGTCATAGTGAAAATACTAGAAAAGGGGGATGTGTGTAAGGAACAGAACTGGAGAGAGAGGGAAAGGAGAAGGCACAAGAGAAAGAAGAGGTATTGATCAGATGTTGAGAAAATACACCTATGGCTTTTAAATAAAGGAAAAAAAAAGAAGGTGGTAGAGTAAACAGAGATTAAAAGTATTTTTAAGAAGGAAGAGAAATTCTGCACTAGTTGCACATGAAAATGACATTGCATTTAAATCACAGAAACTGTAGTTCTAATGTCTGTTCTGTCTGACAACAGAATAGGATTGTTCCACTTTAGCTGGCAATTCTAGGCTTGTAGGAGTGGATAACAGAAGAGTTATTTTCTGTGTGTATGAGGAGAAGTCTTCTTGACAGGCTGTCTAAATAAAGTCTAATGACAGGTTGTAGGAAGTACAGGGAAAGGTGTAATTTCTAATAGGTTCATAGTAGTAAATACTACTTGTGCATCTAGAAAATATCTTCTGAAGATTATTAAACAGTTTTTTTGGTTTATAATTTATGTAATTGAAGATACACCTTAAAAACTAGAAATGTTGTGTGAGATTATGTGGTGTTTTTTGAGAAAAATAACATTGTGTGGGTTTGTGTATTTGATCTTTATCACTAGGGATTTGTAAGTATTTAAGAATGAGTTGATTTCAAAACTTTTCATTATAGACTTTATCTTAATTTTGAAAATTTTGAAGGTTCAGAGACTTTAGCTTCAAATAGCATGTTCCTGAGTCCATGTAAAGACATCTTTCAGTACAACTGAGAGGACGGGAAGAAGTGTGGAAAATGCTCTGAATACTTCTATTGTGAGTTGCTATTTTTCTTCATGCTGTTAATAATTTATTGTTGGCTCTTTTAAGATCTGATATGTATGGAGTTCATCTGGACAAAGGAGAAACTTATATTAAAGAAAACAGTTGGCAAATTTTGTGTTTGCTTCTAGAATATGTTGAGCACAAGAGGCTGAAATCCTCTAAATACATTGTAGGTACAAATGTGCCAGCTCCCCTCGGCCCTTGCTGTTTGTCTTCTAACATTTTGGGGTTATGCTAAATGCTGGGAGTGCTTTGTAAGTACAAGTAGTCAGTGCCCCAAGGAGCCTTAACCTAAATACACAAAGCAGAAGAACAGCAGCTATAGACTATTGACAAAGTGTCTTTTTCCAGCTGTGCTTGTAGAAAAGGTTACCATGTCTGGCTGCTTGACCCAGTCCCTCTGCCTGTAGCTGGGACTAAGCCTGCTGCTTAGGGTAGTTTGTATGGCTGTTCATTCTTCACTCGAGGCCAAGTGGGGAAATAAGCTCACAAGTAGCCTATTTTCTTTGTGTTTAGTTTGAAACAGAGCAGAAATCCATCGTACTGTTTGCTCCAAAGACTCTAGGTGGCTGGTTGCTCCATGCCAGACCTTAAATTACCTGCCTTCTTAAAATCTTTGAAGTAAAATACTTTGCAGGCTGTCCTTTCTTCAATGTTCTGCCCAACTGGCTATTATTACCCTTGTTGTCCAAAAGAAGTGGGTTCAGTCACAGTAAAAGTGGAATTGGAGAAGATTAGCATGGATCTGCTGAAAAGAGTGGAGCTCTCTCTGACACAGAGTGCATTTTTGTGGCGAGTAACACCAAAGCCTTGCACGTACTGAGATTCTTACTTGTCTTCCCAGCCACTGTCTTTTCAAACTCACTGTTTTAATGGCTGTCAGGATCCCACAGTGAGCCAGAGCTGGGAACCAGAAATGCCTGAAGATTGTTTGGCTGTGGTTTGCTGCTGCATTTGTTTATTCTACTTGGTTGTCCAGTTGGTTTGTGACTGATGGAGCTCTTTGAGTCAGCTCGCTGGATTAACATGTGAGCTGGCATCAGGGACTCGGTGCTCACTGGTAGCCCTGACTTCTCTTGTTTTAAGCTGCCATGGAATGTACCCCCTCAATCTTGTCATCTGCAGAGGCAGCAAGAAGTATATCCATGGCATGGATTTACCCAGTGGAAACCAATGCTGGAGCCATTGATTCAGGCTGTTAAGCTGATTGCTCTGGTTTTGCCACTGTGCATTCAAGTTAGCTTGTCTTGGCTTCCCAGGGCTCCAGGAGCTTTGTGCTCCATTGGAGACTCTTGTCTGCCACCTGACAAGTTTCGAGCTTGGGTTTTGTCAGGATACTTTTGCTCTAAAACCTGGCTAGGGCATAGACATCTATGTATGTGTGTTTTCATATATACACCCACATACAAATCATGTACATGAACATGCACATGTATATATACCCATCTACTCTCTCCAGAGCAGCTTGTATCTTATAAAGCTTTCACTCAATGTGACTTCCTTTTTGTTTTTTTGATGGCTTATATAATAAGAAAAGCAATTAATTAGCTAGCAGAGCAAAATAGCCTTGCACTTGATAAAACTTCTTAGACTTTCTAGGGATAATGAATTGAGAAAATCTGGATACATGGCCTTCATGTCGTAGGTGGTTTTAGTGGTTATAGCTGAAGTAGGCAGGTAAATTTTGTACATTTGGTAGGTTATGGTGTATCTGATCAGAAATCTAAAGTATATTCATTACTTGGTCTTTCAAAGGAAAGTGAAATAAAAACCTCTTCCTACTGGAAACTTGAAAGCATTTTTTTTTTTATCATACTTATTTGTAAAATGAAAAATCCTTTTTTGCTTTGAGAATGGAGAGTTAGTAATGTCTATTCGTTTTTTTCCTTCTCATATTAACTTAAATGGTGCCAGGGTGTTCAGAGTTGTCATTTTTCTCACTTGTTAATAGCTTGTGTCATCTCTACCCACTGCTCTGGGGGAAGTGTTAATTAAACCTGCAACTCCATTTAGCACTCCCATTCCTTTTCAAGTGGTGGTGTCTGATTTCTCTGTAATCCTAATGCTGTATTTTTATATAGTTTCAATCTCAGTCGTTGGGGGGTTTTGAGTGTTCCTTACATTTACTCTAAGTAATAGCATGGTGATGCCACGACCATGTTCTTGGAGTCCTGCCCGGAGTCAAAGGATTCTGCAGGTTGAGCTGGAGCTCTGCAGAGCTCCTGGTGCTGTGTGGCACTGCTGAAAGGGATGGCATCCACACTGGGAGAGATGGTGTTGCAGAAGTTTTTTTGTCTTGTGTTGTGGGAATCCAGAACATCCTGCTGGTGAACCTGCCATCCCTACAGCACGTTGGCACTAGTCATGTTACTGGTGACATTTTGTCAGCTGAAGGCTTTTGTCATTCTAGAAAGAGACTTTTTTTTTTTCTTCCCCCCTGGCAGACCATGAAGTCTGCATTTTGCTGACTTCTGCCAAATTTGCATGTGGGTTTGTGCAAACCAGTCAAGTGAAGTAGCCTGTATGTCATGTCAGCACAGCTTTGCCCTTCAGCCAGGAGTAAATCTAAAGTAATTCCCAATGGCTTCATCCAATGTTGCTGCTATCAACAGACACATCAATTTGGGCTTCTTTTCCCTTCTACTACTCTATTGAGGGTTTTTTTCCCATCTCCTCGGGTAGGGAATGGGTGCATATAGTTGTAAATATTATATTTATCTTAAAATTTAGAATTTTTTAAACTTTTTACTATAGACTTCAAAGTGAACTTTCTAGAAAGCCTACATAAAATATAAACAAGCAATGGTTGACACCCTAAAAGACACATGAGCAAATTTAATGGTGGGTTTGGGTCTGGAAAAGAAGGATGGTTCTGTGTCCTCCTCATTTTTTGCCATATTCTCCTTTATGCCTGTCATAAGGTCTGCCAGAGGCTCTGGGTGACTACTTTTAACTAACTTGTTCTGGTACTGAATTTCAGCAGTCTTTCAGTCTCTCTTTTTCTTCTTTTCTGCCATATATAACACTTCTTACACTTTGTACCTATGCTGGAATAGCTTGCTTTAGTGACCATTGCATATTTCTGTTTTCTGCTCAACCCTTAAATACTTAATCTCCTCATAAATATTGAGAACATGGTGGCTTACTCTTAGTTAATAATTTTTTTTTCCCCTCTTCTTCTGCTGTGTCAGTCCTGACTTAATCCATCTTGAACTTACCTTTTGCCAGTACCCTGTGTGGGGGAGGCCCTTGCAATGAAACCTATTTTTTCTTTCTCAGTTATTATCATGCAGTTACTTATATCAATTTAATTGCACTCTTCAATTTTTCTGCATCCGCTTTTAGAATTTCTCTTACATCTTACACTTTCTGTTCTTCTAAAGTTTTTTTTTCCTTTTTTTTTCTATCTGCTGTCACTTACACTGCTTTCTGTTTCTTTACCAAGACTTTGAGTCACATTTTTCTGGGATATGCTCATTTGGCCTGTGTAACCTCACGAAAATGTTACCATTTCAACATAATGACTCTTTTCTTCCATGGCTTCCTGTTCCCTTTCCTTGTGAAGTGGTGTGTATACCTTCCACAACTTCCAGACTCAGCTGGGAGCTAAACACACAGCTTTTCATTTCCTCTCCCTTCTTGAACTGAGGATCTTTTGGAATGACCAGCAGTGTCTTAACCAGAGTTTCTGAAGCACAGCAGCATGGCAGGGGTTTTGGTGGGAGCCTTCCAGGAGTGTGGTGAACTGGTTGTGTTATGGGCACTGTCACTCAGCAGTGAGCTGGTGCAAACAGTGACCTGCCTTTCCAACATGCTGCAAGATCCTTCTAGTGAGGAGCAGGGGAACAGCTTATTTTCCTATTGCCAGGTAAAGAACAAACATGGAACAAAAAATGTCCCTTGGCATAGCCTGCAGTGGTTCAATGGCTAAATTGAAATGTAGATTCTCCATCAAATTAAATTCCTCTTGTGCTTGGCATGGTATTCCCCTTACTTCCTTCTCTAAACAGAATTGGCTGGACTCTTCCCCCTTTTCCACAGTAACTGTGGGATTCCTTGTTTAGTTTGTGGGAATTGCAAGAGCTCTGATGTTTTTCTGAATTAAAGATGCCAGAGTCGTAGTGATTTCTTCCTCCTTCCTGTTCCTCCCCTCCTCCCACGACACACTCTCTTGGGGGTTGGTTTGTTCTTATTTTCCCTTAGGAGAAGACTTTTCCTCATCAGTCTTCATGGCAAGTTATGGTTCCTTGTGTACAGAGGGCTTCAGTTGACTCCAGTGCCATTTTAGCAATGGAACTAAGGAAGGCTGGCCAAAAGCAGAGTGCACTCTCTGCTTCTGTGTCAGCTGTGTTCACTTCATTTGGGGAGCATGATTCTTTAAATTCCTTCTGGAGAGGTTTCCATTTTGAGATACACTCTGTCCAGAATGACACGACATCTCTGCAGCCACAAAATTGTTATGAAATGCTGAACACAGAGAGACCTTGCTATCAGAATACTTCTTTTTTTCATCTTGTTTTGATCACTGTTGTGAAATAGAATGATTAAGAAGTTTTGCTCCAAAATTGGAGAAAAGGTATTGGAGCTTGCATCTTTTTTCTGCAAAATAGTTCTGTCTTGAGACCCAATTATTCCAAAACTAGTTGCAATGAAAATATCCTAAAATCCTCAGCTTTAGCTTGGTTGTATCAAATACTTGGTAAAACTCCAAAGTGGTAAATAACTTGGTTATTTTCTTTGTGGAGTACTAATCTTGTTTGCTTTGGCATATAAAACCAAAGACACAGCTTATTTTTACTTAGTGTACACTTTTTTTAGAGTATCCCTTCCATGCAGCCTTAAAGAGATTTATTACAGAACCCAGGAGGCCAGTCACAGACCATGAACTGCTGTTTTTGGTGGTCCCAGAGGCAAAGTGTTCACCTAGGCAGTTCTGGTCAGCACAAATAGTCTTAGTACTGATGCCAAAGTCCTTGTGGACAGTTCAGCAAATTGTGCTTTGGAGACAGGTGACGGTCTCGTATTGTGTTGTATGGCTTAAGAAGAAAACAAAGATCCATCTGGTCAAAGAATAGGTCTGAAAAATTACATTTGCTGCAGTGTGTAGGTGTGGGCAGCATAGTTAAGGCAAAAAGAAACACTACTGTGGTAGTAGAGAAGAGATTATGTGCCTAGGTGAGCATTCCTCATCCTTCTGTGTGGTTTGAAGTGTCTTAGCATGAAGTAGAAAAATGAGAAGTCTATAGTAGAAGTGTGGGGAGAAATCCATCACATAAGACAGTGTAAGAGGAGAAAACTGAAAATGGAGAGCCTGTTGGCTGTAGCAGGTAGTTGAATTCTTTTGGGAGGAAGGCATTTTTTAAACATGGAAATTTTTTAAACATGCACTGACTTGATTTGAAGGTGAAATCATTACCTAGTGCTGCATTTTTCTAGACTGGCCATTAGTTAATTGAATTTTCTTTCTGTTACTGCTTTTATTGCAATGTGTGGTGGTTAAAAGCCAGGAGAAAGTGTAATGACATCTTAAGTTGCCTGTCTTTTCAGTTATTTCTGTTAAAAGCAAGAATTTTTTTTTGTTGATGGTGCCAACAGTTGGCATGCACAAGATAACATTTTCAAAATAAGTCTTTAACAAATAGACCCACATTTTTTTCCCGTGACTTCTGGTGTACATACTTGTCTTTCTGCTTTTTCTCTTGAGACTGTATTAGAAGCAGTAATGGTTCTCTTAACGTGTGATTAGGTTTGCTGTAGAGGTTTTAACAGAGCTAAATTTTGAGACACTAGTCTAAGATATGAGCTGTTAAGGTAATTGGTTTACACCTGATGATTTCTGACAATCCCTAAAACATTTCATGTGAACTTGTTTCTTCTCTATGAGGGCAAATCCCTTGAGCACTGTTGTTGCTGTGTCGTCTTGGGAGCTTAGTGCACATGGTGTGTGTTGAATGGAGATTTATTTTCTTAGAAAACTCAAAGCTACAACAAATAGCCAAGTCTTCTGCTTGAATTTTCAGATGTGACTGTTTCTTTTCAGGTACTAATATGTAATGCTGGGTGTTCACTGAACTGTTTGTATACGATGCCACAATCAAATCACAGTTGATCATGATGACAATATAAATAGGGTAACATTATTACCAGACCTTCCAGGAGGCTTAATCTCTTGTTCTTTATGGTTTAGTTGAAACCTGTGAATCATAAGAGGTGGCCCAACATTGCTCTTCTCCATCATAATTATTTAACTTTAAGATTTTCTTAATTGTTGTGAAACAATCAGAAGATGCCCATCTCAGCAAACCTGATGGCACTGTTACCTCCAGGCTGCTCTCTCTGAAGTTCCAAATGCTTCTGCCTTGGTGAATGCATCACCATTCCTGCTTGGGGCATCAGTAGTCTAGAGGTGGATTTTGCAATTTTGTCTGTGTCTGAAACTGCTGGTAATCTAATTGCTGGGTTCAGACAGGGAACTTGCTCCTTAAAAAAGCTTTCTTGGAGATAGACCTGAATGTATTTGAATGTCTGAAAAATGCAGAGGTTGGGTGGAGTACCATGGGAATTGCCTTTAGCCTTGCTGGATAGATAGACAGCCTGTGAAAGGCCTCAAGAGGATTTGACCATGCCTTAAAAATACAAAAAGAAGGCACCCATATTTAAATTCTTGGTCTGGCCCTCTGTGCTCATTTATCCGTAAAAAGAAACATGAGTTCTAAGTCAATAAATCTTTCACTTGGTGTTCGTTTTTCACCAAAAGAAATTTGGATATGACTGATTTTTTCAAGCTAGACGTCTTAAAAGATACTTACCCAGAGTATTCACTGCCCTGCCTGGGAGTCACTGCTTTAAGTTGTGGGTGTTACATGCAGTAGTAGGTGCCAAGTGTAGTGGAGCAGGCCATTTTACTGCACATCTCTATCTTTGTTGAGTTGGAACAGGGTGAGTGTTTTTTCAGATGTTCTTCTTGGAGCTGGTGAACTTTTTCTGTTTATTCCTTTTGGAAGAAAGACCTCAAATGCTTTCAAGTAGCTCATGCAGAGAAGGATCATGCTTTTTCTGTGGTTACAAGCTCAGGTGCTGGTAGTGAAGGTATTTTCATTGGGCAGGCAGAGAGGGAAGCTGATGTTCCTGGATAGATCTGTACTGCTTAAATTGCTGTCTGAAGTAGGGCAGTTTCCCTGGAGAATCCTTTTCTTATTTAAGTGGCTAAAGGTACAGCAAGAGAGAGTTTCTTCCCTGCTGCTTTCTTCACACCAGTCTACCTGAAGCAGAGTTGCTCTGGCTCTAAAGTTGTCACTAAGCTTCCTAAAAATACTTTTATTAACTGTTATTGTCTGTACAGTTTGACAAGACTAGCAAAGCATGGAGAGCACTTGCTGCTGTTAGTTTTTTCTTTTAATGACAAAGTTCTTCGGATTTGGCACAGTCTGTCTGCTGCAAACTTCTGAAGTACAAACAGTGAGGGCTTGGCCAGCAGTACAGCACTGGCAGGAGGATGTTTGGGCCAAGAACTCCTAGCCAAGCTCTTACCTTTTCGCATAAGATTTTCTTTAAGGGGAATGCAGAGGAGATGGGATTGTGGTTAAATAATTACTGCTTGGTTGAGTGAACAGCCCCGAGGAAGTGCTCACCTAATGAGCGTCCCTATTGTGCTGTGTAAGAACAGGGGAGCTGTGCTGAGACTGTGAGCAATCATCACGCTGGGGCTGGCTCATACCTGACTCTACAGACCTGTGCTGAAAGGCACTATTGACTTGAATTTTACCTCAAACACACCAAAAACCCATGGCAGTCCAGCATATTGGCCAATACTGTACTTCAGACTGTGCAGCAGGACTTTGGGCCTTCATGCCCAGGCACCATCCATTTGTACCAGTGGAGTGGGAATTCTGTGTGGCCAAGTTCCCTTTTCCCATCCAAGCAGTGCATACTTTGTTTAAAGCCAAAGGTGTGCCACCTCCTGGGGAATACTGTACATTTTATAGATTAGTATGTGGTGGCTGGGTTCATCTTCTTGGAGCATTAGGATATTTTTCCTCTCCTTCAGTTATTCCAGCATACTTCTCACTCAATTCCATACACAGCCTCTGCTGTCTGCAGCAACCTGTTTGTGCTGGTGGCAAGTTTATTTTCCATTCCTTACACTCTTTGTGTATCTGAGCAGGAGTAATAATACAAGCTTAGAGGTCTCTGCTTTGTCCAGTGTTTGGTATTGTAATAGCAGCAATTGCTGAACAAATCATTCTGGATGTGGCACTCTGGGACCGTGCAGCTGGAGATGCTCAGCCTAGTCCATCTGCCCTACACTATGGATTGCCATGGAGGAAAGGTTTAGCTTGGGTTTGGAAAGCTCTGTAGCTGTGCCATGAGTTAAGCTTGCACAAATAAACCCTCCTTTTTATCAAGGCTGGTTTGTGCACCACACTGGTTTGGCTCAGAGGTAGCTCATGAGTCTTGGATTTAAGCATCTCCCCTGCATGCTGTCCCTGCACCAAAGCATGTATGGAATATCAGAATATTTTAGCTGCCAAAAAAACCTAAAACCTGCAGCCTCTTGCATTTTGTCTAAAATTCATAGATATGGCCTTAAGCATACCTTTGATGTGAGGTGGTCTCCCTGCCAAACCTAAAGCTGGTTCTCAGTCAGGTCTCTTGTGGTTATGCTTTCAATAGAGTGCCAGAAGGCTAAACCTTGGCCAAGAGTGCTTTAAGCTGATGGTGAGAACAAATTTAGAAAGAACGTTTTAGTCCTGGATAGGCATTGTAGCCACAGATAGCCTAGATATATTTTCTTTTAGATCTAAGTCATAGGTTTTATTTATTTTGCCTCTTCCAAGATAGTCTAATCTACATTAAAACGTAGATGTTCTAAAGAATTATTTGGATTTATGCTTGATTTTTCCCAGGTTGTGGATGACTTGCCTTTGGAAGCCCATGGCAGTCCTGCTCTGACTTGAGCCCTGTGGTGTGGCTGCAGAGGAAGAAACCTGAAGAGGGTGGGAGGAGCACTTCTCCTTCCCCCCTTTCCTGGTGACCTCTGCTTCTGTGCGTGTGCTCAGCTCTCTTCCTGCACATTTTGACCCGTGCTAGGATCCTATCAGAGAGGGCACTTGCAGTCTGGGATGAATTCTTTGCTGGAAAAGATTTCTTGCCTTAGTCTGCATGTCTGAAATGCTTTTGGGGTTCATTGGTAGCAATTGGCTCCTTTTACTCTGTGGTTCAAAGCACCAGGGTTAATCTTTTCGTGCCAATAGATGTTCCTCAGAAGAACCTAACAGGGGCAAACCAGATCCAGCTAACATTTTTTTTTACAATTCCAATAAAATTTAAAAAATGAGCAAACTGATCGAGGTAACAAGCACATCAACTACATCTACCTCTGTCATGACTTTATAAAAGGTAAATGTGCTTAATCTCACCTGCTGTCTTTGTCACTGCTACCTAAGTTCAACTTAGAACTCCAGGAAAAGAAAATTGGTTTTACTTTAAAAGACCTAAGTTACTGTCTCCTCACTGCATTGCAGGATGAAACTTCTAGTTCTAGAATTTTGATTAACGCACTATGTTTTAAGTTGTTTCTGGAAATGGTCAAAGTTTTTCAGTAACCTGGAAAATTCTTTTAAGGAAAGTAATTTTCCTATGGTGTTTCTGTTTGTTTGGGTGGATTTTTGTTTGTTTCATGTTTCAGAAAGTACAAACTTTTTTCAAAAAACAGGCTGCAAGAAGGATTTGTAAGGAGAAAATTTTTTTCAGTTTCAACTGACTTATTTGGAGAAGGCAGACAAGGCTTTAGGAACACAAACTTCACTTAAACCTTGAAAAAAAAAGCGGTGAATATAAAGCTAGGTCAAGTGTCAGTTAATAGCAATAAACAGCTTTATAATCCAGGGAAAATCTTGTTTATGGGAAAATTTACCAAAAATCTAGTAACTTCATGATGACTCCAGGATTTTCTTGTCATGGTATGAACTCCAAGAATTTGGGTGGGGGAAGTGTTCTTTCTTTCAGGCTATCTTTTAGGTTTCTTTCTGTCTTTTATCACATATTTCCAGTGATGTGACTTCAGCCAGACAGTTTCCATAAGGAATATGATTCACTGCATAATTTATTACATGCTTCGGGATGTGCTTTGGGCTTCTTTTCCTGTTTGGGAAGAGGGACAGGCTGGACGTGGAGATGTTTTGGAAGCCTTGGCTGTTGTTTCTGTGTCACGGTTTGGTTCTGTTTCACGTCAGTGTATGTGAGGAAGGGCTTTTGCATTCTGGAGTTCGTGCCCTCCCTCTCCTTGTCGCTTCATATTAACCTCTCTCATAAAAGATATCACCTCTCCCTGCAAGACTTGCCTTTCCTGTATCCTTGGGCACTTGCAGATGCAGCAGGAACAGCGGGGATCTGTTGGAAATGCAGGTCCTGTGGACCACCTCTGTTTGGTTTTTTTTGTAAAGTACCTGAGATTTACTGTGGTGCTGGAAATGACTATGGGATGATGTGCCTTTTCCTAAGACAGACTGGGATGCTTTTCTAAGCACATTAAGGGTTCATGTAATAGCATCGTTCCATGAATATGTAATACAGATTTAAACATACTGACATGATACTTTAAAATCCACCAAAAAAACGCCAAATAAAACCGTCTGTATAGGATGTGAAACACAACCTCATGAGTGAGAGAGAGGGAGAGCCTGGGCTGACATTACATCTCTCATAGTGTAGCCCCAAGAGAAATGCTTTAGCAGCATAAAAATTGCCACTTTTTTTCCTCTTTTCCTTCTGCTCCAGCTTAGTGTTTATAGGTGAAGTCTCTGCAGTGGGAAGCACAGACTATGTGAATCTTCATTGCAGCCAGTGTTTAGTATAGATATTTAGTGAAAGGCACAAACTTTAGAATTGGGATTGCTGAGAAAAAACTTGCAGGTGGACATTTTTAAACAGTGACCTGGTTTGTGGGATTTTTTTACCTACCATTGTATTTCTGGAGGGCTTTCCTTTACTCTCACCTAAGAATTTTTGTGCCCTCATCTTAAGAGGTTATTCACACAAAAACCTGATTCTGCTGATCTGGGAGAATATTCCTTGTCCAACCTGGCCTTGGACACTTCCAGGGATGGGACAGCCACAGCTTCTCTGGGCACCCTGTGCCAGGACCTCACCACCCTCACAGGGAAGAACTTCTTAATATCTAATCTAAACCTATTCTCTTTCAGTCTGAAGCCATTCTTTCTTGTCGTATCACTATATGCCCTTATAAAAAGTCCTTCCCTGACTTTTTCATAGGCCTCCTTTAATTATTGAAATTATTGGTCTGAATTAGTTTAAAACACCTATTTTCCACACCTTTTAGTGAGTAGTTCTTTGCTGGCCGTTGCGAGGAACGTGAGGCCTAAAATGGTAACCTGAATATAGACACATTCTTAAACTTCTAGTGAGTAAAGTTAGAGAAAATAAAAAAAATAGAAGAGGAAGAAAAAAAAACCCCCAAACTGTGCAGTATTTGACGGGAAGCCAGTGTAACTGCCTTGAAACTGGAGTGGCATGCCTGAGTCAGTGAAGTATGAGCTAAGAACCTGGCAGAAGCTTTTTGCACAAAGGAAGGTTGAGAGAGTCTCTCAGGAAGCCTGTGTGCTGCTAAATGTGGCATGTTTGAACATGAGACTGACATCATTGTGAGTTCATAGTGGTGAAAGAACAAAGTATCAGCCACAAATTAGACTGACCTAATTTTTAAGTCACTTATAAAAACTTAATAGCACAGTATCTTGCTTGTGCAAGCTGTTTATATCTATCCCAACCTCTGACTACTTCATTTAAACTACAAGTTAACCCTCTAAACTGTTAAAGGAGTTGTTCAGGAAGGTGAGGGGGGGTGTTTGAGGGGTGCTGCAGACTTCCTTCCTTGGCTCTTTTTCTACTCTGACCTCAGTTTTCACATAAAGGAAGTGATTAAGGACCACCCATCATATACCTTCATCCTTCAGGATCAGTTTCTGGAGGTAAAAACCTTAGGACTGCTACCAAATGCCAAGTCATTCCCATTGACTGCTCACATGCAGACTAGAAGTCTGTCTGGAAATTGCCAGAACACATGACAATGGTATCAGCAGGAATTTATGTAGAGTGAGTAAGGTTTTATTAAACTAATCAGTATTATTTATTGATGTATTCATGATTGTTGACAAGGAACTGATGCTTCTTCCATTGCTGAATACTTAAGAAATACAAGCATCTTGCAGTTTGCAGATGATAAACTTCTTTCCAAGTATTTTTAGTTGGCTCTGCATGCCCTTAAGTTGATCCATTCTGTTGATGTATTACTTCAGTTATTGCAGAAATATATTAAGCTCTCCGAGCTTGAGATTACTTCAACAACAGTCAATGCCTTTCCAGTTGCTTTTTAAAGCACTTTGTGAAACAAGACACCCCTACAGATTCTGAAGAAATGTAACATCTTATTTATAGATTTGTACAGAGCTGTGCATACATGTAAGCACACATGAAATGGGATAATACAGATGTATTTTAAGGGAGTATGTTTTGTTTCTCTTTGTTACTCAAAATACTGTTATAAACTGAGAGAGGTTGCTATAAAATGTTTCTTGTTGACCCTGGTCCTTGACAAAGATGCTTATCAGATAATAACAACATAATTTACTCCCTTGCTTTGGTATTGTGCAGTTTCTGCCTTCAAAATTAAAAAATTCTGGTTCCTTTTGGTTCTTGCCCACTACATAAAATGGTGGTCACATTTTGTCAGTTGTTCTTAAGGGAGATTGCTGTATTTTGTGGTTGGGTCACTTTTCATCCTCTACATCAGGAAGGAGCTCCTGAAGGGAACCTACAAGACATGTTCCAAGGGTGTGGAGTGATAGGACAAGGGGGAATGGCTTCACACTGGCAGGGGGCAGGGGGTGTTCAGGAATTAGGAAGAAATTGTTCTCTGTGAGGGTGGTGAGGCCCTGGCACAGCGTGCCCAGAGCAGCTGTGGCTGCTCCATCCCTGGAAGTGTCCAAGGCCAGGCTGGATGGGACTTGGAGCAACCTGGGATAGTGGAAGGTGTCCCTGCCCACGGCAGGGTGTTGAAATGAAATGATCTTTAAGGTCCTTTCCAACCCAAACTATTCTGTGACTCTGATTCTACTTCATTGGTAGTGTTTGAAGTAATGCAAGAGGCACAGCTGGGTAGCAGAAGTCACCCTCTGCCCTCCTTCTCCCATTGTACAGATGTATGTGGCTTCTGTTTTCAGCCATGTTAGAAATGTGGCTTTGGCACTGCTGCAGGTCTGGTATAATATGATTCAAATTCAAAGAAACATTTGGGATCCTTTGGCAGAGACACACCAGAAGACATGACTGGGATCATAGCTCAGTCAGGTACCATGACTTGCTTCTCTTCCCGACTGAGGCTCTGTTGGTACCATCTTGTCAATTAAATTAATATTTGAAAACAATTTTAATAAGCAAGCCATCATAATTACCTTTGTGGGTACAAATTAGGTATGAAAACATATTCTGTTCCCAGAGTATGAACTGTCAGTAGTCTTACACCATGGTGAGAGATTTTAGTCACAATCATCTGGATCTAGGGGTTTGTTAATTTGTTTTCTGTGCCTCATCTGCAATTCGGTTGTCATTCCATATCATAGCCTGAACTGCTCACTACTCTGAACAGCCCAGAATGGGAGGCCTCTTAGCAGGATTACTGCAACTGTTTAATTCTGGGAACACAGAACAATTTCATTTCTGCCTGTTAATTGTGAGCCATTGCTATACAGCACATTCCTCAAAGTTTCCTTTTCTCCTCCCCCTTCAAGATAGCTGGGCTGTACCATGTTGGTGGAGTTGCTGTTTTCCACCGTCTATTCTGTTTCCTTGCCATGCAAATGTCATCTAAGGAGAAACCCAAATTAAATTTAACTGCTCTAATGAGTAGGACTCAGCTTACATATGTGTAATATCAATGTTTTATTTGGCTCAGCCTCCCTTCTGAAGGTGCTTCTGCATGCTTTTATCACCATGTAGTATACACTGGTGGCAATACTAATTTTGTTTAGAGCATTTAGAAGGCTTTTAAAATGAGTTTGACAACAGACTTAATTAACACTTTTAATAGATATTTTTTAAACTTCTAGATATTTCCATGCACAGCTGACAGGACATGCACGCAGCGCAGTGTAGCACTGTATTTTCAAACACAAGCAGGAAGAAACAAAGTATTAATGTTGACAGTTAAAAAAAAAAAAATTCCTTCCAAACTTTCTCATGCCCTGATGTGAAAGGGTTGAATGTGCATGTTGCCTTCCGGGAGAACTGGTGTCATTTCCTCAAATGGGTGAAAGACCAGAACGTTTTAACCCACATTATTCCGTACCACGCAACAGTTTACAAGTTTCTGTTCTTAAAGGAGATTGACTCATTTTAGTCATTCAGTTTAATTTAAGAGAAGAGTCAATAAAAAGTCTGCTGCAAGAAATTCATCCCTGCCTTGCCCAGAAGCTATTCTGATTAATTTCCCTAATAGAATTACCATCATTATCCTCTGCCTTTAATCCATCCTAGTCCTTGTTCAATGGTTTCAGATCCACCTTCTGTTTTTATCACACAGTGACCACGGAGCAGATCAGAGTTGCCCTTTTTTTAATCTAGTTTTTGGCTCCTTATTTGCAGGGCCATATTATTTGGATGTCTCCCCCTCAGAGGCTCTCATTAGGCAGAATGCCTTATGTTTAAAAGTTACCACTCTCTGCAGACTCTGAGGTCCCATCTTACCCTCTTTCATGGTGAGCCTTTTAAAGAAGTAGCATGGACTATTACAACAGCTGTGCTTGATGTTTATTTAGCAGTACTCTTCAGAGCACTCCTCTTTCTAATCTGTTTCTCAGCAAAAGGATGACCATGTAAAATACAGAATTCACTGTTTGTGTTGGTCTGCAGAGCTGCAGAACAGGCAATTCAGAACATGCAGCTTGTGTAGGAGATGGAAACCTTTGTATCATGAAAGATGCTGCTGTAAAGCACTTGTGTCATACAAATAGTAAAATTATGCTGGAATTGCAATACCTTGAGGATTTATTAATTAAACACATCCAGTTTTTCATTGTGTTACTTCCTTTTCTCTGTGCTTTTGAAAGCTACCATACAGTTGCTGGTGGAGGGAGGCAGGTGTGGACAATTGGTCACAATTAACGTGATCAATCTTTGCCATTTGGTGTACAGGCCAAAGCAGCACTCGAGATGTGTTTTGTGGGGATAGGCAGCTGTCCTTCAGTTCTAATTTGGTTTGTGAATTCATGTGTTATATGCTGTGGCTTTGAATTGGATCTCTTGAGACTTGGATCACATAGATAAGTGAAATAATTTTCCAACTTTTGTAAACTTTATAAATTTTATACCAGATACTTCATACAAGATTAGATTTTTGGGAAGAAGAGGAAGCTGGTGAGGTCCTTAGAGGGATGCTGTCACATTTGACTGTTTCATCTCTCCCTGGCTTCTCTCTTGCTTGATTCTCTTCACTCTCTGCTGTGGGAGGAATGCTCTGCATGACCCCACTGGTTGAGTTTGTTTAGCTGCAGTTTAGTGAAGGCCCTGAGCAAGAGAGGAGAAAAAAAGGCTTCAATGTTTAATTCTGGAAAATAGAAAAAAGTATTTAAATAAGGCCTGGAGGACTTCTTATTTGCCAGAAGTATAAAGACAAGTTTATATCCTTCTGGAACTCACCCTAATTGAAAGGATGTATATTTCTTTTTCTGAAGTCAGCAGAAAAATCCTGGCTTCTTAATGATGAAAGACTTTTTAAAAAACTTTCTCCTAAGTACAAATAGCTGAAGTTTCCACTTTAAACTTGGGTGGCTCATTCATATTTCACTTAATGGTAATATGGTATCCTCTCTCTCTCTTCCCCTCCTTACCACTGAGACTAAAAAGGAGGGGGGGATATAAAATGTTTCTGAAAATTACAGGAAATGTCTGTTCCTTAAACAGCTTTGCCAGGGAATTTCCAAATGTGCTTAATGCTTATGGCTGAAGTTGCAGCAGCTCAGTCTTCAATCATGAGTGGATCCTGTTCTTAAAATGTGACACCTCTTTCCAGTAAATTGTGTTGAAATTAAATATATATTGTTTCTCATCTGCTCTTCAGCAGAATTAATCATGCCCTATGGTGAAATGAGGGCTCTTGGGGCTGCTTTAAACATTTGATTAAAGCGGGGAAAACAGAGTATAGTGTCCTGAGGTGAAAGGTGGTTTATTTGTAAGATCAGAGAGGTGTTGCTGGCAGAAGGAGTCATGGCATGGACAGGCAGGTACTGGTGCATGTGAAGGCACCTGACAGCTTTCCCAGGGACTTCAGGAGCTGCACGTGAAGCACTAAGGAGCAAAAGAGGAGATGCTTTTTGTCTCAGGACTTTGTTTCCTTGGGCTGTCACAAGGTGGTCTCAGATCACAGGGCCCTGTATCTAGGCAGGGCCTGATCAGTGCTGAGCATTAGCTTAGTGTTAATTTCTGGGATGAGGTTAGAAGAGGGGATAGCAACAAGTATGATGAGTAGGATGAGTTTTCTCTTTGTTCTCTAATGCCTTACGGGAAGGAGCAAGGGAAGTCTGCAGAATCTCTCCGTGAGGCTCAGAAAGGAATGAGAATCTGGAAAGGAGGGAAAAGGACCCAGCCCAGTCTTCAGTAGATCTTCCCATCCAGCTCTCTGCCCTGCTGCTCTCTGTACATATGCCTACACACTAATGATGGGAAGAGAGAGGATCTTCAGCCTGGGTCCTTCCAGGGAAAAACACAGGGTCTCAGTCAAGAGATGGGCCCAGTGACCAAAGCCTGTTCTGGATGGTAACCTTGGAATCTGTCTGGAGGGTTCTCACCCCAAGTTCTGCTGCTGCCATTTGCCTAAAGACAGAGAGGTGATTGATCCCTGTAGTTCCCTTCCCTGTGGGATGCTGTGGTTTTTCAGGCTGTTCACCATAACATGCCCAGCCCATTGCTGCGGTGCCTCTCCTCAGTTGCCATATCCTTCACCCCATGCTTCAGAGCCATTCCTGGATCTCACAGCAAGGCATTGCTTGGCAATAATTTATTGTCATGGTTTATATCAGTGATTAAGGGAAGCTGTCATCTCTTGGCAGCCATGATTTGAATCTTGGGTTTAGCTGCCCAAGAAACAGTTTGGAACTGATGCTGATGTATTTATTTTTGCTTCCTTGTGTAAAAGTTGTAGTTTAATTTGTTCCTGTTGGAGCAGCAGATGCTTTGGGCAGAAGTTGTATGGATATGACTGTGTGTAATGATTGGTGACACCAGTGTTACCAGTTTCCAGTGCTGGCTCTTTTAGCCTGTGGGGAGGTGGGATTAATGACACAAATGTCATGTTTCTTTGGTCTCTGTCCATGCAAAATACAGCTGTATTCACACTTACTTGTGGCAGTCTTTCACATTAATAGGTACTGATCAAGAGACTGTAAATTTTTTTAATTATGTGCAAATGTATCACCTGCTAATGCTGTTATACATTGGTTTTCTGGTAGTGAGATGAGTTTTTAGCAGAGAGATGAGAATTTGGAAGGCTATCACTGGTTGGTTTTTTGTTTCCTGGGGACTTTGAAAGCATCTCCAACTTTTTTCTTTTTTTTTAATTTCTATTAAAGATAGTAAGATAGTAGAGAGATTTATTGTGAAGTTTTCTTTCTCTTTTCTTTTAGAAAATTGATGTAGGGTAACTTTCTATTTTGGACCCATTCTGTGTAAATGTATGTCATCATTCATAAATGTTTCATAAATCTCATCTAGATTTTCATGTGTTTGGGGGTGTTGTACAGCAAATGGCTGCACTGAAAGTGTAAAATCCATTTCCTGGTTTGGGCTGGGGGGTGTTTGTCTGGGTTTTTTTGGTTGGTTTTTCTTAAATCTTGTAGTAAGGATTTTATTACTATTTTTATTAATATTATTATTTTCTTATGTTTAGGTAATTCCTTCTGTTGGCCTTTGTTTGTGGACCACCTTCTGTCCTGTTCAGCCCATATAAATTGTGACTTAAATGTAGGTGAGTAACAGCTTTTGACATGAAATAATAATGAATTCTTATTCATTAATTAAAAAAAAAATTCTTGCTCCAAAATTTTTAGTTGCTTTGACTTGGAGGTCATAGAGGGAGAATCATCTTTTAAAAATCCATTGACACTTTTCCTGGTGTCCTGGGCAATAGGAACCTAAAAATGTAATGTATTATAGTATATACTTGAAGTGGATTAAGTAATCCTTCATTCTCATTGCCACAGACCTATATGCTGTGAACCTGCAGTGAAAAATTATTTTGAAATGGAAAGAGCTTCTGGCTCCTATGGGTGGAGAAGGGAGTCCCCAGATTAAGTGTGAGTCTCTTTTGAATAGAGTGATGTAACACATCAGCATGTCCTAATGCTTCCCATGAGGCCACATTCTGCCAGTCAGGTTTCCCTGCAGTCACACTTAATAAATGTTTGTTGTTTCACTGGGAAATGCCAAAGGTATTGGCTTCTTGGTAAAGCAAGTGATGATAGCCTGGCTTATTGCTTAGAGGTGGTGATGGTGCACAGATGGTACCTGCAAGGGCACTGCAGATGTGTGAGAGCTGTGCTGAGCAGGTCAGGAAGACGTGGTGGTTTGGTGTGCTTTTGATTTTATTTTGAAATCATGTATTATTTCAAATATGACTATTGGTATGACAGGAAATATATGTTATCTAAATGGAAGGCCCATTCCTCTTGCTTAGCCCAGCTGTCTCAGAGTGCCAGTGGTATAGAAATAGAGTGAGTTTAAAGATCTTAAGTGGACATTTTTATGCAATGTATTTGTGGGAGGTTGATTTCCTTTCTGACTCTGTCTGTGTCTGTGAAGCACAATGAGGTGGGGAGACTTTTCTTTAGAACTAGTAATCAAAGTTGAGTAATTAGTCAAGCAGGATGAAGGACAAGAGATCTGAACAGAAAATTCACCTTCATCTATTTTTATCCAATGCATTACACTTGCCTTTCTCATGGTTGTAGAGTGTGTAATCTAAAATGTATTTGGCTGGTGTTTCTACAAGGAAGAGAAAATTAACACCATGCATTTTGACTGCATATATAGATCAAAGTACAGGGGCGTTAAACGTAAAAGGGGGAGCACCTAGATAAGCAAAGGAAAACGGTGACATTTTTTAAACTGCTTCTTTTTTATGAACATGGTACAGGAGTGACATTAAAATAAATAAAATCTATGTGTTGTTTCTATTTAAGTGCCTTTCTGTGCTGCTGTCCAGTTTTGCACCAAAGTGGAGCATGCTCAGATGGTGGTAGAAAGTGTCTGTTCTTCTACCTCCCTGCCAGGAAGCATGAGGAAATGATATGTTTATGAGATAGTGAGATTTATTTGAGTCATCTAAAAAGTCCAAGACACCCTCATTCCCCTGAGCTGAGGGAATGGCATGAGCCCATGTTAGCAGAGCTCTTTGAATTGACAAGCATTTATTATCTCACTCCTGTGTGTTCTGCACGTGGCAGGTAATACATATGCTTCTCTAACTTCAGCTAATGTTTTTTTCCTCAGACTTTGCACTTTATTACACAGTTGTTGATCTCTGGAATTTACTAGCTTGCTTGCAGAATTCACTATTCCTCACTTCCAATTAAAAATTTTATTTCCCTTGTGCTCCGTAGTCACTCTGTGTTTCTGGCTACCGAGTAGCATCTTGAGCAAGGGTTGGACCTCTGTCAGCTGTCACTCTGGTAGTGCTGAGAAAAGGAACCATCCAGAACACAATTTATTTCCATCCTTTTGAGGCTGATGAGGGAATGCTGTGCCTGTCATAGGTGTTGGCAGAGGGGAAAAGGTTCTTGCAGGAGCAGCAATTCACCCTGTGGTCCCTGAACCCAGAGTTCCTCTCTGGTTTGTGTAGGCTTGTTTGTCCAGTGTCCCATGTGGCTTTGGTAACAGGAACTGGTGCTGATGGTATTGGCACCAGCTTTTGAGCCACTGGCCACTCCCAGTTCCACTGAAGCCAAAGAGCCCTTTGGTAACAGCCAGCAGTACCTTGTGTCCTGCAGTTTGGGGCATTCTACATTTGCATTTTAATTCCACTTTTCGATTTTTCTTTTACAATGGTGCCCACCCAAAGAACCATGAAAAGGACTCCAGGGGATGATAATGTTTTTCTCATATGTACATGTGTTTGCCTGTAAAAAGCAGTCAAACACACAGTTTAAAAACCCAGCTCCTTCAGGTGTCTCAGCTGAGTTCATAAAGGCTGCCCATCAGGACCTTGTTCAGGTGCTGTAAAGTGATTTTGTTGGTGTTTTGCATGACGTGTGTGGGAGCAAGCACTGCTGCAGGCTCCTGACAAAGCAGGCGTCAGTGACATAGCCATGCATTTATGACAGCAAGGTTCAACTTCAAGGTTATCTCCCTACATGAGGCAGAAGCCTTTCAGAGATTGTAGCAAGGCTCTTTGCTAGGTCCTTAACTGGGGTAGAATTAGAGACTCTTGTTCTGGGAGTTTTTAAAATATCTTCCTAACACATTTGCCTTTCATCCCTGGGAGTATTTGAAAGGTGTGTAGATGTGGAGCTTAGGGACATGGCTTAGTGGTGGACTTGGCAACGTTACTTTAACTGTTGGACTCAATGATCTTGGAGGTCTTTTACAACCTAAATAATTCTGTGATTCTGTATGAGCCAAAACCTGAGAACTCAAACAATTATCCTGTTGTGATGGAAAGGAATTGCTTGGAGTTAAAGTGATAGCAGTAGAAATTAGGAACGCTACAGAATGTGAGTTATTGTGACTGAAAAACCAAACATGAACACATAACCAGAAATGTGGCACTTGCTTATTTCACTGCATCTGAGCCAGTTAGGATGGGGACAGTAATCCCTGAGGAAAGAGATCCTGTGGTTCTGTGGCAGCATTAAACATACATGTAAACAGTAGTAATCCACTGCTGTTTGTGTGCAAGATAGTAGGAGGATTGTTAGTTTCGTTCTTCAAACAATAAAACAAAGCCTTAAAGGTACTGGGCAAGCATAAAACAGATTTTTTAATTTCATAGTGAGTTAAATGTTTAGTTTTCTTGTTGAAAAGTGCCAGTGTTGCAGTCCCTCTAGAAGGAGGAAGCAGCCATGCAGTGTTCCCAGTGGGTATGTGAATGGCTCTGGGGGGGTTCTCATGGCTCAGTTATGGATCACTTTTACAATCCTGATTTCAGCATGGGACACCCTGTGACTAGGATGGCTTCCCAGCTTTAAGGTCTGCAGCATAATGGCCTGTTTGGGGCAGTGCATTATATGACATCATTTTATGAGACACTATAATACCATTGAGATCGAAGTCACAAGTAGAAAGAGAACAGTCAGGAAATTGACTTTTATCTTTTTACAAATGCATTAGAAATTAAACAGATGTTTCAACACCTCATAGAACCTGAATGATAAGAGCAGTCATGAGGAAGGGGATAAGTCCTCAGGTGTTTACCTAAAGCAAGAGGCTGCCAGTTCTTCTTGTTTAGATAGGTCCCAGGGAGAAGTCACAAATTCTGATAGTTCCAGAAACAGAGAGAATTAAAAGAAAAACTTGTACCTCGTAATCATGTTTTCTCCCCTGCACCATTGAGATGTTCCTGTCAAAATAAGACTTCAACTGCAATAACTCAAGGTGACATTGCTGTTAAGTTTGTTGCTTTCAAACCATGGGCAGAATCCTTTGAAGGTACTTTGAATGTTAAGGTAACAGGGCTGTTTAAAAGGATTCATGACTGAAGCCCATTTGCCATGTGTTCTTTACATTCTCTTTATCCTGTCACCAGATATAACTGGTTTGAGTTCTTCACAAGAGTCTTCTGAAACAAACTTCTGTTGTATGAAAGTGAGGGCTGAGACAACAAACAGTAAGCTTTTAGAAGATAAGAAGCATACCCAAACTGAAAGTTGCAACTTAAAGATTAAATATTCTAACAGCATCCGTTTTAGAGTTCTGTACTTTCTCTGCTACTTTATTTTCCTGTTATTACTTGGACTTTAAGTCAGCAATTTATCCATCAAAACAAACTGTCTAGTTCACGAACAAACTGTCTAGCTTACAAAGGAGCTGGAGCCAATTCCCACTAGAGCCAGTGGAAAAGTTTTCATTGAGTTCAGTGGATTTGGTATCTGGCAACCTTTGATGTGAATAAAAGAGAATCAAAATTTGTGACAGGACATGTTAAGAGAAATTTTTTAAATTGCATAATACTGTTTTCCAGGGGGAAAAATTTGACATAACTATCAAGATTTCTTCCCCCCCCACCTTACAAAATGTTATTTTGATAATCAATTGTCTTTTGATATCTTCCTGAGACTAGTGTATGACAACTACTCTTAGAGGGGGAGCACACCTGCCAATTGAGTTCTTTAAAACATTTAATAAAAACTTGGTATAGTATATTTTTACTGTAGTTTAGAGCAATATGCCTTTCACTGCTGTGTGCTTCCATTTATCTGGGCAAGCTTAACAGCACTGTCACAACAGCACTAAATCAGGACAAATGGAAAATCACATTTTGTCAATCTAATGTCTGTCTGTGGGAAAGCTGGGGTTTTTCTTGTATTGCCACATGAAACAACTTCCAGTTCTCTCTGTTGGGTTGTTAAGGTGAAGCTTGTACTTTTTGCAGAATTTATTTTGCTTAAGATGGTGTAAATGTAGATTTGTACAATATATCTAAAAAGTAAAACATCTTCAGACCTGGGATTTCCCACTGCCAATTGCAACTGGCCTGTTGGTATAGCAGGACTTTTAATAAAAGTCTATTGATAGTTTGAATTCATTACTTCTTTTGCAGTTAAGGTAAATAGCAAGCAAACATTTCAAACAGAAGCAGCAAGTCAACACTATAAAGTCTGAGTTCACATGTGAGCTAAATCCCTGAAGGACACAGCCCCGTGGTGGCCTCTTCCCAAGGAGTGTTCCTACAAGGGCTTGTGCCATCAGAAGGTGTTTTGGGAGACTCTGAGGAGCCTGAGGGCAGCTGGGAGGCAGGGACACAAAGAGGGGTTAAAGTGTTGGGGTTTTGCTGCTCTGCTGCTGCTGCTCTTTCAGCTGATGTTGTTCAGATGCTGTCGGGATCTTGTTTTAGGGAAGTGTAGTTTGTTTCAGAGATTATTTAGCATGAGTACTGGGTGTTACACACCTCACATAAGCATCACGCAGCTCCAGGAAGAGCAGAAGAGTGCTCACTGCTTTACCTTCCAGTAGTGTGAGACCTTGTCCATCTCTGGTGATTAATTCAAATAAAATGCTTGTGTCCTGATGTGGCATCTTGTCCTGGTTTCTATTCAAGCATTTCCTCCAGAGAGGTGGATGTAAGTTTGGTCCTTTCTTTTGTGTAGTTTCAGTTCCCCAATTTGCAGTGCTGTTATGTGAAATATTTTCCAAGTCATTAAACTTTAAAAATGTTTAATTTTTAAAATGTTTAAGTGTTTTAAAAACAAATTTTACTTCTTACTAAGTAATGTAGTGCTGAAATGCATTTTAATAATTTTGCTATTGAAAGGAATACCATGATTTAGGGCAGTATCTCTTAATTATGTTCTAACAAAGTCTTGTGAAGAGGCAGAGCTAGTGGCAACAAAAGTCTGCAATTAAGGCAGGGTATGTTGCCTGAAATACACGATAATTGTCCAGGCAAGATCTTTGGAATGGGTTCAGAGCCTGTAGTTGCCAATGCTCTCTCTAGGTGTTTGGCACATCCAGCAGAGAGGAGAGCTCCTCAGGAATGTGTTTATTCCATGGTATGGCCCACTGGACAGCTAAGCCTCAGAGCCGAATGCTTTGTTCTGCAAAGTTTCATGGCCTCATCTGGTTTGTGTTTTTTGTTTTTTTTCATCTTCCCCTTCTTACAGGCTCTCAGTCTGGTGTAAAGCTGATGGGTGGGAGCAAAGGTAAAGAATGATGTAATGCAGCAGCAGCCAGAAAGCATCTTTTGTGTGAATTGTGAAATGGCTACTCCGTAGTCATCCCCCATGAATCAGACGTGAGGGGCTGCTTTGTGGAGCCGACCCTTTGTACATCAACTGGAAGCAGGAGGAGACATTCAGTCCAAGAGCTCTTTCTGAAAATGGATTTAACTTTTCTTTTGCCAGTCGCTACCAGCATGACCTCATACACTTCTGGTACAATGGTGTGGCTAAGCCTTTGAGTACACAGCCATTACATCAGCGCAGCAAATTGGAGAGGGAGGTGGGGAAAGAGGCCTTGTTGTTGTCATGGCCGATGAGATGATCAGGACCCAAGTGATTGTCCCTGAGAAGTTGGTGGCTTTGCTGGAGAGCGGCACAGAGAGGCTGCTGCTGATTGACAGCCGCCCCTTTGTGGAGTACAACACCTCCCACATCCTGGATGCCATCAACATCAACTGCTCCAAGCTCATGAAGCGCAGGCTGCAGCAGGACAAGGTTTTGATCACAGAGCTCATTCAGCATTCAGCAAAACACAAGGTAGGGGGTCATTTTCCTCTTATTCCTTGCACTTGTTTAAAGGAGTGGCTGGAAAGCAACTTGTAATAATTTTTGAAAAAAAAAAAAAACAAAACCCAGTAAGATTAATGGACTGAGTTTAGCTGGGATGTTACCTGATCAAAGAGGGTGTTGGTCACTATTGAGATTATCACTGGGATTCTTTGTAGAAGAAGAGTTAAGGGGATGGATTTAGCAAGTACTCAGAAAGAATGTTCTCAGGGTTCTTGTGTGCCTTGCAGAGCACAGTCTCTCAAATGTATATAATTAAGGCAGGAAACATTCTCTCCTGAACTTTGAAGGATTCCTGAAGGTCTGTGATGGTGGGGCTTGCTTAGCAAGTGATCATTTGGTTTGCAAAGAAACTGCCTCTCTGTCAGTCCTGGCTCCTTCTTGCTGTTTAAAGGACTTTTCATGGGGGCAGTTTGATGAATTTACGTGTTTGTTTGTTGTTTATTTGGGAGGAGGGGTGTGGTTTTCTCCAAATAGTATTATCAGTGAAAATAGCTATGTTGTTTAAAATTCACGTGTATCTGTGTGTGTGTGTGTGTGTGTGTGTGTGTGTGTGTGTGTGTAGGAGGTATTGGGCTTTTTTAATCCATTTATATTTGTTTCATGTGTTTTGGGTACAAAAATAATCTACTATATTCTTTTTTTGACATGTTTAAAATGAAGCTTTTTATTTTTATTATTTAAAGCGTATTTTATATATAAAATTGTGCAGATAACCAAAATGTATGTGGCTTAGAGATAGTTTAAAGTCTCTACTGTTTATATACAAAACCCTCAGATGCAGAAAATGAGGCAGGGCCATCTTCTAAAACACTCAACTTTTAAACAAATCCACCAGCCTAGCTGAAGGTACAATAATTCACCAGTGATATAAAATTACCAAATTATAGAAATTTGTGAAGTAGGCTTCAACTTGCAGCAAATAATCAATTTACAAACTTTCCAGGGAATTAAATCTGAGAGGCTTATGAAGTATAAAATAAAAACTGTTCAGTAAACAGGTGCATAAGAAATCTATACATCTGAACTGCTGTTACAGCAAATGTGTGGGAGCCCTGATGGAGGTGATAATGTGGTGCTTTTAATCATCTTCTTCCTTCCTGTTTTACTCCGAGTTTCTTGTGTTTCAGATTGAAATTGATTGCAAGCAGGAAGTGGTGGTGTATGACCAAAGCTCTAAAGATGTGACCTCTCTCTCATCTGACTGCTTTCTTACTGTGCTCCTGGGCAAACTGGAGAAGAATTTCAGCTCTGTGCATCTGCTCTCAGGTAAGATGGAACAAAAGGAGCCCCTTTCAGGTGACATGTACCAAAAGAAACCTCTGAAACACTTGAATAAAGAGAAGAAAGAAAATGCTGTCGGTATAGCAGACCTGTACAGTTTTGCAGGTGCTGGTATAAACTTCAGTTATAGCAGAGACTTTTCTGTAGTTCTTTTTGCACATGGTGACACTCATAATACGTGCAGTGCTTAGAAATTGCATCTTACAGAGGGTATATTAAACCATTACTCTGTGTAAATGGAAATGGAGCAATGCAGAGATTTTGAGATGCATATGTCTTCTACTTTAGGGTCAAAAAATAGCGAAAGAAATGAGCTTCCCTGTTTTTTTAAGTATTGTACATGGTAGGAAGAAAATCTCTTCCTTTCTGAATTGGTACTTACTAAAATAAGAACAAAGGAAATGATCTCCCAGAGTTACAGAGATTAGTTTGTGTGACATTTAAACTTCAGCTCCTTAAGTGGTAGCACTTTTATTTAGTGTTTTTGCTTCGCCCTCCTTTTTTTTGTTTTTGTTTTTTATTCTAAATCCCAGGTCAAAGCACCTATAGAAATTCAATTCCTTGTAATATAGGATTTGCTGGAATCAGCATGTGCTTGTGTCATTATTTCTGCCATGGAACAGTACACAGTGTTCACAAGAAACAGCAAGGAGGGCTGTGAAGTAGATCCAAGGCTGAAAGAAGAGGGAAGGATGAATTTAAATAAGAAACCCATTGCAGTGACTGGATCAGTGATCTAATGAAGTGTACACCAAGTGTACATCAGGGACTGAATCATGGGGAGAGAAAGGAAATAACTCCAGAGAGGTGCTTCCTCTTAGCAACAGGGTTTCACTACAGTTTGAAGGGACTTCAGGTGGCAGTGACAGGTTGTGATACTAAGAGAAATTTTCTCAACTTGTTTTGAAAGTGATTACAGATAAAATGAATAATTTCTGCCCTTGGACATGAGTTTGGTGCTCATGTGAGCCTTACTTACAGTAAGCCAAGTGGGTTTTGCTTTAGCTAGGGTTGGTGATTTTGTTTTCTTTGCTGCCTAGGTAAGAATTACACCTGTGGGTTGTGGATGACAGTATTAGATTAAGTGACTCTTCTTACATATGAGCCACCAAAAATTGTGTGGTGTGTAGGCACAGTAAATGCTTAATGCAAAAGTGCTGAAATGAGTGGTTAATATTCTCTTAAACTTAAAATTGTTATTTGAAAAATAAGCCAGTCTAGAAACAGTTCATATCTTCTCAGAAATCCTTCTGTTGTTCAAATTCCCAACTCTGCTCAGCTGTCCTGAGGGATTTTTTTAATAACCTAAAGCAGATTACAGCTCCAGGCAGGAATCAGACTATCCTCAACTTAATTTCCACGGGAGAAACAGCTCTCTTACAACTGAGAATTAGACCTCATGGCAAGGGAGGGGCCAAGCACAGGAAATTATCATCAACTTCCCCTCCTCACCCTTGTCCTCACTTGTGTGAGACGTGGCTTTCACCTTCTGTCTCATCTGCTGGACCCTCCAAGGGAAGTGCTCAGAGTCTGCACTCTCAGACTCACCTGAGGCTCTCGTAGGAATGGGCAGGACCAGGCAGGGAGAGTTCCCAGCTCCCCGGGGCAGCATCTGGGCAATCATCTGGGCAGTGATCATAATGGTACTGGGAGAAATGGTTTGGTTTTCATTTCATTTCCAGCATGTGGTTGTTGTCTGTTCAAGATGAAAATGTTACCTAAAGCACAAGCAAGGTGGTGGAGCACAGGAGCTGAAGTGAACTTAGCCCCACTCAGCTGGTAAGGGTTAGTTTGGGAATCTAATGTCTCAAAATCCTCCGTATAGAAAGCAGGACTTTTATTTTAGTGTGTCCAGTGGCAAAGATCAGATTGGAGAATTTCCTCCTACGTGTGTTTACATAGCTAGGATGGAGATATCTATGAATGCAGAAACAACTGATGGCTTTAAAACCAGTGGAAAAGGAGGATAAGAAAAAAAAGGAAATATAAGGAAATTATTTAGTACTGATTTGTTACAGTTAAGTGCTTATTTCACATGCTTAGTTTTCACATCTGTTGAAAATCTAGCTACTCAATGCACACACAAGAAACCTTTTAGGATGTGAGGTGAAGGAGAATTGGGTAGATTCAGTCTCCCAGAAAGCTCCTTGGAGTGTATTGATATGTGGCTGTAGGAAACTAGATAAAATCTGTTGTCTCAGCAAGCTGATGACGAACTCTCATAAATGTTTATGGCCCATAATAAGGGCAGGGGTCAGTGTACTGTGTAAAAAGAAAAACCTTTGGACTTGAGTTTTCCCTATGCTACTAAATCTGGTTTATTTAAAATAGTGACCTTAAATAAACATTTTGGGGTAGGAAAATATTTTTTGTTGGGATAGAATAAGGAGCAATTAACGAATATCTGAAATTCCTGCCTCTGTTATTGTTGAAATCCCCCATTACTGAGTATTTGGTGAAGTGTTTTTTTTATTTAGGTTGTGCATAAAGGTGTGCTCTGCCCTGGAGGTTGTTTTTCATTGAAGTAACTATTGTAAAGACCTCAAAGGAACCCTACCAATTAGTTTAAGATCTTGATATAACCTCATAAAAATATTTATAGTCTTGTGAGGAATGTTTTCAGGAATTAAATATTCTGTTTGGTTCTTAATTTTCAACAGTGCACAAAATACTGAAATGGGACACCAAGGGCTTAATTCTGTTCCCATCAAGGCATCTCCTCCTCTGAGCTAAGTAAGATTTAAACACAGGGATGTCACTTGATTCCTTCTCATATGTTGAGAATTGGATTTACTTGCAGTGGAGTCCTTTTCCTAGTTAATAGTGTTATGATTTTCCTGCTTGCTCTGCAGAAACAGGAGACACTGATGATTTTTGCTTGAATGATCATTATTGAGGCAGCAAACATCAAGAGTCTTGATTAAATTCTATTCCACTGTGTGAATGGAAGCATTCATATTTTACTTTCCTGCAATACTTGTTCTCTCCTGCTTTCAATCTGGCTTAGTTCTGCTCATGCAAGCACAGATGACTTCGTGACAGTTACCTTTCAAACATTTCCTTTAAAGAAGGTGAAGCACAGCTTTTTATTTTGTGTTGATTTTTTTCAACTTTTTTTTTTTGGTTCAGAACACTTTTATCTAAACAGAAGGCTTTCTGAAAAACAGAGAAAAACCAGAATAAAACCTTTCTATATATACAAACTGTCCTTAAAAATTGTGATAGCCTAACACTGAAACACTGTATGCCTTCCTCTCAAAACAATGGTTAGTGGGGAATTGCCTTCTAATGTCTTGCTACCTTTCTGCCTATGAAGAATATCAGTAGTAATGTGATGGTGGATTCTCCCTTCACTAGAGCACTCTGACAAACTCCTGCAGAGCACAAAGGAATTATGAGGAGAGATAAATAAGTTATTGGCTTTTTATTCAGTGACAAATGGTGGGGGTCATATACAGTGAACAGTGAAGGGCATCCTGGGCAGAATGTGTTCAGTGAGATTGGACAAAGGTCCTGGAAACAAAGCAGTGAGTGATTACCCAGGGAGTGTGGCAAAAGCTGAAACTTCCCAATTCCTTGTTTCCTCCTGACCTGTCCCTCACCTGACAAGGTGTGTGTACCAAATGGAAGACTTGCAGGGAGGATCCCAGGAGAAGGAAGCAAGTCAGGAATTATTCTTCAGTCTTCGTTATCCTACCATTTGTTTTAGAAATATTTGAAATTGGAAGCCCATTTAAAGAAATCTTTAGTGTAAAAATATTGAAGTATATCTAGGGTACATTCACCACTGTGTTGTTTTACATGCCTAAAGAAAAGCTAGATGAGAAAAGCTTGGTGCTTTCTCCCTGCTCTGTCTCCAGAAGAAGCATTCCCTGTGGCAGGGGAGCAGGAAATCTGAAGAATATTCTCTTGTAGGTAGAGCTGGTCATTTCCATGTGCTGAAGGACCTGGGCTGTGAGACAGGGCTTTATTCCCACTTCCTGCAGTCCCCTGTGTCAAATAAGGAGGGTCCATGTGGGTCACTGAAAGAAGGCACAAGGTTTGATAGAGTCTTGGCAAACATCCTGACTCCTTTCAACATTTGGATTTGGAGCTTTGTAACTTTCAGTTGTGCTTACTGATGTTCTGAGTGTTTCCTACATAAAAGTGTTTGTAGAGTACCCCAGCACACCTTAAAATGGTGGTGTCATCAGTTAAAATAATCAGGTTATCTATGAATTGAAGTTAGCACAGTGAGAATGAGCTGTTAAATATCCTGCCAGCGTTTGGAGGAGGAGAGGTTGTTGCACAATGATGCCAGCTTTCCTGATATTCCCTCTGGTTGATTCCATTAGAAGGAAGCCTCTACTGAGAGGTAAAAATCTTGCTGAGGGAAGGCAGTATTCCCCAAGTGGTCCCATAACCCAAGCCAGTGTTGGTGGGGAGGAGATGAGAGAGGATTTAGCTCTGAATCACCCTCTTGGAAAGTCTCCCTCTCCATCAATTTTCAAGAGAGCTTAGAAAAGCTAGTACCCTTGGCTACAGCCCGGCCTCTGTGAATATCCTCCCACCCTCTGTACTTAAAATGCAATTTTCAGTGTTCATTTAGTGCCATAATTGTTTTAAGCACTTGAAGAATGGGAGTAGGGTTTATTACTTTCATATGTGTATCCACTTGCTGTCTTTTGAGAGAGAGCAAGGTTTGACTCGAGTAGAGCTCACATAACATTTCTCAAACCCAAGAATAACTTGTTAAGTTTGCTTTTGTTTTGGATACCTCTGGATGCTTGTGAAATTTAATTGACTGAAATTATGGTGAAGGTTTTTAGGTTTTTTTTCCCTTAAAGGCAGACAGGGTGAGTGTGGATGTCCACTCTGTTCTTTGTTCTTGCCGTGCCACTTGGAATATGGCACTTGGGTGGGATGGGAAGCTTGACCCCATTCTCACACATCTCCCCTTCCTTGTTTGCTTAACCTGCCTATTAACCTTGTCTTACCAAAGGCAGAAACCCTCCAGGGTAAAGAACTTCCCTTGCTACTGTGCTTGTAAAACACCTGGAATAACGGGGCGGCTTTCCGAATTCCACCGGAATAAAAACACCCCTGGCTTCCCCACACTGTGAAACCTTGGATCGTGGGGAAGGACTCCCCGTGGCTGACGAGGGGGGGACAGGAGTGGGATGGGAGCCCTCCCAACGGGGCTCTCCAGGCTGAGCTTATGTAATGGAAAATGGCACTGGTCCCTGCGAGCGGAGCTGGAATGCGGGAACTGCAATGGCCTGCGGAGCTCTGCGGCTCGTTTAAACAGAGTGGAAACATTGCAGATTCATAAAACTTGTGAGTCAGAAAGTTTACAGCTTTCCTTCCTTACGGCAAGGGAAAAAATCTATACTGCAGCTTTTAGATAAACACGTTAGTGTTCGACGGGAATGTGAGTGGGAAAGAGAGCAAAGAGCCTCTGAGGCAAAGCAAACGTAAAACTTCAGGGTTTTTTGGTCTTTGCTATAGTGCTGCTTGATTTATTTCTTTTAGCTTAGTTTTTGGTAATGTTACCTTACTGGCCTGGCACTAATCAGTATTTACAGTAACAAATTCTAAATTGCTATCGAGAAGAGGAAAAATAAGCCCCAAAAGCTAAATATGAATTACTCCACTGCATGCTTTTGGTGAATGTGTGTGTTTGGTGAGGCTTACTTAGAATCACAGGGCCTAAATTATGTTTTAGATGTAGTTGCAAATTTTCCTGCTTTTTTATTCTTTATTTCCTTTAAAAGGGAAAATTAAATGAAAAAGGAAAAAAAAGAAAATTATAGCAGTATTCCTTTTTAAAAAGGGATAGCAATATAATATTTATTAGTATGTGGTTATATAAAATTATGAATAATTAGCACCTTTAATGAAGAAGCAAATTCTGTGTCTAATAAAGGTGGAATTGTCTGTTAAATCTACAAGCTTCAAAGCCTCTTTCTTGCAATGTTGTCCTAGTACACACATGTAGTCTTTGGTTTTCTGACTCATCACTTGGGACTCAGACCTTTTCCACTCCCTGCTCTAAAATGATGGGTTGTGATGCTGAATTAACACTGGTGTACTGGCAGACAATCAGGTCTTGTGGGAAAAGGAAGGAAGTAGCTTCTAGTCTGTTTTTGAGAATTCATTGAGGAAAACCAATTTCTCCCTCTGGCTTTTTCAGAACAGTCAGAATCCAAAGCAGGGGGGAAAGGAGCAGTATCTGATTTGAATGGCACTTCAGAAAAATATCAACATTTGCTCTGTTACCAGTGTGCCTTGTCTGTGTTTTTTTCCAGCAGACTCCAGATGAAAAAAGGACACATCCACTGTCCCTTACATCTCCATCAGGAGCACCAGACAGGATCCTTCTGTGCCTCCTGGGTGAGGCACATGGAGCTGCAGGGATGTTGGATTAAACACTTTCTAGGCTTTTCTTAGCCTGGAGTTTTAGGGAAACCAAGCTCTTAGGAGTTGCCATGTTGCCTGTGTCTTTGCTGTCAGCCACAAAAGATGCTTCAAAAGCTCATTGGTCAGCTTCAATAAGGCTTGACAAAAGGAGTGATTAAATGAAAAATATAATGGAAGTTCTTATGAGCTGTATGAAATAAGCACTGGTACAGTGCAGAGCCTCAAATTAGTGTTTCTCCCTGAAAAGCTGAGCTGGGAGTGGATTTGCTGGTGTGACCAAGCAGCTCAGGGAGCTCAGGCTGGAAGTTCACGAGAATCTGTTGTGAGATGGGCACTGGTGGCAGGTGGGATTCCTTGGTTCTGCAGTCCCTCAATTATTTGGATGAAAAACACGTTTGTGTAGCCTGAAAGTGGAAAGCTGCTCCTCTGCTCTTTGGTCTCCATTAGTTGGAGAAGGTGCCAGAGAGTTTCATCCTGGTTACCACCTCTTTTCTAGCTGAATCTCCTCTCCGCTCTGCCTTGGCCACCCTGTCAGGCTCTGGGGCTCAGAAGCAATTGCTGGTGTTCTGTGTTGAGCTGTAGCTGGCCAGGCTCACTGCAAACATGTGATGTGAACACCTATTTTCTCACCTTTCATTCATTCCAAGTTAGGTTTCATGGCTGCATTTACAAAGAAATAATACAAAGTCCTCATGGCACAAACGCACTGTCAGCTTGTTCCTACATTTTTAACTGTTAGAATTTGTGTGTGCATGGAGCTTTCACCTTTGTAGGAGCTGCCTCCACACTTGGACAGTTACACAGCAAAAACCAGTCACACCTAATGGGAAGGTCCTCTCTTTTCATCTCTCCCTTTCCCTACAGAGCTGTGGAGAAACTCAGAGTTGCACCTCAGCTGTTGCTCTTCAGTTTCACCCCCAAACTTAACCCACCTTATCCCTGAAGCACAGTCAGGTCTCTGTTCCTTTATGTGCTTTGTCAGTGTGCACATGCCCCATTAGCAAGAGCAGCTCTCTCTAGATGATTAATGATAAAAAGTCTGGTGCACATCTCTGCAGACACTTGATGAAAAGGAGCTACAGAGTTGGCTGTTTCAACAGTCATGTCATGAGAAGCTATAAAGAGGTATTAGGATTGCTTCCTGATGGAATTCTTTTTCCTGTATGTTAAAAATGTGTGTAAGTTGAGAGACAGGATGGATGTATGAGGGAGCATCTCTGGTCTGTGATATGAATGAATAATGATGCTCGCATTTTGAAAACTGATTTACTTCTATTTAACCTTTTTGCTCTTCCCTGGGTCAAATCAGTAATTAATATGTTCCCTGTGAATTTGTCTTGTCTAATTATGGCCACATCTCTGAATGGTTTGACATCCCATTGAAGGAAGTATAAAGACCAGGAGGAAGAAGAGAAACCAATGTACCATGGAATGAACATAAGAACTATCCACCTGTTCTGGTGTCATTTAACTGGAAAGGTTTTATTAAATATTGGATAAAAATAATGAAATATGATCTGCACTTCACAACTTTGTACTAAATGTTCAAATCAAGACCTTTGGGTTTAGCTGGGCTTTCATTTGCAAACCTGCAGAGTGCTTTGCAGATCTCTGTCCCTGACTGCAGCAGGGCAGCTGCACCACTGGAATGCTCCTGCTCTGTTTCCACAGGACACAGAGAAATGAGCTGCTGTAACTGCTTCTCAGGAGATTCCCCAGGATTAATTTATGATTTGTGTTTAGTTGTAGTTAAACTAAGTAATCATAAGGGTCTGGATAGATTCCATTCCCTCAGAAAGGAAGCTCTTCCCAAGTCAACAGTATTTCTCTATCATTTGTTGCCTCCTGATCCCATATTCTTTACCTGCCTCTTCCTGTTTCCAGCAAAGTTAATTTGGAGTTCTGTTTATATAAGGACTTAGGCAGTGAATCCATAAGGAGGGATAAATTTTACCACAGAATTTTGCTGAGAGTTTTTTCATCCGTTCTGGCTTTGGCCCTGTTTTGTTTCCTGAGTTGGCTGAGAAGGGAGCTGACACTTGTGATAGCAGGATTCCCTTCGAGATCATACCTTTATGATCCCAGCTGTAGTTAGGGAAGCCTTGATCAAAGGGAGGTCTGTAGTCACCACTTTGCAGAACCATAGCAACAGGGCAATCGAGTGCTTTACTGCACCTTGCCAGATTTCTGCTAATGGATGTGGGGGCTTGTAAGCAAGAAACACTCTGCTCTAAGGGCTGGGAGGTGTTGGGTTGTCTGCCACACACAAGGGCTGCAAAACCAGAGAGCTTTTGGCACCTTGACATGGTTTTGTAGAGACATCCTGTTGAATGTCAAGAGAGCTGTTTCAGCTCAGTTTACCATTAAGAATACAGAAAACTTGTGTGGTTCAGAGCTGTTGAGAGAATATTTTGGGGTTATTTGTCAGTCATCTATTTCCAAGGCCCAGTGACATTTATCAAAGAATTCAGTGAAACTCTATTAACCCAGTAGCTCTGTTAATGATCTGTGGATTTTTGCTTTCCTCTCCCCCCCCCATAGTTTCAACTTGCTCTTGCAATTCACATGAGGCTGGAGCAGTGGTGGGAGAAAGGGTGTTATTTAGAAACTCCAGAAGAAAAGAGTATTTTCTCTAATTAAAACAAACTGCACAGTGCTGCCAATGTCCCTGTTCCAACTGAGGTAGGTAATGAGATTTAAAGAAAAAAATTGCCTTCTTGCAGAGGTCATCCCCAAATTATGGAATTGAAACAAAGCCTGTCTCATTTTTCTTTTAACCTGTCTCAATTTTCTGTTCTATATTCCTACCTGTAGACTAAATTAATTTTCCAAGTGCTTAAGGTTTATTTTTTGAAAACTGCTTCATTTACAGCAGAAGTGTACAGGTGGTCCAAGTGCTTAAAACATTTTCCTCACAAGAGGCTCCACATGCAGACTGCTCAGAGAGTTCAGCTTTGGGGACTCCAGGGAGCCACCATCTGTTTTAGAAAACAGAGATATTTGAAATCAGTCCCTTTTCTTTACACGTCTTTAGGTGCTGAGGGTTTTTTTAAAAACATTTCCCTATGTATGTTAAAAATATGTATATTTTGTGAGTTAGTGCAAGCAAATAGTGATGAATACAGCTCTTTTGAACAGAAATGAGTATCAGTGCCATGACAGCTCAGTGATCATACATGTGGATGCTGTTGTTCCAGACCCCTGACAGTTTGTGGCCTGTAAAGAAATTGGTACTTAAGCAGGATGCATATGTGTATTTTCTTGGTTTGGAATTTGCTTGCTTGTGGGCTTTTAAAGCAATTTTTCCACACACACTGACCTAGAATGTGTTTTTTGGGTTGGGAAGTGCCATAAATAAAAGTCAGATTCATTGAAAAGCTACTAACCTTTTAAAAAACTGGACACAGAGGATGGCAGGGAAGACAGCTTCATCTTTGAAACAAATCACTGGTTTTGTGCTTTCCCACATCAGTTCAGTACAGACACTAACACCAGGTTAAAATACACTCAGAGGAGAGTTCACTTGGTACACATGTAAAGGCAGGCAGTATAATGTCAGACTTGAGAGATTTGAGAGTTTTGTGAGTGTAATTCATGTTGTAAAGGTACTGAAGCAACGTGTTAGTAGGAAAGCATGAGTAGAAAAGAAGAAACATGACTTTGAAAAGAAGAATGCCTTAGAGGAAGTATTGAAGCATCTAATCTTGAATCATTTCAATTGGTCTTGATGGAGTCCTGGAATAAAAATAAAATAAAAGAGTGCTTCTTATACTTAAGATGACAGAGCAGGGGTTCCATCTCCCCAAAATCTCAGGTGTTTTGTACTTAGCTTCTGCTTAATTTCTTGTAACAGGTTTCACATGGAAATCCCTAGGTAGTTGGGAAGAAACCTTTTTTTGCTGAACTTTTCCTGTGTAGTCTTTTGCAAAGACAGCACAGATGTCTTTGCAAAAATCCTTGCTTGTGCAGCTTCTTTGTAAGGACTTCTCTATTTCCAGCCATGTTGGTGAGGGGATCCACAGAGCAGCCAACAATGCTCCCAGCAAATAAAGGACAAGCAAATGAAACCAAGGCAAATATTTGATTTCCTCTTCTTCACCACCCTCTCAAATAACTGCTTAAATTCAGTCTCAGAGGTATATGCTGCCTATAAATTCAAGGAATGCTTCCTGTTACAGAAAGGAAGCCATTAGGCCATACAGAAGAAAATTCAGCAAGTATGTGAGAGAATTGTTTTGCAAACTCCTCCTCTCATTCGATGGAACAAGCAGGATCTGTGCTCCTGATGGGCAGTGCCTTAGCTTGTCTAACAAAATAGTCAAGTTATTTTATTTATTTATTTCTTTCTTCAGGAGACTGAGCAGGAATTGCTCTTCATAAAATGTTTGCTCTAGAATCTGCTTGCTGGCTTGTTTTATTAGATAAAATGGGTTGTTACACACTATTGCCTTGGTGTTTCTACATTTACTAATGATACAGATTTTAAAACCTAAAGAATAAGCAGAATTCAGGAAATTATAATGCAAGCCCTGGCAAAACAGTACATTAGCTTATTCCTGAGTAATTTTAATTCACATCTTCAAACTGTAATCATAGTGAACATAGCATTTGGCAGATTCAGCATGTCAGTGCTTCAGTTCCTTGGTGATAAAAAGGTGTTCTGTTCTGAACAGGTTATAATTACTCTTCCTTCAGTTAAAACTCTGCTCATCTGGGAGGGAGCTGGGGATTTTCACTGTGCTTTGCAAATCTTCCCTCTGCTTCACCTCCCCCACTCAAGATGGAGAAGCCTTGGCCTGGTGTGGTTTTGAAAGATGAAACTTCTTCCAGTGTCCTGGATGAAATACATAAATTGTGGAGCAGCACACAAAATAATACTTCAGGATTTCAATTAGTACTGTAGGACTTTAATTAGTACTGCAGGATTTTAATTAGTACTGTAGGATTTTATTAGTAAGCATCACTAAATGCATATTAATGCTTTTACCAAATGGAGTAAATGTTACTTTTTCTTAATGAGTTCTCAGTATACACCTGATACAGGAGAAGGAAGTGTCCAGAAAGCATCTTGCTGGGCTGGAGAGTAAAAGGTGTGCCAGCTCATGGTGTCGTGGGTGCTGTGCCTGTTTTTCTGAAGAATCATTTCCACATATTAAGAATGGGAAGAAGCATCAAAAACTTCTGAGAAGTGGAGGTAGAGAAATAAATGTTCCAGGCAGAGTGGGACTATATAGCTGGGCCTTGGCTGCTGATGTTCACAGAAAGATTTGTTTTACTTCTCATATTCTAGAGAATGAAAAATCAAGGATTACTGTGTTTTCTCATTTTGACTGGAGAGCCACAAAGCTGACCTAGGCAAAGGCACATGTACAGATTCTCTGCCAAGGCTTTCCTGCTGCCCCTCAGTTCTGCCCATCTGCCCTGCTAAATGCTGCTCTCCCAGACCTGGCACAGGCACCACCACACTTGTACATTAAACACCTGCTCTTCCTCTCACAGGTGGATTTGCTGAGTTCTCCAGCTCTTTCCCTGGTCTCTGTGAAGGAAAATCCACACTCATCCCTACTTGCATTTCTCAACCTTGCCTACCCGTTTCCAACACTGGCCCAACTAGAATCCTGCCTCATCTCTACCTTGGGTGTCAGCGAGATGTCCTCAACAAGGTGAGCATTCTGGGAGCCTGTGGGTCCCTGGGATGAGGATCTGCCCTCCAGGCACCTCATGGTGCCTCCTTACAGCTGTGAAACAGCACAAGTGGGTGCAGGTAATGCACAGCCATGGAAAGCTGTGGGACAAGCAGTGATCCACACACCACATAATTAACCTGTGGGTCATGTCACATGGAACTTGGGTGTCTTTCCCCTTCATCCTGGGGCAGATGGAATGGTTCATTCCTCAGGAGCCAAGCGACCAACAGCAAACCATCACATGTGCCACGAGAAGGGTCGGGTGCGTTCCTGTCACAGCTCTGGCAGGTCTTGGAGGTTGACACAATTATATTCAAGCTTACAGCAGGACAAAGGAAGATGTCTGGTATTTCCTTCAAGTGCTAGGAAAAAAACCCAGCAATTAAACAGCATGAATTGTATAATAAGGGATTACTGCAAATAAATCTTGGTGCACCTACTGAAATCAGTGGGGTTGTTTAAAATGAGCTTTTGTGGTGGCACTGCATTAAGAAACTTCTGCTGTTTCTAAGTAATCTAAATTACTAAAAATTAGTAATTTCTGCTCCTAAAGAATAGCAAAAAAATTAATATACTTAAAATAGTCAGCAAATTTTTCAAATGCAGCACTTGTAGGATGCTGGACTATCAGATGTCTATGAGAGATTGTCTCAAATTGCCATGGGTCTCCACTCGTGTGTATATCCACAGATGTTTGCCTCCATGATTTATTTCCTCACACTGCTTCCAGCCTGCACCTTCAGTCCCTTCAAAGGGAATTTTTATTCCTTGTGCTGCGTGTGCCCTCTTGCCTGCCGTGCTCTCTGACAGTCCTGTTCATCAGTTGAATTCCCAACAGCCTTCATAAGCTTCATTCAGTACATGGATGGGGGAGAGGAAAGGAGTGCTTCACCCTAGAATATTCCCCTAATTATGTGCAAGGCTTATGTGTATGGTTTTGTATCCACATACAAACCTTAAGCCAGGAGCTATCGTAAGTAACTGGATAAAATTTATGTACTTTGACCATTTTAATTTTCACTGGTTTCTTCTACTTTTGCTCCATCCCAGTCTGGCCATTAATAGGCTATTTTTGATTTTTCACAATTATTTTAAGGGGATTTTTGACACACAAGCAATCATGTAGAAGGTAATTGTGCTTTAGCAGAAAGCACAGAAATGGAGGATAGTCAGCAGTCATTGCATTTACTTTGTCCTTTAAAATCTTCCTTGTTTTTACTGCCAGGTAGCAAGTCAGCCATTCAGTTCAGTGATTCACTTATGATGGATGTCAAAGCAGCTTATTACTCTTCCTACCACAAAAGTAATTTATAGTTCCCAGACAAAAGACAGCAGGAACTAAGTAATTAAAAAAAAAAAACAAAAAAACCCCTCTTTCAGCTGATAAGGTATTAGATGTTTTTGTGATGTTTGTGTCAGTGTGTCTTAAAGGAAACCCTGCAGCTGGAGATACTTTGGAATTAGTGCAAGAGCCCCAGGAGCTGGTCAGATTTGTACTTCTTCACATGTTCTTGGGACTGGAAATCAAGGATTACTGTTTCCCACACTATGCAGATCCACACAAATGATAGCACATCCCTATTCAGGTGTTCAGGAAGTTCTTACCACCTGGTGTCATCCCTCACAGTCAAAGTTTTGGAAGCTCCTCCACTGGTGACCTCTTAGATTTCTGACCCATTTTTAGGACAAATACAAATATTTTGATTTCAGATCTACTAATTGTTGGTACCTTTTCCTCTTTCTTGGGCACATCACTTGTTGATGTGCACTAAACTAAACCTGAGTGCCAGTGGCTTATCTACCTCTTACCTAAATCTTCAGATTCCATGTTTGCCTGTGGAAAATGCAAAGTGGTTTCCATCTTTAATACCAGAAAATACTAAGAATCTGTGGGAACAAATTACAATTTCTACTTCTTAGAAGGCAAGTGAATTTTTCCCCAATACCAGCAGCTCCCAGTTTCCTGGGTTTAATCAGTTTCTGGATTTAACTAAAGGTTAGTGGTAGCCACACAGGAATAATGGATCTCTGCTGCTCTTCCTGCAACTTGCTTGGCTTCTGGGAAGGCTGGATCCTGCACAGGGCACTGGGGAGAGCAAGGAGGATGACTGACTACACTGACTGCACAGAAACTCATGGCAAGAAATCAGGGAAGTAAAGCACATTTGAAAGCAGAGGGTCAGAAACAAAAAAAACAGGGACAAGTAGCAAAGTGCTCTCTCTGTTAGGACAGTCCAGGAGCTGGTAAGTGGCTACATTTTCATGCTCTGCTTTAATGACCTTGCTGGGGCTACTTGGGACAGCTTTCTGCTAAGATGAAAATAGCTCTTTTCTATCCAAATCCAGATTTTTTAAAAACACCAAATTGCTGGAAAATTCTAGTAAGGTTCCCCAAACTTAAGGTGTAGTTGTATATTGACCTTATTTTTGCCTTCTAGTGCTGTGAGTTCCCATGATTCCTTCCATTCATTAGACATACCAATTTCTCTAAAATTAAATCATCTCAAAAATATCTGCAAGAAACTCCTAATCAGCACTACTGTTCAACCTGATGAATTAAAGATGTGACTTTTCATCAGGTTTTATCACGATGAATTTATCTTATCTCTAAGTGCCTGAGCAGGGAAATGCTTCTGTTGTTGCAGAACAATCTGTATTCATGACCTTTTCAGAATACTAATGCTATTTCCCATTAATACCTCTGCTGATAATGCTTTATTTAGGAAAGATGTGCAGCCACAAGTGCTTGGTTTCCATCCTTCAGCAAAACTAATGGTTCATTCAGGAAAGTCTTAGGAGAATTTTAATATTTTTTTGCAGATTTCTTTCTAAATGCTTAATTCTGAAAACATTCATATTTTTGCAGTGTTGAAATGCTAAAAACCCCCTAAGAGTTGTAAGGGAAAAGTTTGCTTGTTTTGGGTCTCAGTGTGCTGCACTGTGGTTATCTTCCTGTGACAGATGGGTGGCATTGCAAGACAGTATTTACTTTTACAGATCTTCCCTGCTTTTTGTGAGAGGAAAATTGCATTCTAACCTACTTGGGTGTGACAGTGTCCTTTCTGAAAGTTAGTGGGACAGAAAGCAATCTGTAGTGTGGTTATGGGCCTGAAGGAGCTTCCTACTTCTACCTCATGGCTTGTACCAGCATTTAAAATATAAAGCTTTCTGCCTTCCCACTTGCATAACTATTCTTTTCTTCCAGACCTGGATTTTATTTCCTGGAACAAAATAACATTTTAAGGTGCTATTAATTTTCAGATTAAACAAGTCATAAAATGTAAATAAGCTTACAAAAGAGCATTTACCTTCTTTTCACAGAGTTGTTAGTCTTAGGATTTCTGGATCTTCCTCCCATCGTAATTCACTTTTTCCTCATGGGTGCCTCACAATGAAGGCACTGTTATGGTTATTACACTGGAGCATGTCACAGTGGGAATGATTGATTCTTCAGAACAGAAGGAAGCATAACTTCTTTCTTTAGCCTCAGTCTGAAAGACGAGTACTAATATTTTGGGGTGGTTTTCTTGGCTTGGAGATTTCGGACTTGGCGTCTGCAGCCTTCTTGTTCCATTTGAATAATCAATCCCACATCAGAACCCTGGCATAACTGTGCAGTGCTGATGGCTGGACTGTGCAGCCCATCCATGGTTATGTTTTAAAAGAAATAATAAGGTTTTCTATTCTTCCCAATTCATCACCCCCCCTTAGCTGTGTTCTTAACAAGCCTGACTGTGGCAGTCCATTTGTTAGTGAGACCCTCACCCCCCTCCCCTCCTACCTGGGAGTTTGGGACCCTGCATGTGCCTTTGTCCTGGATATTCCAGCTGCTCCTCACTCATCTTCAAGCAGTGACAACAGGGAGTGAGCTGATTTGGGGTCAGTATTTCAGCTCAGTGACCTAAAGCCAGTTATAGTTTCCCAGGATTTGCTGCTGGAGAGCTTTGGGATGCTGGAAGGGAAAAGATGTGGGGTCCAGGACAGTGGGGTGGGGATGTCAGGGATCAGGGGTCTCCCTGGCACACGTAAGATACCAGGAGTCCAGTTAGTGCCCTGTGCCAGGAATCCCATTCCCACTACCCCTCCCTGCTGGATAATTCCCAACATTCCCATATTTCCTTACAGCTTTTAGGCGTGTCAGTGTGTGAGAGTGAAATCCAGGCAAGGAAGGTGCTGCAGCAGCAGCTGTGGGAGCATGCAGGGCTGGAGGAAGCTGGGTGCTTCAGCTGGGGGATGTGAGGGAAGGCAGAGGGGAAAACAGGGACAAACTGGTATCTGCTGATGAGAAGCTGAGCTATACTGGGAGTGTGACCCAGGAAATCATCAAGGCAAGAAGCACTAAGGCTGAGAACTTAACCTTGACACATACAGCCCTTCTCTTTTCTTCTGGTTTTTTTTTATTTCTATTTTGACCATTGCTGCAAATAATATTTCTGGTGATGTGCTTTGCAAGGATTGTCCATCTCCTGTTCCCCTCAGATGAGTGTCTTCATGACATAATGCATGTCCATTGGATTGATGTGCCCACACCTCCAGCCTCTGAATGTGCTGATGTGAGGGACTTCGGGTGAGAGGTTGGAGGAGCAGCTCATTCTGCTCCAGGCAACAAAAATCAGCCCCCTGTCAGAAATTAATGTAAATTCCCTGTTTACATCCACTATTGGCTGGACTTCGTGCACTTTCCTCTGCAAGTGATTGATTCCCTTTCTCCCCTGCAGCTCTTGGTTCTCACTCAGCATTTAATTTATTCAAGGACATCCCTGTGTGTGTGTTCATCCCTTCTAACACGCTGTGCCATGCGTGTGGGTACCTGTGCTCCACATCACGTTTGTTATACTGCTCTGACTGAACAAGACAGAGTTCTGGCTCTTCTGCTAAATAAGCATATCCCTGTTTCTCCTCACTAAAAGATCTCTGTGCTTGTAGAAAGAATTTGGGGAAGAATCAACCATTTAGCTTTGTGACTGTATTTTTCTACTGGTAGATCTCCAGTTGAAATCAGCACTGTAAGAATTCCTTCATGCTGCTGCTCCTATGGATTTACAAACTTTATTATATATCTGCTATGAAAGCAAAAGGATTAAAACCAGATTTTGAGGTTTTTGGTTTTTTTTTTAATGTTTATTTTGAGATAAGAGTTTCCATAGAAATCCGGCCAAAAGTTCCCCAGTGTTTATGTTCAGTGTAAGTAGTGTCCAAGCCTACTATTGCATGTCACTGCCAGATCCTCTCTAAACCATGGCAGTTTGATAAGCATTACTCTAACATGCTAAATTGCTTTTCTGTGTCAAGATGCTTCCTTGGAGGAGACTGGATGGTTTGTGGTAGAGCCATCTCTACTTTTTCAGTGCTTCTTCCACTAAGGTGCCCACTGCATCACAAACTAAACACAACTCTAAATACCATGCACATGGCAAGATGCTGGGAAGAGGCACCTCTCTTTTATTTCAGTCAGGATAACTGACTTATTTAAAAGCCCAGTTGACTCTTAAATGTACACTGAGTGTCTTTGCTTGTTCCTGTGACATTTCTCTGAGAGGCAGGAGGCCCAGAGACTGAAAACTAAAATTGTATATCGCAGAGCAGGACTCCTGTAAAATGCCACTCAGTGTTGTGTGGAAATGGTTTAATTCAAGATCTTCATCTCTTTCCTTGAGGTTTTGAGAGAGTTTTGCACACTCCCTTAGAAACAAGAAACTCCTGGACTTAAAAGGTAACTGCAGGAGGCATTCATTTCATTTCCTATTTCTCACCAATATCTGTGATGGGGCAATTTCAGTCCTAAATATGTGATCTGGAAAAAACAGATTCAGGTCAGCAAACTGCATGTGGGAAGTGTTTGTTGTCAGCTTGCATGCTAAGAATTTAAACTAAAGTAGCAAAAAGTTCATTCTTTTGGAAGTGATGCTTCAGAGTAGCAGAAGGTATTCTACCATTACTTCTGCTCTTTGTTAACTTAGTTTTGATGGGATTTGCAGTCCGTATGTTATTTGGACACACTGGATGTCTCATTAGAAGTTGTTAGAAGAATTCAAGCTGAGGAGTTGTCTTTTTCCTAGAAGAATGTCCCTTACACAGCTAGAGCAGTTCCAACACAAATTTCACTTTGGTCTTTAGCTTTGTAATGTGCCAAAGGTACCATTGGACTTCTCTAGGCTCAATCTTCCTCTCTTTCTTAGGAGCTGATGCAGCAGAATGACATTGGCTACGTCCTGAACGCCAGCAATACTTGTCCAAAGCCTGATTTTATTCCAGAATCCCATTTCCTCAGAGTGCCTGTGAATGACAGCTTTTGTGAGAAAATTTTGCCTTGGCTGGATAAATCAGTCGATTTTATAGGTGAGTAGAAAATTTTAATTCTCTCTCTCAAGCAGTGTTTGGGTTGCTCTGTGTGTCTGCTGTGCTGTTTTGGCTGGAGAAGCCCCGAGTGTTTTCTGGGTGGTGTGCAAATACCCTCAGGATCTGTGGACATGATCTGTATCACTTCATAAGCACAGGAGCAGAAAGTGGGGAGACTGTGCCACTGCATGTTGCAGCATTACAGAACAAAGGCACTTCAGAGCTGCTTTCAGGCAGCCTGGTAGGTGCCTGATGTACGTCTGCAGAGAGTGGAGTAGAAATTTGGACATACACCTTCTGTCTACCTTTGAGAAGTGAACTAGCCAGATTTGAACAGGCCAAATTGTTCCACGGTGAATGCTTGCTTTTTACTTGTATATAAAATTAGAAACAATCACCTTTCCCAGACATGTAAATAGGCCTGTTTATGTGCACATTAAAATGAGCTATGCTGTGACTGCAGGATGTTTCCTGTGTGTAGTCATGCTTTTTCTATACTCAATGCTACTACACAGTGCTAGAGAAAATAAGTGAGTTTTGTTTCAAGCTTCCATGGGATTTGCAATTTGCAGTTCACTTGGAAGCTTTGAATAATTTTCAGTAACACTGCTTTCTTTGCAAACTTTTCATCCTGGTATGATGCTGCTGAGTTTGACAGTTGCCAATTTCTCTTGTAGAAAAAGCAAAAGCATCCAATGGCCGTGTGTTGGTGCACTGCTTAGCTGGGATATCTCGCTCTGCCACAATTGCCATTGCATACATCATGAAAAGAATGGATATGTCCTTGGATGAAGCTTACAGGTAGGGACAAATCTTCCCTTCCTAACTCTTGTGCCTGTTGCCCTGTTTTTAGGGTGGATGATAAAAGGTTCTGTGACCGAGGGTAGAAGCAGATATTTTATCTGGTAGTTCAGTGGCTACAGCTCTCTCCTGCTGTGTTTGGACACTTCCCACGTTTCCTTACCAGAGGGAACTTGGTGCTGTGCAGGAATTTCAACATGGAACAGGTTTGGTTAAGAAGCTGAAAGCTCGGTTCTTCAGGTACAAGTAACAGGCATGAATTACAGTGGATGTGGATAGATACAGTGCAAGGTGTGAGCTCAGTGAAAAAACCTGCCTGGTCTCAGGCTGAGGACAGAGCTGTAGAGAACTAAACACTTCTGAAATGCAGACACTTCAAGGAACTTCTTCAGGGAGCTTCTAAATTCCTCCATGGAATCTCTGCATTAAATTCTAGTTTGTATCTTAACCAAAAGCATGAACAGAGTGTGAAGGATTAATCCCACTAAGCCTTTTTCTCTTAGCAGTGAGCAACTGCTGTAAAATTTAGATTATATTTTGTCATATTTTCTTTTATATGGCTCAGGGAAAATCATCTGCAGAACATTTCAGTCAGTGGTTTGGGATCTCTTGTTGGCCAAGCTTAAAAGAAAAATACTTTTCTTTGAATTAGTGGAAATCATTAGATAAAATGTTTGTCTGACACTATTACAAAAACAAAAAGGTGATAATATTACTTGAAGTCAAAGTCAAAGAAATAAATTTTTAAAATCTTTTGTATAATGGACTATTTAACAGAAATAAACGTTAGAATTAAACATTATACATGTTTTCCAACTGGAAAAAATAGTGCATGTTTTGAGATGAAAAAGCTTGCAAAGCTTTAAAACTTGTCAGGGGATCCAGCATGCTTTCCCTATTCTTCTCACTTTTTAAATTTGGGACTGTCCAGTATTTTGGAGAGAGAGGAGAAAGTGGGAAGAACAGAGTGTTGGGGAGGCTACCAGAACACAGGCAAGAAGGACCTTGCTTTAAGTAACTCAAGCACAACTAACTTTGACTGGAAAATAATATGAACAAAGACTGAATTCTTGGGAGCAAATTGCTAAAAACCTTCACATCAAATGCTAAGAGGACAAACTACAGAATTTGTCCTGGAGAGACTCACTGGATTTCTCCATTTGTCAGTGTTACACTTCCTGGTGGAAGTTTCCACCACTATCAGCTTGTGCAATCTGATATTCCAGGTCACAAGTGTCAGCCTGACTACTCCTACTATTGTTTGTTCTCTGGCAAATTTAAAAAAAAATATATATAACCAAAATTGCCAGTTTTGACATTTTTCATGTGCTAGCATGTACACACATACACAAGTACACCTTTCCATTTTTCTCACACTCCTTTAAATGACTGCACACTCATCTTCTGTACACTTCCCCAGACAGGTTTTTTTTTAATAGTATTGAATTTTCCCAGTGACACATTATATGTGTGTTTGTACTAGATTTAGCTCCTCAAGGTTTCTTCCTTTGTTAATTCTCTTGTCATCTGGTTAATCATAGTTCCAGGAATGTTTCTTAAAAAAAAGCCAGAACTGGAGGAGGAGGGATTTGGGCAACTCTGTTTTGCAGCCTGTTAAAAGCAAAGTACTTATTTATCTGTATTGCAAATCAAACAAGTAGGAAATATGTATATATGTTTAACTTTGATTAATATTTCTATATGAAATAATAGAAATCATGTGATACAAGTCTTTTGTACATTCAGAATCCTAGTTCAGCAAAACATTTCCACTCCCATTGCACTTGCAGTGCATGAGTGGATTGGCACACCTGTGCCAGCCAGGCTGATCCTACAGCACCCCAAAACAGGTGAGCTCTTCCAGGGATTTGGCAGTCTTGTTTCCCTGTAGTGCTGTACCTGCAGGGCTGGAGAGAGGGATTTTGTTTTAATGCTGCTGCATGTGCACCTTTCTGGTTCATCCCATCAGTGAGCAATAACAGCGTGGGGTAGAAACTGCTGGCACTTGCTGGACAAGGTCAGAATGTACCAGGGCTCTCTCTTTCCTGACAATGACAAACAGGACAAACAGGAATGTGTGCTGTCACTGGAATGGTGGGGAAGGTGTCCACTCTCCATAGCACATGGAAGTGGTCTCTTGGCTAATGCTCAAGTGTCCTTCGTGCAAAACTCCAGGAGTTCTTTACTCTGGTCAGAAACTAAGGTAGAAAAGATCCAAGTGATGAAGTAACTGTAGAAAATTATTCACTTGAATCACTTGTAGACATCATGAAGAGTTAAAATGTTTCCTTCCCCCACACTTTTTAGTCACCTTTATACTATAGAGACACTTGAGAGCATGCAGCTGAAGGAGAATATACAACTCACCTCATGAATGGTTCCAAGCACTACTAACTTGTTCTTCTGTACAGCCTTTATGGCCAAGCACTACTATGCATTACACCTGTGTGCCCTCTCCACCCTTCTGTGCTTGGTCCCTACCCCTCAGCATTCCAGGTCTCTTTACCTTCAACACTGCTCACCTGTCCCACAGCTGTAGCCTGTTGGGGATGAGGCTAGCCACAGCCCCATTCCCAATCACACAAACTGTGTGCCTACACGCACCAAGCATTATTGTGCTTTGAATTGCCTTTGTTAAACTCCATCCTCAAGTTAACTTATACTTGATTGAGCCTTAGTCCAGGTTAAGAATAAGCTGTAGACATTCACAACACTCAGTTCAGGGTTATCTTACACCTGAGCGGCAGACTCTTGAAATAATTCTTGGTTTGTTTGTGCCCTCTTACCAGATTTGTGAAAGAAAAGAGGCCAACCATTTCTCCCAACTTCAATTTCCTGGGCCAGCTGTTGGACTTCGAGAAGAAGCTCAAGAACCCGAGCGGTCAGCCCGGCCACATCAGCAAGCTGAAGCTGCTGCACTTGGAGAAGAGCAGCGAGCAGGTGCTGGAGGGGGTTCCGAGCAGCCTGTCCAGCAGGGAGCTCCTCTCGGCCGCCGCGGAGCCCAAGGCCGCGGAGGGCGGGCACCCGGCCCCGCTGGAGGACGGCCCGCTGCTGCAGGCCATCAACGGGCTGCACGTCTCCCTGGACAAGGTGGAAGACAGCAACCGGCTGAAGCGCTCCTTTTCCTTGGATATCAAATCCGTGTCCTACGCAGCGAGCAGCAGCTGCGTGACCGCATCGGTGCAGGGCTTCGCCGCCTCCGAGGACACGCTGGAGTACTACAAACACGCGGCGGCCCTGGAGGGCGGCAGCAAGCTGTGCCAGTTCTCCCCCGTGCAGGAGGTGTCGGAGCAGAGCCCCGAGAGCAGTCCCGACAAGGAGGAGGCGGCGCGGCCGCGGGAGGCCCCGGGCCCGTGGCCGCTGGACAGCCCGGCCTCACGGCCACACGCGGCCGCGCCCCGGCCCCTGCTGTACCCGCTGCACCGCAGCGGCAGCGTGGAGGACACCGGCAGAACGAACTTCGTCTTCGGGCTCTCCACCAGCCAGCAGCACCTGGCCAAATCCGCCGCGGAGCTGGGCCTCAAGGGCTGGCACTCGGACATCCTGGCCCCGCAGCCCTCGTCCCTCACCAACAGCTGGTATTTCGCCGCCGAGTCCTCGCATTTCTACTCGGCTTCGGCGGTGTTCGGGGGCGGCGCCGCCTTCCCCGCCTACAGCTGCAGCCAGCTGCCCTCGGGCTGCGAGCAGCCCGGCGCCGTGCGCCGCCGGCCCCGCCAGGCCGACCGCGGCGACTCCCGCCGCAGCTGGCACGAGGAGAGCTCCTTCGAGAAGCAGTTCAAGCGCAGGAGCTGCCAGATGGAGTTCGGGGAGAGCATCCTGTCGGACAACAGATCCAGAGAGGAGCTGGGCAAAGTAGGCAGTCAGTCAAGTTTTTCAGGCAGCATGGAAATCATTGAAGTGTCCTGAGGGGCGGAGGCTCGTGTGACTGTGGCAGAGCTGCTTCCCCTTCCAGGCCGCTCCCCCAGCGTGTGAGAGGTCCCTGAAAATCTGAAACTTTGGGTAAAAAGGTGGGGGCAGGGAAGAAAGGGAGGCTTTGCTGTGAGCCACGGAAAGGTTGGTACTGCAGGGAAGTGTCCCCGGCCTCTGCCCGAGGAGACCGAGTGTGCTGCTGGGCTTTTGTCCTCTCCTCCCCGGGAGAAGGGCAGAACGTTTCACAGACCTTTCCCGGTCAGAGGAAGCAATTCTATGCAATGGATTGCACATCCTTTCGGTGGCTTTTAACAAGGAAGCTCTCCTGGTGTCAAGCCCTTTCTGTGGTTCCACTGAACCACACTCCTGTCAGAACTAGTTTTGTTCTCCCCTCCCCGTGCCCCACGTCTTCACCAGTGCACCTTAGCCCTGACACTGAGCCAACCTCTGGAGGGAGACCTTTTTCCTGTAAGAAAAGGAGACTGGGAGCGATTCCAAAGGCCATAGGGACCGGTTACAGCAAGGCTGGTCTGAACACATTGTTCAGACCAATGTAAATAGTGGTGTAACTATTGTTCTAATGGATAGGCTTTAGGTGATTCACTAGAGAGCTGCTTCAGAGAAAAAAAAAACCCAGTACCTCAAAAATACACAAAAGAAACTAGGGCTTTATGGCTGCCACATGCTGGTAGTCAGTTCATAAGCAATGTGAACAAGTAATGACTGGCCATGTTTGACTTTTTTTTTTTTTTTAAAGCTGTCTACGCACAAGTGTTTCAGTTGGCTCAGCAGCAATTCTTAAAAGATGAATGAACCATACTTAGGACTGTTTCCCCCAGTCTTTTGATATAGTATTTGTATTTTTGATATTAAGCTGGCTTCTGGGAGAGGGGTAGCTGCTTTGGCTTCTAAACTATAAAGGAGTGGTTGACAGGTAGAGCTACATGCAAGAGAAGCGCCTGGTACTAGTGGCCACAATACACTTTTCTTGCCCATTAACAATTCAATTGCTGAGAAACAATTCAAACGTTTGGGGGTTTTTTAAGGTAAAAATGGGCTGGGGTGGGCTTTTGTCTATTTTTGATATTAAGCTGGCTGGAACTGCAGATGCTCAAGGCTGTACCATGTCCTCGCCCTCAGCACGCAGGGCAGACACCTCCAGCTCGAGCAGGTGTCACAGCCCTGGTTTCACAGGAGATGAGGCACAGCCCTCCTCATGTGTTTGACAGCGACCCAGCTGCTTCCCCTCCCACCTTGGCTGCTGCTCACCTTGGGCTGCTCGTGCACATTGTCATGAGAAACCTCATGGTCAGCCAGGGCTGGTACCAGAGCCACTTTGTAAAGCTGCATCCTTCCTGCCCCCAGGGCCTTCCCCAGCATCCCTCAGAGCACGTGTGTTGAGGGGAAACTATATTGGTTTGTCCCATTTCAGTGCAGGCAGCTGAAAATTGTTGTAACAAATAATTAACCCTGGCCAACAGCTTTAAAAAAAAAATTTGTCAGCAGCAAACTGAAGCCCTAATTCAAGTCAGCAGCTTGGGTTCTGTTTGGGGTTTTTTTACTGTAAGTTTAGCTAGTTTGTGACTCAAATCTCAGGTTTTACTATATTGAAAATTGCAGAAGATTTTTGTCATTGTTTTGTTTTGTGGCTAGGTTGTGACTTTAATTTCCTACAATGGACCGTTGAAAATAGCACTGAAAGCTACAGCATTGATTAACTTGATCCTAAAAAGTGCAAAAGGCTGGACCAGAGGGCCCAGGAGAGGTTGACATCACCCTGGCCACTGTGTCAGGTGCTGGCTGTTCACTGAACCTGCTGCCACTTCTCTCTTTACATCTCCAGTGGAAGTGGTTACTTCACAACTGTTTTCAGCTGTGTGTGCATTTGCCTGTGTAAAAGTTCAACAGGGCTCCTCTCAGCCACATTTCAGGAAAAGCCCGTGGCTTTGATTTAAACCAGTTAATGGGAGTTAACACGTATCAATCCCTAGAGGCAGAAACAGATTCTTCCTCTTTTGTGCTCCTTCAGACATGTGTGTTCTCCCCTTCTTTGTACGTTTGGGGTTGGTTTGGTTGATCGCCTTCTGAGGAACTGAAACCTGGTCTTGTGGCTCCTCGTGATTCCCAGTGTGTTCTGGATGAATCCAAGGTGTAGGCTCAGTACTTAGAGGGGCAGGTTCCCAGAGGAGGAAGCCTTAACCCCACATCCTGCACAGGGTGGTGCCCTGGCTCATAGCTGAACTAGAGTCCTGTCCCTGAACAATACTGGAAATGGTTTGCAGAAGTCTGGAAAGCAAAGTGGAGGATGTGAGAGGGAAAAATGTGTACATGTTCAATATGAATATAATGTATGGCCTTTGGTGTGTGGCATACTTGGCATGTTTGGTGTATGGCAAGCTGGTGAAATGGTTCAGAGAGATGTGAGTTTCTCATCTTGTTGTGTCATGAGCATTACCTGTATGTTATGATGAAATAAAATCAGAAATGGTACCTGTTTATACAGAAGGCTGAGGAAGGAGTTGTGGAATGTTTCACCTGCTCCCTTCAGCAGTCAGGAATGCAGGGGCCTTGTCCTTTTTGGAACATCCCCTTCCCTGCAGATGTGTTGATGAATGACAGGGCTGGAGCAGCTTTAGACCACTTCTCACAAGCAGTGGTGATTTTACAGCACCAGTAACCATTCAGGCTTCTCACCTGTCCCTCATTATCTCCCTTCTGCTCCACTGAGGAGCAGCAGTGGCACTTGTCTGCATTAACACCTTCCACTGCCTAATCCAGTGTGAGTAACCTGCTCCTCAGGCAGCTGAGGTGGTCTTGTGAAACAAGTATTTCAAATTGTTGAAGTTACCCATAATGAACCCTGTGATTTTTTTTCTTGCTTCCCTCCCATACTACTTAATTGCAGAATAATTTAATTACTTGTTTAAATACTTGTTTTGACTGATGCTGTCAGTCTTGAAGCATTCAGAGCAAGTTCTGCTCACTGAGATTGGAGCACACTCCCTATTGCTGCTTCACAGAATGGCTCACACAAATACAGCATGAATTAGAATTAAAGAGGGCTGCCACACTTGTATCCTTAGAGGGGAAAGCTGTGAGTTTATGTAACAGCATCTTCGAACTCAGGTGCACTAAAAGAAGCCTTTTCTTTTGAGAGTTTCAAATCCCAGAAAGAAAAATGCAAAATCTTCAGCCTGTCTTAAAAAATCCTGAACCACCAGTCAGAGCACAAGTAACAATCTGAGTTTCTATGCTGTCTACAAACATAGGGAACAAGAACCACGCAAATTCAATGGCATCATCAGCTGCTCAGCCTACACAACAGGTTGACATGAGACTCTTCTAAGATTTAGCTGCTCACCCTGCTCCAAAGTCCACTGCTGACTGCAGTAGCTGTTTCTTCCCTCAAGTTCTGTTTTTTGAAGCATTTACTTCAGCTTTCACCACTCCTGTCTGTTTTGCAGGACTTGCTCTGCTCTTGTTCCCTCCACCCCTGGCTCTGCCACCAGACAGCTCTGGGAAGAGTCAAACTCCACCTCCAGTCAGAACCCAATGGGCAAATGAAATGTGCCTCATGCATGTCATCAACACTTCATTTTCATTTCACTGCCTGGCATTACTAGGAAGAGGTCCCCGAGGTCACTGGGCTCCTGATGTAACCACCGCAGTGACATTCCTAGAATGAAGTGAAGTGAAAACAGCAAACCTCCCCCCAGCAGAGATCAGGTAGCCCTGCTTTTGGGGGAGCTGGGGAGGATAAGAGAGTAGAAATGTGGTAATTAGGCGAACTACTGTCTTTACTAACTGTATCCATCAGCTAGGTGCTCAATATGCTGTGACTCACAGCATAAGTTATAAACTGACTTCTACCAGAAAGAAGGGGCATGAAAAGCCCAGAACAAGTGGGACAGCACTAGGTTCCCAATAAACTGTTACATTTACATCCAAAATCACTGTGATTCAAGCAAACTTACATAGGCAGACATCTTAATTAGCCAGCCATACACCTAGCTAGTCTGTATTTGTTATTAATCTGTGATAAAAGTAGTTACTCTAGCACTTTTAGACATACACAACACAATTGCACACAAACCCACACCTGAGACAGTGTTCCTAATACATCAGCTTTGCCTGACAACTTTCTCTTTGAACCCTGCCTGCAAAGAGCTTTTTGGCCCTCAGGTCCAAATGGTTGCTCTGAGGCAAACTGAAATGTTTCTTCAGCTAATTCTGCACTTCAAGAATATTAATAAGAGTCACCATAAATAGAAAAAGGGAGCTATTTCTTGCCTTCTGCAACACCTACCCCTCTGGGAAGGGGCTGCTTTCCAGGCATGTAAAATGCTGCCAAACACTTCTGGAGCATTGTCCTGTTGCAAAGGATTGCTCACTCTTTGGGGAGTGGATTTCACCTGCTGTTTCCAGGGACCCTCACTGTGCTGCACTGCTGTACAAAGCCAAACTACAGGCAACAATGAGGCTGAGGCCTCACCAATTTTGGTTTTAAAAAAACAAAACAAAAAAAACCCCAGCAAAACAAAAAAGACACCTTGTAAATTTGCCTCTTATTCAGTATCACCTGTGGCATCACTGCTCACATCTTGTTTTCAAATTGGACATCAGTGCCAACCTGAACTGGGACAGCACTGGGGAGAAAAAACCAACCAGCACTTATTTTCATTCTGGGACATTTCCTCTCAATCCCATGGCAGAGGCCATCCCAGGGCAGCTGCAATCAGCCCCCTCCATGGCACAGAGTGGGTGCAAAGCACAGCTGAGATACGGCTGCACTGCCCAGGCACCACAGTGGGAAGTGGAAATGAGGAATGAGCAACATGGCAATTGGAGAAACAACACACTTGGAAAAGAGCCACACCAAAGGTTTTAATGCTGGAGCTCTGGAACGTGGAGCATGTAGGAAGGTGAATAGGGTAACCACCCATAAACCATGGAGTGCTCAGTCACAAAGCTGGCAGTCCTTGGGAACGAGAGGGATGTTACAGCAGAGCCTCAGGAAACTACTGGCAGCACACAGTCTGAGAGAGGGGCTGGCTCATGCAACCAATGGGCCTGTGAAAACCTGTATTTCTACTCTGTGTAAAAGCTCAGAAGAGGGGGAAACACACCTTAAATATTTAAGTAATTTAAATATATTTAATTTAAAATACATATATTAAAAAAAGAACAACAACAAAAACTTTTCTCTCCCCTTCAGCAGATCTTCACAGGAATTGCCCTGCAGGTAGGTTGGCACTTTAGCACCCTGTCAATGCATTCAGTGACAAAAACAACGGAAACAAAAAAGCAAACCTGCTCTGCATGGGCAGCACAGTGACCAGCAGTGAGACACAAGGAGCACCAGTGGCAGCACAATGGGGGAGTTGCAATAGCAGAGTCAAGGGAAGGGCCAGAGCAGCTCAGGCCAGAGAGGAACCACAGCCCCAGTGACTCATCCTGCTCCCCAGCTTTTCACAAGATCACGTATCAAGAAGCTTGGCCTGTACCCACACCACTCCAGAAAGCAGAAAAGGGCAGCAGTGTCTGGTTTCAGGGGAGCACACCAGATTATTCCCTGTTCATAGCACTGGTAGAAGTAACAGCTGGTACATTTGCACAAGATACCTGAGGCCTCCTCCCAGAGCCTTTGGCTTGGAAGAGGAAATTCACAAGCAGAAAAGTGATTCCAGTCATATCTCCAAGTTCCTGTTAAACTGTGTGGAAGTGTGAGTCTCATCCCCAGCATCACCTGCATCTGAGCTGAAGCTGAAAGCAGCATGTGGAGCAAAGCCAACAAGGAGCAGCCAAGCAACAAACAGCAGCTGGAGAAGATGTGGCAGGACACGTCTCCCCCTCAGCAAGAGGGCCAAAGACTTACAGTTCCTGAAGGCAGTGGCAATGTTTTAAATAAAACTGTAAACCATCATTGAAGGGCAGTTAGAGGGTGCATGCTTCTTACAGTACCCATATGAGAGACTATCTATCACCTGTGGAATGAAGGTGATGACATGTGAGCATTGGAAAAGGTTGGCCTTCACATTTCAGCTTTAATTTCTTTCTAGTTCATTTATTACGCCTTCCACAACATGCCCTTGCTGTTCAAGCAGCTCTGTATGTGAGCCCCAGCAGCACAGCCACAAGCCTAAAGACCAGTGTGCCTAAGAACAAACATTTTCTGCCATTCTCAGCCTTGGTGTTTTCTGGCAAATGAGGAAGGAACTGATTTGCAGTGCTCACTCCTGGAGCCTTCAGCTGGGAACACTATTCCTTTGCCCTCATTAGCACTGCAGGGAGCAATGCTTTGATCTGATACTTAATGGCCTGAGGCCAAATGTCTACAAGCCTCCAAGAAGTGTCTTACAGGAGAGAGCATCTGCCTGGAGATCCAGTGTGAGGATCTTCCCACTGGCACAGGCTTCCAGCACACCAGGGTGTGGGACACTCATGATCCTGTCTGGCAGACAGCTGAATGTTGCACATTTTAAACATCCAGACAGCATCATCTGGACAAAGGGGACAAAAACGGCTGCAGCCACTATTTAAAGCAGCTCAATATTCTGGTGTGTCTGAAGGTGGGAGGCAGAGACATTCCATGATGGACAACGAGGAACCACAAGGGCATGGCCATGACAAGCAGCTTTTCCCAGGTTAAGACTCATGTAAGCTTTTAACAATCCAAGTGTAAAACATGGCCGGGAGCTTGAAAAAGGATGGAATTCTGATGTTTTATCCTGGGCAACACACAGCATATGCCTAGGTACATACAACTGTGTAAAACCTCTGGGGTGGGAGCAGCAGGCAAGGAGAGCTGCTGCCTTTGCTAAAAACCCTCCTGCTGAGTTCCCTGCCCTCCCTGAAGCACTCATTCCCACTTCTCAGGCCTTCATTCCAGGGGGCTTTATTTCTACAGGACTTTGCTTCTAGATAGTGTTCAGCAGTCCCTGAGATCCATCCATCACCATGGTTCAGATGCACATCTAATTTGGTTCAGTCTTCATGACAAAAATTCACACTACGTGGCCTTTGGGAATGCAACAAGAGAACGGCCTGTTGCTTCTTGCCACCAGGCAATAATTATTACAATCAAATACCTACTGCACTCTTACTTCCAAATGCTCAGAGACAACCTTTTGCTTAATAAATGCTCTTAAGACGTATTGAAGCAAGTTGCCTTTGGCAAGTGACCCCACTCTGTGCTGTACTGGAAGCTGTCCCTGACTGTCCTCACTGCTGGAACTGCACTCCTGACACACAACAACCCTTGGGGTTCCTGGGCTCTTCAGCCTTGGCTCGCCTGGGAGGAGGCAAGAACATCCACAGCCTTTGGAGCAGGTGGCTGAGAAGGGCCCCGTGGTTTGAGTCATTCAGCAGAGTGCCACGGCCAGGTCCCAGCACAAGGGCAGCTAAACCACACAAAGAGCCAAAGGACTGCCCGTGTCTCTCCCCTCCCCTCATACACTTGGAGAAGCAGCTGCACCCCACTGGTAAAAAAGACAGCACCAAGGTTCTAGTGTCCCAATAAAAAAAGACACCTTGTGTTCAACTTTGGAATGCAAAGTGATCAGGTTGGTACTGGTGCCTGTCAGAGGGACAAAAAATGCCACCAGCTGGGGCATGGGGACATTGCCAGGGCAAGGGGGAGAGGAACACTAAGGTTTGCTTTACATTAACAGACCTACATATCTGGAACAGTAACTCCTGCACAGCCTCATAAATTAATGAGCCCAGAGAAACAGGAGCCTCAAGGACATGCCAAAACCCTGCCACGCAAACCATGTTAATTATGATAATGGCCAGATTTAATAAGCCAGTTCCTGGCTCCCACACTTTCACCTACAAAACACACATATTTCTAAGGCCAGGGGATCTCAGAAATACCTTCCAGCCACCTGTCTAAACCCCAGTGGCACAAAAAACATGTTAGAGGGTTCGTCACAGCCTATATCCCTTTGAATTTTTCTAGTAAAAAAAATAAAATAAATCAGATGAAAGGAAATTCCTCCTCCGTAAACCCCAACTCGTCACAGCAATGAAACAAATGTATCTGCGCAGGCGGTGTGGTGGCAAAGGAGACCGGAGGGCAAGAGGAGGGAGACGAGAGACCGGTAAATCATCTCCTCCGGGCAGCTCCTGGATTCCTGGCTGTTCCGGAGCTGACGCCGCTGTCCCCCGGTGCCCTGGCAGGGTCCGGCCGCAGCGCTGCCCGCTCCGGCCCCCGCCACCGCCGCCTGCTGGAAACGCGTCCGTGCCCAACGGGAGCCTGCAAGGCGAGGAGGGGGAGCCGCCGCAGCTACGACCTCAGCTCCCGCTCGGGCTTCATGGAGAAGGGCTCCAGCCGCTCCCCCTCTGGCAGGAGGCTGTTGAGCCGCTCCATCAGCGGCACCGTCTGGTCGATGCCCATCTGGATCCGGCGCAGGATGGCAGACATCTCGTTGACCTTCTGGATCTGCTCGGCATACTTGGCGTACTTCTTCTGGCGCTCCTGCATGAGGCTGTAAAGGGTTTCCACAGACAGGTCCATCTGTGCAAAAACAACAAGCAGAGCAAGGCTCATCAGGCCAACTGTTGCTGCAGACCTTTCAGCAAACTGAAAAGGTCCTTCCCCAAAGCAACCACCTTGGATGCTCCAAGGAGGTAACAGACAGGTACAGAGGAGCTCCTCAGAAAGTACATAACCAGTTTGAGATGCAATGGGATGATTTATAGTTGTATACCAGGGAGGACATATGATGACTGCATGTCTCCACCCGAATACCTAAATATCTGATCAGAAAGTTCTTCATTTGCAGGACTGAAAGCCAACAGGCACTGCCAAGGATTTCCCAATAAACCAACACACACATCCTCCAAGTTATCCAAACCCAGGGAACTCGTGACCTCTGCCTCCACCTGAACTATATTTTCACTGAATATCATTCATTTGCAAGCGTTAAGCTCTACCGCAGTTGCCAGTGCTAATTTTTCTCAGTTTAGCCAGGTTACTCTGCAGCTAAGCCACAGCTGTTATTACCATCGTCATCTGGAAAACTCCCGCCTTGAGAGAACCACAATGGATTGCTAGTGTCCCTAATTTCCCTGAAACCCAAAAATAAGAGTGTTGTAAGTGACCCCAGGAGAGACATTAAGTAAATTAGCCATGCAATTAAACACAGTCAGTACCAAAACATGGCTCAAGCATGATGACAATGACAGGAACTGCAGTGCTGTTCCTGCCATTGAGTGATGAAGGCAGCCTTTATAATTCACAGCCCATTTTTCTGTTCAGCCAGACCTGCAATCTCCAGGCAAGATTCAGCCAGTAGCTGCCAGTACCTTACACACAGCCCAGTCTGATGGTTTAATCTGTTTTACATATCCTCAGATATGTACCACATGTTCCAAGAGCTCGGTAACAGGGTTGCTCCAAGCGCTCAAGTGCACACTCGAAGCTCGGTTCCTTTGGCTCACTGCAGCTGCACTTAACAAGCCCAGTGACTCCAATGCACTGGCTCTTCCAACTGGGATGTCTTTGTGGAAAGCAGTCCCCTGGCTTGGGACTCAGCACAAGCCCACAGGGGCTGGGAGTGAAGGGCAGGAGGGGACACACAATGAGCAGTTTGAGCCCATTGCCACCTCTTACCATTGTTTTCCCAAACCTTTCCCATCTAAGTGCTCCTAGAGGAAGGAGGTCACTGCTCACAATGAAGCAGCCTCAGGGAATGGATGCTGAGAACTACTGGTCTACCAAGAAGCACAGGTTCAAACAACATCCCTCTCCTGAACTGTGTGACAGAGCCAGCCCATCTGGTGGAGAACAGTGACTGTACCTGTCACCAGGGACAGCACAAGTTTATCAGTGCAGTGCTAGTGTGACCTGACTCACACAGCACTGAACAGGCAGGTGCAATCCTGACCCCGTGTCCAGGGCTGTGGGTCTGTAGGGGAGACCCTGCAAAAGGGGAGGACAGGGTGGAAATGGTGCAACACTGAGGAGGGAGGGCCCAGCAGAGAGAACTCTGCCATCCCACTGGTGGCAGCAGGGTTTGACACTGGGGATAACCTGCTGGAGCTGTATGTGCTGACAAGTGTCCCTTTCAAGCCCTGGGGAAGAGGTCAGGTCAAAAATAGTCAGACAAGAAAATATTTTATTGAGAAACCTTAGTTACAAACAGCATTGAAAACAAACACACAAGTCTCTGCTGAACTGTCACAGGGATTAGGGGGCATTTTCCCCCATCACCTCCATCAGAGCTGCATACGGTACCAATTGACCTTTTACTTCATCTGCACTTTCTGCTGCTCTCAGGCTGAATTCTTCCTTTTCGCCTCTGTGCTTTCCTGTGAATTCCCTCCTCCATGCCTTCATGCACAGAACAAAATAAAAACCAGCAGAGCAGGAAACTCCAAATAGAGTGGAAACAATTTAAGCCTACACAGGGGTTTCTATTAAAACCTCAGCTTAATAATTTAGTAGCTTGGCGCTAGCTCTGTAAAGAGGAGTGTGTAAAACGCAGACCACCACCAACCACCAAGTGCAATCCAGTGCCTAAAAACATCCTACCTAATGAGAGACAGTGGCCTGGAGGGGCAGCCAGTGGGAAACCTGTCAAAAGGCAACACACCTCATTAAATGGAGCAGCACAGGGACTCAGGCAGAAACCTCCTCTGGTTTTGAAGTTCTCCTCCACTGGCTGGTTTTCCACATGGCCTCACAGCACTGAACAAGAAGCAAAGCTGGCACCTACCAAGCTTTCATGCTAGAACACCCAAGGCTCCCCTTTCTCTCCATTCCAACAATTTCCATCTGCTGACTTTTGGGCTCCTTGTGTAAGTATGAGTAACAGCCACTTACTGGCAGGGAATGAGGGGAGAAGCTGATGCTGACCTGCAATAGGAGGAAGAAATGCAGAAATGGCCTCCAAGCACTTTGCTACCTTTGGACACATTCACAACAGCCATAAAAAAAAAGTTGCCTCACAAGAAAGAGAAAGGGTGGAAGTGAGTGTTTCCTATGGTTTCCTTACACCTAGCATCCAAGTTTGCCTGCTGAGGGAGGCCACAGCAGCTGCACAGCCCGAGACATGACAGGGAGAAGTGGAGCAATTGTGAGGAAAGGTCAGTTTTTACTCAGTCTGAACCTGGTCTTTTTAACTATTAAAAAAAAAAAAAAAAAGGGCAACTACATGTTCATTCCTGTAGACAAATGCCAATGTCTCTCTCAGCTTTCCTTGAAGCAGGCCTAAGTACACACTTACATCCTTCCTGCCTCCTCCCCCTCCAAGCAAGCTCCTCCAGTGCCAGACCTTGTGCTTTTACCTCTCCTGGCATGTCATTCCATTCCTCTGGCACTCGGATGGGGCCTTCAGATTCTGAGGGTCAGCCCTGTCTACCCACCACAGAGCCTAACACTGGCCTGCAGGATCCACAATGAGCAGGGAACACACATAAAAATCCACCTCATTTCTGTCTAATTTCATACATCACACAGTAGCAATAAAAAGCATCTGGAAAAGGGGAGCTGAGGTAGAGTCTGGTCCCTTGCCTACAGCCAAGGCAGTCCAAGACACCCCTGAGGGACAATGAGTGGATTTGCCCTCTCTGAATAACAGTTTCCATAGGGTCCCATGTCCCTGCCACATTCTCATCTGGAAAACATTCCAGTCTCGGCCTTCTTGCCCATCCCAGACTGTGAAGCTCTCTGGGAAGCCCAGCAAGACACCCCAGAGCCATCAGTTCTTCAGTGTCCTGCAGCCATCTGAGAGTGTTTATTTGAGCCATTGTTTCTTCTCTGGTTGCTTCAAGCCTCCCACAGTGCCAGGCCACCAGAGCTGTGGACAACTCCCCATAGCCCTGAACCCACCGGGTATGACAGATGGGCAGCAGGATTGTCACCAGCCCCTGACAACTTCACCATCACCAATCTGTCCTTCAAACATCACCACTCATTCAGCTACGAGCATCCCCAGCTTAGTGGTACAGAAAATTTCTGGAGAGTTAAAAGACTGGACTTGAAGCCTGTTAAGAAGCAACAGAACAAGGCAGTGGCAGAGCCCAGCATGTGATGTCAGAGTCCTGATTTTCATCAAAGCAAGAGGTTCTGCCCCATCTGGAGTTGAGAAAAACAGATGTGTTCTCAATGAAGGGGTGAGAGTTCCTAATGTATATGTTATTTTTTTGCAAAAATCATTCCTCCTGTCAAAGCAGCATTCCTCCTGTCAAAGCAGCATACCTGAGGCTGGACATGCCCAGAGTAAACTATGGGATCTTTCTCCCCTTCCTACATCAAAAAGGATGGAGGTGTTTGTTTATTTTTTTCTTTCAGAAGCATAGGATCATAAAAATGGACAAGCCTGAAGCTCACCCTCCAGCATGATACACTTCTTTTGTACAACCAGAGACATTCAGAATTTGTGTTTCTCTTTCAAAGCTCATGCCTCCTCTGTGGATTATCATCAGCAGGATACTAATTTATGCCTCAACTTCACATTTAAACATGAAATAACATCTACTGGGCTCTTCTTTTGTCAAATGAAAACAGATTAATAATTACTTCCAACAACACTGCAAGATGGATATTTCCTCACTTAAAAGGGCCCCAGCACAGCCCCTCCTACTACACCATTCACATTGTCAGCCCTGAGTCTCCTCTGCATTACACAGGCCCATTTGTAACACCACACTGATGAAACACAAAAACAACTGAGGATACTGTCAGACATCTTGCACACCATAAATTCTTGCATTCATTTAAAAATTCTTCTTGGCCCACACTGCCAAGCAGAATAAAGACATTAATTTAGCCCACAAAAAGACTGAGGTCAGCACTGGCCAATGCCCAATTCATTTCAAGGGACCACACTGAAAACAAACCAGTGCCCATATATATACATACACACATATATAAATATATGTATATATATATATATATATACACACACACAGACACTTCTTACCTGGCATTGCTTCATAGTACCCCTGTCATGGGTACAGGAGTGTCCTATGCTCCCAGAAACAGAGGTCATATCTTGTTAGTTCAATGACTGAGAGACTGAAAACCACAGCTAGACACATTTTCCCTGATTGCAGAACATGCAAATGTAATCAGAAGTTCATTAAACTTAGAATCAAATTTCTAGAGAGGCACTGCTGACATTTATAACAAAACAAATACATCTCATAAGAGGATGTTCGGACATTCCCAGCTTCTCCAGTCCCTCCTAAAATGCCAATAAGGCAAGAAAATGTTTTTGTTTCCCCCCCCACATTTAGTAACAGTCTTCAAGAGCTCAGCCAGACATGCATTTGTCCTGTCCCAACAATTTCCTCTCAGCTCCCATCCCCTGTGGCTGCCCCTCAAAAATACACAAGCTCTTAAGGTGCAAACCTTATTCCAGAAAGTTCTTTTTCTAGAACAGCACTCCGAGCACAAGCAGCCTTTCCTTCACATTGTCAGGTGCTTGACTGGGGTTAAATGAACATCTTCCTGCAGCTGCACACAAACCACATCAGCAAGTGGAACATGACTGCATGGAATATTAGTCACCATGTGCTGGTGTGAAAATACTTTTCAATCAACACACTTAAAACTGAAGACAGCTCCTCTTTCTGTACTGCCTGAGAACAAATGTGCTCAATGAATGGCTTTTTTTTCTCGTCCCCTCTCTCTTTGATAATGTCACGCAAAGTCAGCACAATAGATCACGATGACTTCCTGATGCTGGGAACATCCTCTGTTTCTCCCACTCAGCACACACTGGTAAGTGATAAAACTGACTGGGCAGCTTCTGTGCCAGGGGACACAACAGAGATGCCCAGCCACGGATCCCAGCCCCTTCTCTTCAGCTTCAGCCATGAAGCTCTCATGGAGCTGTACCCTTCCTCTGCCCCCCTGCCAGGGAAACAACTACAGTTTGTGTTTAGGTTTTCCTTATCACATCTAAGATCAAATCCACTGCCAAAATATTCCTTTTGCTCCTTCTGTGATCTGTTGTTGCTGTAAACAATTGCTAAAGGTTTTTCTGTCTAAGCATTGCACAGATCACAGTCAAGTTAGAAAACAAAGAGTAACCATTTTAAGTGGCCCTGGAACTGAATTACAGCAATATTAATAGGTACATCAAGGTCTTTATTCCTAAAGATCTACATTAAACCCATGCTTAGTCCCTTAGTTCTATAGTAGATACATGATAACATGTATCAACATAAACTGCTGCACCTGTAGGATCAAGATTTAATTATTCTGGGAGGCCTTCAGACACACAAAAGCATTCAGAAATCCAAAGAATAAGGAGGTTTATTCTTGAAACAAGCTTTTCCACCTTTGTGTCATTATTTCCCTGCCTACTGTGTTATTGGACAGGATGTGTTTGTCCCACACAGCATGGCCTCCTCAGCCCACACCTCCCTCCCAGCTCCAGCTGGAGCCCTCCCTGCCCCAGAGCCACCAGCATCCCTCTGCCAACTGGTAGGCCCCCAAGATTAAGTTATGGCTGCTATCACTGACTGGTGCTAAAAAAAGAGCCCCAAAGCTATGACTGAAACAATACCTTCCTCCTGCCCAGACCTAATGCACCCACAGAGTTCCAAGTGTTCAAAAAAGGCAGGGCCCCACTCCACAGTGGTGGGAGAAGATGGGCAGCAAAATCTGACAGCCAGCTCTCCAATTTGGACACATCTCCTATCACAGTCCCATTCTACTGGTCTGTCTTTACTTCCCTCAACACCACAGATACACCATCATCTTTGGTTTTCAGAACAGCTAAACTATTATCACAAAAGCAAATGAAACTCAGGGCACTGCAAAGCAGCAGACACACCGCCCTCCTTCAAAGGAGCTGAATAATCACAAGCTGAGTTCTGCACCAATGTCCTCCAAACAAACTGAGTCTTCCCAGCCTCTCTCTTCTTCAGTGGTTTGGTCTTCTGGCCCCTGAGTTGGCCTGACCACCACGCTGACAGTCACAAAATGGTGAAAAGCACCATCTCTCCTCTCCCCCTGCACGTGATCCTGGCTTCGAACTCGGCCTTTGCTGTGGCTGTATCAGACTTAAATACACAAGATTCCAGAAAAAGCAGAAAAGAAAGGAAATCAAAAAGATCTGGTTTTACCAGTAAGCATTCTAAACTGTCACCAAGAAATGGCCATAGTAATTTCTAGCTCATTGTCTTTGATTAATAAGAACACCTTTTTAGAGCTTTCTTTTGCTGCTTTTGTACAACAATCTACATCCACCTAAGAAGTCACCTCTAAAATTTATCATGGCTAAAAATGTTAAGTTACATCCTGAGCATTAGAAATGCTTCCATACCTATTCTAAATAACCAAATTTAAGAAAAGTAAATACAAATACCCCACACCCAAACAAGATTTTTGCACCTGTGTGTGCAATGTTCTCACAAAACCTCTCTTTTGTGGAATATAATTCCACAGTAATTAAGAACACATTCCTGATCTGTCTTCAATTAGTTGTTCCTGGAAAAGAAAAAAATATGTATCTGTTACAGATCTATTGCCTAAATGATAACTTGCACAACTCTTATTTCAGGCTAATAATTCTGCTAGAAAACACAGCCTTCAATGGCCTCGTTTCCTGATTTTACACTGCTGACACGTTACTTGCCCACAACACTCCTATACCCAGCCAGAGCTTGAATGTTACAGGACAACAGCAATTATAAATGTTATTTACCCTTAGGGGGTTATTTTATAATAATTTTCTGTTTTGTACTTTCAACATGTCAGAATAACTAGCTTTAAGAAAGCTGGTATTCCCATCACAAGTAAGCTTTGATTTGAAAAGAGATCACCACTCTCATTAATGAGATGTTTCTCAGAAAACACCACCATTTATATTTCAGAGTGAAGATAGTCAGCATCATGACATTTGCAAGCCATCTGCTCTTTATTCTCAGCTCCACAGATGGGACCTGATAGCTGTAGGTCTTCTTTTCCACATGTCCTACACAAGTCTTTCAGAAGGGAATGATATTGCTGTGTTTAGTCAGGGTTAGACACTAGAAGAAAACTATATTTAAATAGAAAATGCTCTTAAATCTGTTCTCACAGAATGCAAAGGGGCTGACTTTTAACTATTTCCTACTGTGTGTGAAATGCTAAAAAGATTATCTAAGACTCCCTCTTTTTTTCTCTGGGGAACTGCAGGCAGAGCTGGGTTCACACACCCTGACACTCACACTGCCAGTCCAACACAGCTGGGTGCATCCAGCCTCCCTCCATGTGCTCTGCACATGCCTTGGATACAGGCAAGAAGGCTCAAGTGTTAGATGAACATGGATATGAGCCCAGCAGGCAGGATTTGGGGATTTCTGGACACCTGAGAGCCCTGCTGAAGCTTTTACTCTTTTCCTGCCAGCTGCATTTCTCATATGAAAGTTCAAATCAACTTCCCTTTGCCAGGGAAACTCAAAGGCATGTCAGTTCTAACAAAGTCAGTCACTGATAACCTGAAAAACTCCTGAAATACCGATTTGTAGCTCTACATCTTCCATGTTTGAAAAGCACATGAAATGAGCCAAGTACAACCCACTGATGTTAGGGGGAGGATCTACTCCTTCATTCCCAGGAGACTTTCAAGGCTGATTCCATCACACTTCCACAGTGCTGAAGCTCAGACATCCCAGCAATTTTCTGGAGGTCACAACATCTGCACAGTAAATCTCTGGCTTTAGGAAAGCCTCAAGGAAATCAGGAGCACTGTAGATCGTTTACAGACCAAGCTCGTCCAAGGCTATAGACTATTGTTCAAAACACAGGAACGAGAGTACAAACCATCAGAAACCAGTGATTCACACAAAATTCAGTGTGGCAGTAGTGCCAGCTCTGATCCACTCTGAGCATTCATTTTTATTGCATTCAGCTGCAGTGGCCTCAAGAGTCACAGAAAACTGAGTATTTCTTTCTTCTTTATTACGTCTACTAATTAACCTCTAGAATAAATTGATCAAATGCAAGAAGGCATTTGAAAATTTGTACTACAATCAGGTAGAAGAACTTACAATTGAAAAGTAAGTAGTTCAGTTTCTGTGTAGCCTTAGGTCAGGCATAAGGAAGAATTAAATTCTATGGACTGGATTAAGCAAAAAGAAAAGCTATGGCCCAAGAAGCCTTTCTGACCTTCAAGACTCTTATAAATTCTGTATCATATACTACTGTTATGTTGATTTCTTTTACAACTGCTACCTGAGCATCTTTTTCAGGTGGAACTCATCTGATTTAGGATTTTGTCTTTCAGACAATTTGCAGCAAGTCCCAGCAGCCACTCTTCAAATGCATCACTTCTTGTTCCAGTTAAAAAAAAAAAAGTTTAAAGGTCTTTTTTTTTCCCCAGTTCACTACAGTTGGCACAGTTAAACTGTGATTATGGGAAATTTTACTATCCTATAGTTTAGCATTTTATCCAGGCTTCTACAGGTAGATGACACATCCAGTCAGGAGCAATGCTCACATGAATTAATTAATATTAAATCATATGTTTCGTACCTCAGAGCAGTGTTGCAATAACGGCTAATAAATGCTCTCATGTAGAGGTATTCATGCCCCAGTGGCACAGAAACATTTTCATAAAAAGCAAGATGGGCAGATTACTTGCACTAAGGCTTTGTAATGCTTTCAACATGAAGTCATCTGAGCAGATCACACCTGATTATTACCACAGTGCTAATTATGGGGCTGCTAACACAAGGTCCACCCTGCTCCCTCAAGTCTACCAACTACCACCTTAAAGTCATCAGTGCAACTCCAAATATTTGCAAGTAAAGCTGGCTAACCTGTCTAAAACAAAGATTAAACTGCTGAAAAGCTTCCCCCAATATTCCTGGCACCTCCACACCCCACCCCAATTCTCACTTAAGGGCAGAGCTGACACCTTGAAAATTTCAATTCAACACTGAAACCGTAAGTAGTAGTTAAAATGAAGGCTTGTAAATTGACTCTTCTTGTATCAACACAATCCTTCAGGGAGGGAGATGGCCATTTTTAATCTACATTAAGGTCAAACTGATTTAGAGAAATCATATAATTGTCTGTCTTCATAAGCCAAACAAGCAAAGCTTTTCCAGTTTCCTCCCCAAGGTTCTCCACTCCCCTTACAGCCTTTTTCTTTTAAGAACTCTCCTTCCTTGAGCATCATGAGAACTGCACACTGTGTGAGCTGAGATCCCTCAGCTTTGTGCAAGACCATCAGCATACTCTCATTTCTCCAGGAAGTACAAGCTGTGATACACCCCAGGTTGGTAATTGCTCAAATCCCTTTCATGCCCAAATCCACCATCAAGTCTGCTAGCTCTGAAATGAAATCTAGCACTTCTTATTCCTATTTAAATTCTACAGTGTTGGCAAAGGGGGCTGTTGGAGGTTTTTTCCACCTGGGAAAACAAGACTTCAGTAAGAATTCCAGTTTCCTAGTATAAGTAAGCTGTCAGAAGGAACTGAATTACATTCCTTCTGGTACCTGATGATCATAAGCTCCATGCACTAATCCCAATAAAAGTGATATTAAAAGTCTTTGCATGCTACACTTGGGATCTTTAGTGACAGTTTCTTAAGCACCTAAGCTCTACAATAATACAAACCTTTCTGACTCCTAGATGCTTGTTCAAACTTAATTTTCTTCCTTGGAAATTCAGTTTTTGAAAGGATTCCAGTTTAGATCTTTCCTCAAAAGGTCATAAAGCACAAGAGAACGTGCTGGAACTGATTACACACAAATATTCTAGGAGCAAAGCAAAGGCCTTTTTTATGACATATCTCATTTTATGAGATAAAACAGTGCATGTCAGCAAAACAGATTTCAGAACTATCACCAGTGCAAACAATCTTTCCTCTTTATAACTGCTAGATCCCTTAATAAAGTTCATGTACTACAGAGCATCTGCCTCAGGCATACACTGCTAGACATTCATTCTCTATATGAAAATAACAATTGTGAAGCCTTTTCAAGAGCATTTTCACATCTTGGTGCTGGCTGGTTAAGACACCACCCCACCACTTAGGTATTCAAGGTACTTGCAGAGCAGACTGGAGAAAAATGAGCAAGATCAACTAAAGGACATGAAGATTAACATGTTTCCAGCTTAATAATCCTGTGCATTTATTTCTACATGATGGTGCCTGTTGAGATTCCAGTTTTTATAAAAAACACTTCATTGCTGATGAGAGGAGAAATAAAGAGCTGGATAGACTGCCACAGTCCTCATCCATCAGCTTCCAAGAAGCCAAAGACTAAATTTCAGGTATTGATTTCTTACAGAACACAACGTTCCCTGTTTTTTTTCTAAAGGGCAGTGTGACATTAAACCTCTTGAAAATACAAGTGGCATTTTAACTAAAGTTCTTCCCCTTTTCAGAAATAATTATAGCACAAGGAATTCTCAGGCCCTTTTCCTTGGGTTTGGGGCATTGGTAATTTAAGTCTGTGAACCAAATGGCTCAGTTTTGTTTGAAAATTAACACAGCCTCATCTAGAACACCTTTACGTGTTCTGTTAAAATTAAATACATCTCCATTTTCACTTTTGTCAGGCTTCTTTTAACAGACTTACTTTTGATTCCCTGAGTTCTCCCCTTTAATGGGCTGAAAAGTAACTTCATGTGCTGGTCCAATATGGTCCTTAAAGCAAGGGTCTGAAGCTAAAGATGCATTTTGGACTTAGTAAGGCTCTTCATCTTTTGCTGGCCTAATTCAGTTTAGTCAGAAGGTGCATCACTCTCAGGGCATGTCTGTTGAACACAGACTTCACAGACAGCCTTGGAAACTCAGGTCTGAAACCATAACTAAGAGAAATGGCAATAAACACCTCACTCAGCTGAGTACTGAAGCAAACCAAACCAGGCGAAAAACACCTCCCTGAAACTTCCTCTTCATTGGAATCCATTCCCTGAAGGGACACTGCTCAGCTGGGACTGGGGCATGGATGAATCTCAGGCACTTGAGACCTTTCTGCCCATGGAGGGATGGATTCAGAAGTGCCTGTGGTGTTTCACCCAGCAGAAGCTCTGTGTGCTTACAGCTGATGTGCACCCTGAGTCTCACTGCAGCTGTGGCTGACATGGTCCCCAGCCTGTGGGGACTGTCCTGCCAGTGCTTCTGGCCCAGATCTCATTCATCCCTGCTGATGGAACAGCTTCCTGCACTTAGGATAGCTTTTCCTTTTCTCACCACCTTAAGGGACCTTGCCCTTCAGTTTCCAGCAGGGAACATCAGACTGCTACCAGCTGTCCCTAGCACAGCCCTCCCACCCCTCTGGAGAGGGATTTAAAGCCTTGGGCCATGCCCACAGCAAGCCCATCATTCCCTCAGGGTGAACAGAATCATGTCCATGACTTCTGCACACCACATTCCCCAGCAGGTTTTGCCACAGGATGATGGGGTGTCTCTGATAAAAACCCACTTTATGTCACAGAAACAACATAATTGCAAATGAAAGTCAAAAGGCCACACAGCATTCATGAAAAGATAAAGTGAAATCCCTAAATCCCCAAATTGTTGGGCATATGCAGTGACATGAATGGCTGAATCACAATTTATGAGTCTTAAATGCATGAGATAAGCTACAACATGCTTTATATAAAAGTGATTTTCTTGTCAAATGCATTAGACTTGCTGCTTAGAGGAAACTGATTGAACTTCTGCTCATCATTTTAAAAAGCTGAAATACATCAGTAGATGTGATATTGTGTTTGTGTGGCTGCAAAAGTTATTTATTTGCCAAATATTAAGGGATGTATTTCTGGGCAAATTAATACTAGAGAAGTCCATTACATTTACTTTTTTGCAGCAAGCTGGTAAAGTAAAAAACAAACAAAAAAAAAGAAACCAAAACAAGTCAGATTCATATACATGCTGCTCTGGAGTATTTGTTCAAAATAATGAGCTATTCCCATAGAAGAATTTATAGGTATGAAACAAGCAATACACTGCAATTTGCAGCATGGCAAACCAATTACTGATATTAATGCCTGCCTGGACAAAATTTATTTAACTATTGTGAATATAAAAGTAATATTTATTATACTTGAAAATGTTTCCCCCAACTCTCCCCCATAGATGTATGCCAGTTAAACTGAGACATTTAAAATTTCATCTTGTATTGTAAAATCTGCTCTGTTTTCCAAATTATCAGCAGTCTGGGATTTCTGTGGTAATGAAAGCTACAAATAACACTGCATTAACATTTGTTTTCAAGGCAAAGCATCAGAGCCCTCCCAGTAACCCATTTCCAAATACATTTTAAGCACAGTGGATCTAGGAACTACATTTGCCTTTAAGGGTACATCAGATACTTCAAAAGCACAACCCTACTGACAGTGCTAGAAGTCCAGTAAGAAATGCTGAAGATCTTTTCACTCAAAGCTTCTTTGAAAGGAGCTTAGAGGGCCTTCAATTGCCCTTTTCCTTTCAAAGGAAGAAAACAGGCCTCAATTTTCATGTGTGACAGTAATTTTTGGATGCTTACCTTCAGATACTTTGTAAGAAGTGATTTTTGAGAAGCTTAGTACCTTGTGCACATAATAATCCTTTTTTAAGGCACTGAAACGAGAGTATTTTGAAGGCACACAAATCATGGGCCCTTTCTGAAAATTGAGCTCTATTCCCCAGCTTTTACCTATTCTACTTGTTTCCCATTCCCTGGTATTCACCACACCCATCACATGACTCTTGAAGTTCTCTCCCAAAACAGATACCCTCCATTGGTCAGGACTTAATGTAGTCTTCTCCCCACTTATGTGCTGCTTTCCCCCATTCATACGTTTAGAGCTGGCCAACATTTGCCTTCAAACTAATCTTGTCAGAAACCCTTTGCAGGTCACAAAATTGGGGCAGACACTCCTGGTGAAGAGAGCCTGTGTGGCTCTATCAAACCCACAGCAGTTCCTCAAAACTTCAAATGAGTTACAATGCAAATCTGTAGTATTTTCCCTAAAATGATGCAAGCAGATCCTCTCTTTTTTTCTTGACAATGAAGACAAAACCTCTGGTCATAAGTAAATCACTCTGTCTCAAAATCAAAACTCATTCTGTTATGAACAACTGCTGAAAAAAGGCACTTGAGTCAAACACCTTCCATCACGTCTTCAATTCCTTCCCCTTCAAGGAATCTCTTGGATAGATGTATTTCTGCTCAAGAGAGAACAGTCACAGCCACCTGGAGGCTGCACAGGTTCTGCATTTAGGAACAGATAGGGATCTGTTCCTAAATGCTGCAGAGAAATTCTGGCTACACTGGGAAATGGGATGGAGAGCAAAGCTGGACTGCACTGCTCCCTGAAGGCATGGAACACACAGATGGGTCTGCTCAGACCTGCAGTCACTGCTGTCAGGCAAGGAGGGTTTTATTTCTTAACTCATTCTCTTTCCTGTTCAGAACCATTGGAATTCAGACTGTGTGTTGGTTTGCAAACCACCACAGTCAATTCTGAGTTAGTGAGGACCAATTAATTTACAGCAGTACTTCTGAGTTTTGACAGGATCCAGGAAACTTCTTTCCTGGTGACACAGACAAAGAACAAAAGATATTTGCTCTGGGACATTTTGTCAAGGAAAGACTAAAAAAAATCCTGGCTGCAGGCAGTGTGAGTGTAGCGTGTCATACAGCAGGACTATTAGCACAGTTAGGGTCTAAGAAGTAAACACACCTCAGACAAATGGTAGGAAATCAGAGACTGAAGCTCCCCAACATTTTCTAGAAAGTTAAAAACATCAGTCACTTGACAAGTCTATTATCAGAAGAAAAACACTTCAGTACTTACAGCGTTAAAGAAGGGGAAAGGGAAATATTGGCTACTAAAATGAGGATAAAAGAATTTACTGTCTCAGCTCGTGCACACATTCTGCTTTTCACAAAACCCTTGATTTTCTCTTTCATTTCTATGCTTTACTAAGGGTCAAAGCTTTGTGTACATAGCAAAACTAAATCATTGCTGACATATCAGTGAAGCCAAAGGCGATTTCCTTTGTCTACACTTGTAAGGAGAGACATCCCCTGCTCTGGTTGAGCTGCACCCTGTGTTGTCAACAACTGTCAGCAGTGGCTCAATTTAGTGCATCAAGGAGAGCCCAAGCAATTTGGAAAGAATGATTTTAGCCAAGTGGGTCCCACCCAGATCCTCCAGAACACACATGCAGAACAGCCAAAGCAAGAAAAACATTTAAAAATTATTAGGAGAATGAACAGTAAAAACCCACCAGATCTGGCAGAGGGATTGAAAGCATCTGAAGTTATTTAAAATTTGTGACCAAAAAAAAAAGAAAAAAAAAAACAAACCACAATTGATTTGTCAGTTCCCTGACTTAGAACATTCCCCATTTCTCCATCACTTTATCAGAGGAGGCTGTTATAAAGAAGCTAGTGAGAATTTCAGTATCATCATTTAATTTATTTTAGATGAAAGATAATCACAAGCCTTATGAACGAGAAGAAAACCACCATAGATAATTTGAAAGGGACTCTGCCACTTGCCCTATAGAAGGCAAACTCAGTTAATGAAGATTGTACTGGTGGTGTCTACCATGACTTTAAATCATGTCACTATTCCCTCTCACACTTTAACAGCCAAAATTATTACAATCTGCTTGGATTAATGCAGTACACTGTCATTAGGCTGGCAATTAAATCCCATTTCTGAGATTGTATGATCTGAGTCACCAACATCTGCAAATATCTTTACATCTTGTGTAATAGCTGGCCTCAGATCTTGATACACCAAAGTAAAAAGGCCTTTCTAATGCTTCCCACATTATTTTGGACTTACAACTTCATGATGACAGCAGCTTCTCAAAACAGTCCATGAATCAAATTTATTACCCAGTTTGTCATGTGGGATTTTCTTAACTCTAAGCCAATAGAGCAACAACAAATCAAGGTCAGTGTTTATACTGCATGAATAAAAATTAACCACATGCTCAAAAATATTTTTTTGACTCTGAAAAGGTATTTGGTCTCAAGGACTTTTGACATGTGCATAATTCACCAGCTCTTCTACACATCTGGGAGTATCTGAGAAAACACCTCATGCAACATTTCCCTGTCACCCTGTCATGCCAGCCTGTCTTGACTTAAAAAACATAAAAACTAGTAGCCATTCTACTGCTTCCAACATCAATAGTCACACATAAGAAAGACAATCCCATTGCAGGATACTCATCCCAGGAATCAATTCAATCCCAAACAGTATCATTCAATATTTAAACAGATCAGTGGTTTCCAAATGATGGTTTAGTGATAATGATGCCTTAAGCTTTAGCTTTCATATTTTTTAGATTGTGTGCTATTTTAGTGGGTAGTTTTAGGTTGTACATTGAGTGCTACTAAGTTCTCTTCACAGAGTAGATAGACAAAACAATTCCTTCTCTAGCTTGGGACCAAGGACACCTTTCAGGCCCAAGGTAAAAAGCAACGGTGAAGTGAGAAGGAAAAACCAAGGAGGATGGAGCTTCATAACCTGAAGCTATAATGGGACAATTAACTCAGATACGCTAAGGGACCAGAACTTATAGAAGTGTGAGACCTTGTGGTCATTCACCCATTTTGTGCCCATTTTGGGTTCATTTGGGTGTGGCCCAGCTGGACTCTTGTGCTGCCCAGGTGAACCCATTGAGGCCTTTTAATAAATGCCTACTTTATCCTTTTGCTCTGGCTGTTCTCTGTTCCAGGTCAGCCTCCAGAAGGCATCAGTAAAAGCAGCAGCAGAGGAGACCTTTTTACCACAGAGGTCAGAAATGAGATGACACGTTACGGGCTTTGAGAACAAATCCAGCTGTACAAATCCACCGAAGTATAGCTATAGAAGATGTTAAGATAACTACTTCCTTAAATTAGAGCCTACCGTGAGGCACTATAAAATGTATGCTATACAGACTTAAATGAGAAATGCTACTTTAAAAACCTGAGTCATCCTTCCCGTCTTGGAGAGCTGCCTGCAGCACTTGCTGCCCCAGAGGAGCGGCCGCCGTGTCGGGCCAGGCCTCCTCGGGCACAGCCAGCAGACACACGAGCTGGCAGGAGCGGCGCCGGGAGCCCGGCTGCCCGAACCGCAGGGCACAGCCGCAGGGCTGCTGCGCACAGGGGCGGCTGCAGGCGGCCCGGGGCCCTGCCCAGCCAGCACAGGGCCATGCCCGGCCAGTACAGGGCCATGCCCGGCCAGCACAGGGCCATGCCCGGCCAGCACAGGGCCATGCCCGGCCAGTGTCTGCTGCCCAGGGCCATGCCCAGCCGGCCCCCGCGGCCCCACCGCCCCGGCCCGGCCCCGGCCCGGCCCGCACCTCCTTGATGCGCTTCACCAGCGCGTTCTGGTCGAAGGCCACGGCCTCGGCGCACTGGTGCAGGTGCTCCTGGTAGCGCAGGCACAGCTGCAGCACCTGCTGCGGGTCCAGCTTCTCCAGCTTGGCGCTGCTGGGAGACGTCTGCCCGCTGAGGAGTCCTGCAAAGCAAAGGAGGGCCCAGAGTTAATCCGGCTGTTCGTGCTGTTAGCTCAGCTGCAATCCAAGAGACAGCAGAACAAACCCGGCACACAAGATTTGTCAGGGGTGATGAAAAGCTAATTCAGAGTCATTTAAGGACGTTTTGAATTTACAGGAGTGCGTGGAACAGTTTGCCACAGAGCTTGGCCCTCCCTGACAGCACCTAAACAGACTCTAAATGCGGGTCCATAACACACATCTCCTCCGTTTCCAGCAATATGCAAGCCCTGGTTTTTCTCCTCCACAGGCAATCCTAAAATGTGAAGACTGGGCCCTCTCCTAATTTATGTATGCCAGAAGAGGAAGGAGCTGAAATCTGCATTCCCAGAAGGACACTTGGGTCATACTATTTTCACCAGACTTACACTGCCAAGACCAGAGCTCTAGAAACTCACTGGTCCCCCAAAATAAACTTGAGTAAACAAATGGCCCACCTTAAGTTAAATTATTAGGGATCAAATGTCTGTATTTTGCCTATCTTTCTTGTTTTAAAGCTTCATAACCCTTTCACCTTCTAAGGCTTTGCTTTACCCTCTCAAACACTAGCAATATTCCTCTTTTTGTTTCTTTAATATGGAATTAAGATCGCTACCTACTTTCATGACCAGGTTTCACAAAAAGCTCACAAAAAGAAGACACTAGACTTAAAAGTGGGACACTGGTAATATTCAGAGGAGCAAAATTGCCCACAGAAATTTCTCCTGCCCATTGTTTGTTGCCTACACAGTGCAACTTGAGAATGTCTGCTGAGCTCAAGCATGTGTGTGCCACACTGACCGCCTTCCCCACAGCAGCTGGAAAAAATGACACCAAGCTCTCAGGCCATGCCTTTTTTTGCTATTTCATTTACTGACTTGCATTTCATTTTCCTTCAGAATTAGCACAACTTTTTTCTTGTTGGGACACCATCTGTGACAAACTGCACATACACACAACATGCTTTTCCCAAAACATCCATCAAGCTATGTAAACTGAATTCAGTGACTGCATGCATGTGCCCTCTGGGACTCTCATCTTACAGACAGGAAAAGACATTAAAACAGCAAATGTAAGCAAGTATCACACTAAGCAATTAAAAAGTAATAAATGTCAGTTATTTGGATTGGAAAGCCTCTTCTAAGAATGTACCTCAGTGGAAAATGGAAAGTATTTTGAATGGCTCCCATGCCTTTTGGAAGCTACAACTAGTGACATTGAGTTCTTGCTAAAGCATAAGAAAAAGACAGAAACCAAGAAGCAAGTCAGAAGTATCTTATGAATATGAGCAAGTTAAACATTTTTGAAAACATTTGCAGACCAAAATGAAAATATAACTAGGACAGCAATTTCATCAAATATGAAGAAGAAGCAGACTTACATTTCATCAACACTCAACATCTTACTCTCCCAGGATGCTGTCAATTGCTCTTCACGCAAAAACTCATCGTAAGAGATTTTTAGAAACGTAATTTTGTTTTACTGATTTGTCCACTGCAATTGTGTTGCCTCAGTCAAGAGGTCAGGAGAGGAAACAAACCATTTAGTCTCAAAACTCTGTATTAGCAGCAGCCAAATTATTTTTTATGTTTTGGAGGGAATAATCTCAAACAAAGTAGGTGCATCAGTATCAGCTGCAGGTCTTTCAAGTTTACTTTCAGGTAAAGGACAGAACTGTGACAGGAAGAAACCCACTGAAGGAAATAAGACTTTTTAAAAATTGTTTCATGTTCTACTGCTTCCTCAGTTCATGAATTGTGATCTTTTACAATATTACCTTGTCAGGGTGGATGTTCAAATAATGTTGTCAACTTTTAATATGCTGAATCTTCACATAGGAATTAAGAGTTCACCATCCACCTGAGGCACTTATCCTGTCTCTGCACTGATCAAATACATGATGCTATCAGACAGCTAATTTTCTTTTATTACTAATCTCTCACCAACTTCAAGAGGAGAAAGAAAATTAGACACTGTTTAAGAGATTTAATTAACATGAAGTATGTACTTTGGCCAACTTACACTGCTTATGAGAATTTTGAAGTGGAACAGGCCAAGAACTGTAAAATGAGCTAATAAAGAACATGCTACTTAAACTCATGTACTTACAGACTTGTTCGGGTTACATAATGCTAAAAGAAAAATTAATAAACCTAAGCCTCTCATTTCCTATCCAGAAAAACACAAGTTCGAGTGAAGGGAGACATTCCCTGTTCAGCTGGAATTCCTTCATAAGAAGGCAGAGGGGGAAATACAATCCAGTACAAATGTTTGGACTAGGGATAAAAAACAAACATCATACGCTGCTTAAAGATAGACTATGGTATTATCCTGGGTGATGCAGTAGGGAGAAACCAAAGCAATTACCTTCTCCAAAGACCTCTGGGGTAATGCTGACAACGCCAGAGAACAATTTAGCTTATTTTCAACTTTGCAAGAAAGGAAAAAGTACAGTAAACCAGAGTCCAAAAAGGCCATGCAGCCTGGCAGGAACTCCCATTGTCAGGAGGTCAATCCACCATTTTTTGTTCTCACTGTAACCACTTACTGACCATGCTATAAATATTGACATTTCTTATCAACACTGCCCTCTGCCTCACTCAGGTGAGACCCAATCTGGAGCACTGCATGCAGCTCTGGGGTCCCAGCACAAGACAGACATGGATCTGCTGGAGTGAGGCCACAGGAGGGACACAAAAATGGCCAGAAGGCTGGAACACCTCTCCTGTGAGGAAAGACAGAGAGCTGGGGGTGTTCAGCCTGGAAAACAAACCTCCAGGAGATCTTATCACAGCCTTTCAATATTTAAAGGGGCTTGTGAAAAAGACAGAGGCTTTTACCAGGGCCTTTAGGTGACAAGACAAGAGACAATAGTTTTGAACTAGAAGAAATTTAAATTTGACATAAGGAAGACATGTTTACAATGAGACTGGTGGGAAGTTGGATGTCCCGTCCCTGAAAGTGTTCAAGGTAAGGTTGGATGGGGCTGTGAGCAACCTCATCTAGTGAAAGGGAGTGAAAGAGGTCTCTGCCCATGACAGGGTGGTTGGACTAGATGATCTTCAAAGTCCCTCCCAAGCAAAACCATTCTATGATTTAATTAATTCACTGCATTTTATTTTTTAGTAGATCTTATTTATATTAATATAATGTATTAATAAAAGTATCTCCTCTTGAAAATAATTGCTTCTTTCTTAAAGCCTTGTTCCACATTTTGACCTCTCCACTGAACAGGGCCATCCCTCAGTGACTGGCCTACATGTGGTTTCTAAGAGGATATGAGATCACATCTGTTGCAATAACATTTATTAGGTCACTCTTACAAGTGCCAAAAAGGGGAGAGATAGAGGTCACTGAATGGTTCAGGCTCGCTCCTGAAACATCCAGAACTTGAGCCTGGCCACCAGCACATTGCAGAGCAACCTACCACTGGGGTACTCTCCCTTTGCACTGAGGAAATGGTGTTCCTGTGATTTCTTCTGTGGGATTATTACTCCCCAGCCCCCTAAGAGCACAGTTCTGCTCTTAAATGGAAACAGCATCGAGAGCTTTCATTTCTCATTAAACTGAATTCTCATTTTTCAAGCTGCTGGTTCTCTTCCAAAGGAGGAAGCACACCAGGAATCCTCTGTGCACTGTCTGGAGCCCTGGGAAGAGGCTGCTTGGTACAGGAGGGATACAGCATACCCCAGTGTGAACAGGGAGGGCTGCACTGGGGGGTGTCAGCCTGGAGAAAACAGGAACAGGAGAAGAGGAAAAGGTCTCCTGCACAGCTCCAGGGCATGGACCAGAAGGGTTTGGCAAGTGCCAAACACTGCACAGTCCTGGCTATCCAGTTACACCATAAAACAAGGAAGACCACAGACCACCTCTGTGCCTGCCATGATGGCGAGACGTCAAATCTCCCACCTCCTCAGACACATTTGGTCAGTAGACAGCATGACCAGGAGGGGACAAACAGCAGCAGGGACAAAGAAAGAGTCACATTTCTAAAGCACAATGGTGCTTCAGAAAAAAGCAGCTCAATACATCAAGTATGTCGTGCACAGAGAAATATCATATATCACTACAAGGCTAGCTGACCCACAGACTTGACAAATCTGTTATTATTTCCATATTCCTTGGCAGAGCAGAGGCATGTTAAAACCATTTTCCTCCTACTTAGTCATCTCCTTGTTGGTTCCAGGTCAACACAGACGTCCAACAAATCATATCCTACTGAGCAGAAGAAAGCTGTTAGTTTAAAAAGCATTTTTATGACTAGAAGTGAAGGTCTTGAAAGAGAGCTTTTCACGCAATACGGATTCTACACACATACAGAACATAGTACCCCACCATAGTTATATTCTGCTGCTTTAGTGGGCAATCCCAACACCACCCTGAGTGCTTTCCAATCTGAAAAGTGCTAATATTTCTTTTTGACTTCTGTACTTCCACTTGTCAATCCCCTCTTCAACCAGTAACAGCAGGCATTACAGAAAGAACACCAGTAGGTTGGTAATTTATTATTACAGACAGCAAAGCATATGATGTTGTGGGCCTTGTTACTAATTCTAAGGCCAGAAAGAGTTGCTGTCATGAGCTAACCAAGCTTTCTGTGGAATGTAAGAGAGGACTTCAGAAGTTACACCTTCCTAAATCAGACCACAAGTCTACCTTGCCCAGAATACTGCTTCCAACATCTAACAACAGTGGACATGTAGGAAAAAAACCATCTTTTTCATGCCTCCCAAGTTTTATTAATAAAAGTTTCAGGCAGAAAAGACTATACTCAGTGAAACTGTGGATACTTGAATTTCACTACTCCTTTTTGAGAGGTACCCCATTATCTACACAATATCCTGGGACAATAAGTATGGTGCTTATTTACACAGCATGGAAAAAAGCCCTTCTCACTTGCTTTACGCTCTGTAGTTGTGCTGTGACACAACAGAAGTCTGAGTAGGTTGTGCTTCATTCCAACACCTTTCCAAGCTCAAAAATCCCACTGGATCAGTCTCCTCTCCCACAGATAACTTAATTTCTTGGATTGACTCTGTAATACCTTCAAACACCTCTAACCTGAGGCCTTACTTCTCTCTTTAAAAGCCAAGTCAGTTTTTCTCCAGAGTATATTGGTCACACCTCTAAAGATGCAGTTGCTTTTAGAACTGCTATCCTTTGTAGGACCTGCTAATCACCAACACCCTTTTTAAGAGTGTGCATTACAGTGTATTGCACATGTCATCACCTCTTCCCCAAGAGCAAGCTTAAATAAAGCATCAGATTCCACACCATGGTTAGCAAAGGCTTGTCAGCTTTAGAGGCATTCCTGAGGCTGGTACCTGGGTGTGGAGGTTTATTACAATGGGCTTTGCCATATTTTCTGAAATGTCTTCTGTGTATGCTTCTCATTGATCCTTGTAAAGAATGATGCTTTTTGGAAAGTCTTCTCTGAAGATAATCCCACAGACTCTCCAGCAAGCTCCTAGAGAACCTACAAAGCTTTTAATATGTACATAAAAGTAGAAAATGGCTTTCCTTCAAGCCATTTTGAAGGAAATTTCTGTTCTGCTTTTCTGATGACTTCCTGTGTAATCCGTTCCTGTTTTTAACCTCCCACTCTCCTAACACAAGTTTCTTTTTGCCTGGGTTTGGGGCAGTTTTGTTTGGTTTTGGAGTATGGGTATCTTTTTGTTGACAGATCCCTCCACACTGCTTTAACTACACTGCTTTTCCTTCTCCCATTCTTCAAACCCACCTGTACCGCCTGAAACTTATTTCAGCAATTGCCCACTTCTTTTGCTACCCTCATTTTTTTATGATATTCCTCTTCATAAAATTAATCCAAGACAGTAAAATTTTTCAGCTCTTCTGTTCCACAGGAATCTGAGTAGATTACAGTTACTATAGCATATAGTAATAATGTAGTATATATAATAAAGTAATTTCATTTACTATCTTTAAGGCAACATTAGTTTCAGCTCAAAAAGAACTATTGTTTTTCATGTCTCCAGGAATTTTTCATTTAACAACTATCAACCCCACAATTTGCCCCATCAAGCATTTCTAAAGCTCTTAAGTAGACGCTACCCAGCCTGGTCAGCTTCTTAAATAAATTCTGGCCTCAGTGGCCACAGATTAACAATTTTTGTTGTCTTCCTTGTTGCTATTCGCATGGGAAGATTGTTGTACCAGTACCTTCAAGATTCCTAAGTACCAAAAAAAATCCACACAAGAAACAGATGGAATTACATCCCAAAAGACAGAGTCCTGTTTCTTGACTGTTGCTGCTTGCACACGTTTGGAGGCAGCTACTTGTTATTAGCTGAAATAGAGAGCTCATTTCCATATGTTCTCCAGGCAGGTGCACTTCAGTATCACCTACTGAAAAGAAAGAATTGCACACCTATGAGCAGCAGAATAAAAGGCATCAAAATACTTGCATACAGACATGGTAATCAGATTTGCAGGACTCAATGACTAAATGCTTTGAATTCTAATTGTGTACTTCCTCTCTCATTCTTGAAAACCAAGGAAAGACAATTTCTCAGCAAAGTCTGGACAGTTAAAATAACTTTTCTGTGCAACGACTTTTTTGTTTTGGTTTTGTTCTGGCGTTTTTGGTGGTTTGTTTATTGGTTGGTTGAGGAAGGTTTTGTTTGTGTGTTTTTAACACCTGAGTTAGGAAAAACTAACATTTATACACTCAAACTTGAAATCTCAGGCCACTTCTAAGAAAAAGGCAATTAGTAAAAGTCAATCATAAAGAAATGGAAAAATGAAATAAAAATAAAATCACTACTATTCACCCAGAAATCTGTAAGCTGAAATGTGCATGACCACATGATCTTTTACTCAGAGCAGTTAATTTTCTAAAAATCTCGCTGAAAAAATACCTTGTACTAAATACGTACTCAGCCCAAAACAAAAGTTGGCTTTGTTGCCTGTGTATATTTTCAATTCCTTTGAACTATAGAGGGGGAGCACAATGACTGTAGGCAAACTGAATAGCTATTGTGTGAGCAAAGAACACATTTGTATTGTTGCAAGGAATGTTGGCTGCAGCAGCAGATTTTCCCTCTGCTTTGGAGTCAGTACCATGTGACCATTTACTTCTGCCTGGGTGACAGATGGGCTGAGGACTCTCCTCTTGTCATACCGTTTAAGAGGCAGCTTTTCTGACCACAGAGCTCAAATATGCTCTCTGTGTGAATCCCTGGGTCTCCTAACACTCTCTAAGTTATGGCCTGCAAGACATTAGTCACCGAGATACATAAATATAAAATCACCTCCCTTTTTGTTCCTCCACCACGTGTCTTAAAAAACAAACATTAAGAGCATTCAGGACATTCAGGCTTCTATAAAAACGCAGCTTGCTACAATTCTAAAACAAGCCCCCCACATTGTTAAACATTTCTACATTCCATAACTTACATTAAAGAAACTGTGATGCAGAGGGAATAATTGCTATTATTATTATTTTTGTTATACGTATTTGTTGTGATACTTCTGCTCTCTAATGGAGACTGATTTTGCTTAAGACTTACATTCTGCAAAGATGTCTATGTGTCATTACAGCTTTCTCTGTCACACAGAGATGGCCACACATAACCAATAACAGTTTTTTGCACCACTGAAGTTTGCAGCTTCTCTCACGTGATGACTTTTGCTCCATGCTTTGTATGAGCTGTACAGCAGTTAGCACCATGGAGCCACATCATGACCAGGATTTTAAAGACTGCTGAAAAACAGAAATGTCTCTCAGTGATGCAAAAAATGCCTAAAGGAAATCATCCATTTTAAAAGCAGTGAAGCTGAAAGAAATCAGAAATGCTGCCTCATTTAGATTATTAGGAACCTGAATGTCCAAAAGGAGTAAGCAATGCACCATTTGCAGGTGCTGAGACTTCAGTCTGGAGTCACTTAAGATGTGCCGCTCTGCAAGTACGAGACTGCCCAGGGGTTACACCTTCAAAAAGTTCCTAGAGGGTGCCACAATACTGGAAGCTTCTTTTGAAGCTTCAGGTAGGGGAAAAGGAACACAATATACTCAGAAGAGAGCACACAGCTGCAATTTGTCAGCTAAAAGCATCAAGGTCCTACTTAGTCCCTCTCCCCATGAACTTTTCACTTTTAGAGCACAGAAGTAATATGGAAAAGAAGTGGTCTGGACTACACAGTTCCAACATCATAGGGTCAACTTCTTGAAACAGACCTCAGAGCATAAGAATATACACAAGGGTGGAAAAAAGCACAGGGTTATTCACAGGGAAGTGAGAGACAATGCTCTTGTGCTATGCAATAAACTCTATTTGCTTTGCAATACCCTTTTTTTCTTGAAAACACACTCAGAGAGACCCAAGATCATCATCAGATCATACAAGCACGTCATATCCACGGGCTACAGATGATCCTGTTATTCTAAGTACTCTGCAAACCCAAAAGCCACAAGATTCACATCATCTTAGAAGATGAGGAATTGAGGCACCAAGAGATTAGATGATTTATCTGAGACCACACGGAAGCTGCTGTCCCTTGGCCTGATGACTTCAGCACCAGAGCATCCCTCCCCTTCTCTGGCCCTCAAATACCAGCGGAACAGGCAGCAGAGGAGTCTCATTTCCTACAGCACCACAAGGGCTGAGCACTGACATGGCCTCTCCCACACAGATTCCCAGATATCCACTAAAGGTTCATAAAGGCCAGAGCCAAATCAACAGCTTCTTCCTTCTGACTCCCAAATTCGTGCTCCATGGAAAGGAAGATCCAACTCCCACCCTCCTCATCACGTGTCTCACCACAGCTCTTGCACAGAAAATTATTCACTCCACTAAAACCACAGACAACTAATCCTGTGGTTTTCTCTTTCCTCTAGGGTAGCAAAAGGAATCAGAGCACCACAAGATCAAATACTAGAGCTAGTCCCAGGGCAGGACAGGGGGAAGGAAAGGACAGCAGGGAACTTCTCTGTTTTAGCAGCAACAAGATGTCACTTCAATTATTTCATGTGTGCAAAGCCTTGAGTGAGTCTCAACTTTACCTGTCCACCCATTTTCCTTAAAATAATTGGACTTTAACTACCTTTTGTATCTCTCTCTCTCGTGGCAAAGTTTTCTGGGCTATAGATGGAAGAGAAATGGGACTGTAGAAAGAAATAAATTCAACTTCTTTTAAATAATTTCTTTAAAAACCTACAAGCTAAAACCCATGCAACTGATTCTATCACTAGTATTAAAGACAAGCCTCACAGCAATCTTTATTTTATTTTAGGCAAAAGTTCATGGGTATTCATCCATATGACACAACCCATACCAGCAGAAAAAAAAAAACACCAAAATACCAGTTTTGTGGTTTAGAGAAAAGGTGACATCTAAAATCACTTCTAGGCACAAGGGCATCCACATAAAGCTCACGAAGCTGGGGTACATTTGCTACTCCACAATAACCAGCCTGTGTGCACACACTAACCCCAGGCAGAGTGGGGGCACATGCACTGTGCTGCTTACTCAGAGAGCCCAGTTTGGAGTTTGGAGAAAATTAAAAGACAGCAGTGTCAATTTACTTCAGGGAACGTTCTTCAGTTCAGATGCAAATCTGAGAGTCTTGTTTGCCATTTATTTTCACAGCACAGAGCAAGACTGATCAACAGGCCATTTACCAACAGGTTCAGCAAGTCCAAGATTTCAGGTCTTTTCCATGCATGGAGAAAACTGCTTTAAAAGTGGCAGAGAAAACCTTCACAAAAAGAGTTCCTTTAATATAAGTAATAGGATCTGTTGGTGAATGTTTTATCAATACTTTATAATTGCAAACCAAGCCCAGTGCTGGTGCTGGTAAAATCCTTATTTATATCCATGAAACCCTGTTTCTCTTTGGTTCCTACCAATACTTTTCACAGAATCACAGAATATTCTGAGTTGGACTCACAACAATCATCAACTCCAACACATTTACTTCCTATCAGTTTTGTACCAGCACAATACAGTGGACAGAATGATGGCACATTGCCATAATAAAAAGAATTATGGCCATGTCATGGCCTTTGCTTATTTTTCAAGAGCACTATTTAAATGCACATTAAAGAAGCACTGTCCAAAATATATTCTTGGCATGTTAGCCACGGGTGCTAGGAACAGCAATTTACCATGTGCATTCAGGAAAATATAGCAAAGAACAAAGAACTTGTAAATGCAACAGAGTTGACATTTTCTGCTTTATCTTCTTTCTCATGTGCAACCCACCTTATCACTCAGCAGTTTTGCTAGCAATGTGGGCTGCCATTTCACAAGGAATTTTAATTTCAATGACACTTTTCTATTCTGAAGGCCTTACCAGCCTGACCTGAAATGGCTGCACTACTCAAGAGCAGCAAAGTCCAAGTGGGGCTGAGGAAACATTTGATATTTTATAATCTATACATACATAGCTCATACAGCATATACTTTTCAGATATTAAGAAATTGCTCCATACTTTTTCTGATAACAAGTTTAACTGGACGCTCTTGCTTTTAAGGGCATGTGGTTATCTACTTAAAAGTCCAGAGAGAAACATAGAGCTGGAATGCAATTATAACAACTAAATTTAGGATACTGAAATTACCTAAAAGCTGAGTTGGGGAGTGAAGCAGGCTACTACACACACTCTGTTTACTTCTGAAAGTATGTTAAAAAAACTAATCACTCAGCTTGGAGGGCCTCATTATGGCACCTAAAACATTCAACAGTTACACAGAAGTAAGTGGTCCACTGGGCTCTGTATTACCTCTGTATTTATCATCTTCTGTCAAATACTGTCAAATGAAATGTGCCTTGAAAAAAGACAAAGCACAATAAGGAATCCTTAGCATGAAGTGTTTTAAAAT
>VZTB01015532.1:163346-209775 GCA_013397245.1 Thryothorus ludovicianus | reverse complement strand
TGGGGGGGGGGGGGGAATAAAGCAAACTGCACCTCCTCAGTTTACATTCCTTTTGCACTTCAGTAAATGAACTCATTAGTAAAAATATTATGAAAGAGCATAATCTCATTATTAAAATAAACTGCTACTTAAGCAAGCTTTGAATACCTCATGGCAACATTTGTGTGATCCTGTCCCCCTAGCTAACTGCAATCTAGGAGTATTGCTTTTACCAGCTGTAAGCAACAGCCCAGGGTCAGAGAGCCTGGGAGCTTCTCAAGCCCAACTTGTGCATGTGCACCACTTCCCTGCAGTTAGAAATGGCCAGAATATAACCATTCATTCCTCCACTTAACCCCCTCAAAACAGGGCAGCTGTGAAAACATCCCCCCTTATTTTTTATTTTTCTATATACAGCCTGCTGATGGTGTGCTCACACAGAGCATGAACCTATTTCCTATGTCTGTCATGGAAATTATCACTCATTTTACAGAAAGGTAAAACCAGAAAGGTTTCAAATACATGTCAGGTGGAGTGTTGCTCATCCTAAATCACATCTCCCTCAAGGTACTTATGAGGTCCATTACAATATCTACAAAGCCTTTCCAGCTGGAGGGTCTCCCAGCAGCTGGAAAAGTCCCTGTCCTTGTTAAAGGCACACTCTCAGAGGTACATCCTGAGTAGATCTTGGGGTGCTCTCCCAAAAATGGAATTCATCTTGTTGCTCTGCCACCCCTCCTTGCCTTTCTTGTTCCAGTTCTGGTTCTCACTAACCTCCTGCACAGATGGATTCAGCCCACCAACCTACTAGGACACGACCTACTTCTCACTCCTGGATTCTCCTCATCCCACTGCGCCAAGCTGGCTCACAAGGGGGCCAGCAAGCCCCAGAGGCAGCACAAAACACAAAGCCACAGGTATGGCCTCCCTCCTCAGAGCTGTTAAACTGACCCTCCTGCTCCAGGGATGATCTGGACACAGACAGACAGACAGACATTCTGCCACAGTCTGGGGCAGAGTCTGCCATGCAAACTTATAAAAGCAGCTCCCCAAGCACAGAATTCACTCTTGGCATTGCCTTCCTGCACTGTGAGGGAAACAAAAATACATCGTGTTATGGACACATACAACATCAGAATAGCACCAATGAGAGTAATTATGACTGACCACAATTAATAACAATACCATATGCCCCTAATACAAGAAAACATGCACAACAGCCAAATAGAACTAAAACCACTGAATAATTACTCAGCTGCTAAGTTTAATATTAAAATATATACATGCCCATAAAGCTCACTTTCTCTTCATTTAAACAACAACTTGGTTTGTGATACTGATAGCAATTAATTCTGCAGCTATTAACAGAAAGTAGCTGTTCCAAATGCTGTTTTCATATCAGGTCCTAACATCTCCAGTTTTGCAGTGATTTGAACACTGCTTTTCAAGCAACACAAAACTGGACTGAGAGATAGATTTTGGTAAAGGCCACAGGCTTTTTTTAAGTTGTAAGGGAAGCATTTTGATTATCTGGGAACCTGTAACCACAGGGGTGATGACAGAAGAACCCTTCTTTGTTCTGCAATTATGAAGTATTTCTTGTTCTTACTAATATAAATACATATCAGCATGTTGACTCCATATCTCCACTCTAACAATAGAAGTCTAAAAGCAATAAGAAAACAAACTGGTAGTGCAGACACGTGCAACTCTTCCTGGATCGGAGAAGAAAGAACAGGAAAACCAGCTCCACAGAAACAGTATCCACATCTCTTCAACTTCTTTAAAATTAGGCATAAAACAAATTAGAACATGTTAGAACTTTAAAGTCCAGAGATTTGATTCCTTAAGACTTTCCTAAAAATTCACTAGAACCTTAAATATTTTCATTCAACTGTGTAGTTAATGAATATGTGACATTTTCCCCCTTCTTAAGATTTAATTTAGGAGAGGAGGACAGCACTTGCAGCAGCAGTTAAATGATCTGTTTGATTCTGATAGCTTTTGGTAAAGGAACACACAACAAACCTGACTGTTCCTCCTTCCCAAGTTAAACTGCTTGCACTTACCAAAGGCTCCAGCCAACACAAACACCACAGCTTTTTCTTTTCCCTGTCCAGAGTGCCCTGAGGGCTGATGCACTGCTCTTTGCTCGTGCCCAGAGCTGAGTCACTGCAAAGGTCTCAAGTGCACACAAGTCCAGTGAGGTCACTGACCAGAGAACACTCCAATCTGCTCCCTCCACACCATGCTAGCCGAGTATTCTGAATGAGACAGCATGGTCTAGCAGGAAGTGATCAAATGGAAAAGCTGCCAGAGGGTCCCACATACCTGAGGGAATCCCACACCAAGAGGGTCAAATGTAAAGCTTTGGCTCCTCACACTGCCACAGCAGCTCTAAGAGCCTGGTGGGAGAGCCAGCTGAACATGTCACATTGTTTAACACATTTACAAACTCTGGGGCCTAAACAATCCAGTTTTTAAATCCTAAAACGTTCTGAAAGAGACTGGCCCGATTTCCCACAAGTGCTCAGTATTCTGAAGGGCTGTTTGACAACCACACCAACACCTTAGAGATGTTTGGATATGGAAAGGGAAGGAAACAAGACACATAAAGTACCTCACATCTACACTCCCAGAAGGCTCAGTACTGGCACCCGTTCCAGCCTAGGGGAGCTCTTTTCCAGTTTAACTTGAGCCACTTTAGAAATGATCTGTTCTGAGCTAGAATACAGGAACACAGAGCAAACACCACAGAACTCCTATTCTTGTAATATGTTTAGAAATTACTTTTGTAAAATCCCTGTCATTTCTGTGCTTTGCAGGAGCAGTCATACAGGGGATGATAAGCAGTACATGTTTCAGTATGGACAGCCATACACCAGATGCTGTTAAAGGTTTCCCATGTTTTCTTGGTTTTAGAAGATTTTTTGCTTCATTTCTAGGAGCAGTTTTTTCTAGAACTGTTCTTTCACTACATCCACTCATCATATCTACATCTTCTGAGGTGCTTTCCAAGACTGTTCACCTTCAGATTCACCAAATACCTACCAGTTGTTGCTTCTTGGCTAGAGTGGTCCCTGTTGAAAGGCAGCTTTCACTGTTCTGCTGCCTATGTGAGGCATCTTTTTCTACAAAGAAAACTCTGCATTACTTGAAGTATCAAATATGATGAAGCTTTAAAATAAGGACATACAGAGACTGAGGGTGAGGGAATGTTGTCCTATTCACTGGCCAGGCACAGAAATTACCAGAGGTCACAAAAGCTGAACTTCTTTATTCAAGCAGAAATTCCCATTGAAGCCAAATGAGGTTTTGTTGAATGAAGGCCACAGGAATAAGCCTGTGTACACTCTGGACTGGGAGCAAGTCAAAGCAAATTATGCAACAGCTGTCAGGAATCTGTGTACAGGTCTGCAGAGCCACAGTGTAGGAGGAGCTGTGGTCCATCCTTAACCTTTGTCTATTTATGTCCCAGCACTGAGACCCCTTCCAACAAAACAAGGCATGCTTTAATATATTTTTATTAGAATAATTTACAGCAAACAGCTCTCTCCTCCTCTTCCTCTTTCCCCTCCCCTCCATCCCACCATTCCCTCTCCTTCCTCTTGCTGTGTTGTGCTGTTTGTGTGGAAAAAAACGAGCTCTCACCCTTGCCAAGAGTGACATCAACTCATTCTTATCCGGTGATGTCCAGCAGAATCTTCCTCTGATAAACATTTGCTCAGTGTCAGAGCCCCAAGGTTACTGGCTGCATTTTGTTTTCATTGTTTTTTTCTGACACTTTGCTGCTCATTATACACAAAAATCCTCCCCCCTGCATGTCTTTGACCTGGAGCAGAGTGAGGCAGTGAACAGGACATTCCTCATTGCTCACCCGGGTCCCCCAACACCCCCTTCCCCTGAAACAGGAGTCTGTTTGTCTCTCTGTGAACAAGAAAAAGCTGATACTGCAGAGAAGCAGAAAAAAACCAACAAACCAAACAAACCAACATATGCAAAAAAATTTAGGAGTGCAGACCTATATCTTTTTAACCTTAGGTTTTTCCTTTTTTTTTTTTTTTAGATTTTCTTATATCTTTTCCTAGCACACTCTACAGTTAGTGAAGAGTCATAGCTGATTAACTAATCTCCCTTCCTCCCACCTGATGAAAAACCTCAGACATTTTCCTCTTCTCCCCTCCTTCCTTTATCCATCCTCTCCTCACAAGCCACCAACTTTCTGGAGAAAAGGGAAGCAAATGATCCTTTTCTGGGCATGTTCCTCTTACCCCTTTCCCAGGCTGACATTTATCTGACGTACATCAACCTGTGCCTTCAGACAAGTACTGCAGAGTAAAATGCATTGCTGTTTGTCCATGGGCAACATGGAGCCCATGGACAATCTATCAGAGCAAGAAGCTGAGACAATTTTGACAAAACCTAAAGGGCTGAGTAAAGGTCAGGAGCCCTGAAAGGTCTAGCAGTGAATAAAGACTGGAAAGAGACACCTTCTACCCTGATTGTGTCTTACATACAATTCCACCAAAGAGAAAGCACTCTACAAAAACTTCAACTTACAGGATAATGGATATGTTGCAACTACAACTGCATCCCTCCCTGGGTCATTGGGGAGCAAGAAAAATCCATTTGTACAGTTATCTAGAAGGAGAGGATCTGCTATATCTGCTGTAAATGGGAAATGTTCACTAGCACCAACCTATTGCCTCCCACTTTTCTAAGAAATCCATCCTAAAATCTCCTCCAATGCTCAGAAGGCTGCAGCTGTTCTTAACAGCTCGTGGAAACAATGTTCTTTCATATTATATGTGACAAAATGAACAGCAAGTACCTTCAGAAAGTAAGTGAAGAAAAAAATGTAGTTTTGAATATTACCATCAACATATGCCAGCTATACTAGAGCATTAGAAGTACTGACAAAAACCAACACAGGAAATCACTCCCTGCCCTGCCACCGTAACTTAGAGGAGGCTGCTAGAAGGAAGAAAGGCAGCATGATAACCTGGCTTCAAACAAAGCACAGGAATCCAGTGATTGGACAGGCCAGTCAGCCTGTCCTGGGGTTCTTCAACATTTCCAGTTCTCAGTGGTGTCTGTGATATCACTGGGACCCAACTGCTCTTGCAAGTTCACAAATCCCAGTGGTGCCTGCTATGACACGGTAACCTGCGACATCCTCTTTCACAAGGGCAAGCTCTGTTCTTGTAGTTCCCTTTATTATTTTTTCTAGTTCATACAGAAAACATAAACAAAAAAGACAGTTCCTCCTCATCACCTGATTTTCTAAAAGCTTTGACAGCTTTCATGGAAGTAGGCAGAGTACAAGTAATAATTATAGTCAAGGCCAGGCAAGAAATATGTTCTCAAGCCATGAGGAAGTAACATCCAGGCTCTCAAATTAACTTAATCAACAAATGAGACTTTTTAATATCAATTTTCAGTGAGGAAGTTGCCATCTTTTAGAGAGATGTTTTGGAAGATCAAAGTCTTACTTCCTCTTTTCATAACAGTTCTTTTGAAATTGTAAAATATTAGTACCAGTTGAAAAATAAACTCAGATACAAATTTTGCAAAATAGTGTGCTTAATCCTATTGGGATCCCCTCTCTCTTCCAGTAAGACAGCCAGTCTAAATAAATGGAAATTCTCCTCTTGCCTTGAAGGCCTGATAAGATGCTACACCACTACTGTAACAGATTGCCCTCAAGGTTATCCTGTCCCTTTTCATGGCTGCCCAGACAGGCAGATGCACCAACACCTCACACAGAAACACTACAAACTTTGAACCAAACATGAACAAGCATGCTGTAAAAACCCTACACAAACTATACACACCAGTCTTAAAATACAATTTCAAAAAAGACTGATCTTCTAGAATACACAAAGAACATTTTTAGCATAAAATCACTTAGAAGCGTTTGCATTGAAACATATCTTAACACAGGGTCCAGACAGAGCTCGAGGGGAAAAGGGGGAATGTTGTTGGAGGATAGAAGCATATCCATTTGATGGTACCCCATCAGTGGTCCTAAAGGTTGACAAGTAGGGATGCAGCTCCACAGGAAACCTGGGTGCCAGCTCCCACCTGTGCTCATTTTAGGGTTGAGTTCTTTTCTAAGGTCTCTTTTTTACAGTATTTGAAGTATGTGAGTACTTCCAGTACCCAGAAATAGGATGTTTGGTCTCAGAAATACTGACAGGAACACCAATTCCCAAACGACCTTGACTATAATTAACCACCTAATTTTAGTGGCAATTGGCTGACCAACACCTCCCTGGCTGGTTTGTTTCAACAGACAGACTGACTGCCAGAGCTGTCCTCCAGGATACACCCCATGCAATAAGGGAGGTGGCAGTTGCAGTACAGGAATTCATATGCATGTGAACAAAGTAAACACATTTCTTCACAACAGGAATTAAAAAACATATAGCAGTGCTGTCTCAGGAGTTTAATTACATTCAAATGAGCCCTGATAATAAGACATCTTATCAGAAGCTTTGCTTTCAACAAAACCAATTAGTATCAATTGAAATAGAACCAGCTGAGATAAACGTGTCCATAGCATGCATAACCTTGAGGTCCTCAATGCCTAATAATTAAGTACTGGATCATTTCCCATACTCAAGAGAGAAAAGCTTGCATAAATCAACAATAATCAAAGGAAAGTTGTTCTCCTGTGGGGACAAGAAGGGTTTGAATCCAGTACATTTATTTCAGCCAGTTGTCCTTGTGAAACTGAGCCATGGCACGGCTCAGGTTTTTTGTGTAGCTTTTTGAGATCTCTAAACAAGATTGTGAACTTTTCCTTCCTAACATTTTGACTTACTTTCCTCCAAAAATGAGTCCACATTTCCAAAGTCTTTTACAGACAAAAGAAAAGCTAAGCCACAGCTCATTAACAGAATTCCCACCCAAAACCATACTTACCCACCTCCTTTCCTCTCCCTGCTCTTTTTCATCTCTTTATCTCTGCCTCTGCATTACTATTTCTTTCTAATCTCCTGTTTCAAGAAATATTTATCTGGACCTTTTAATTAGCAATAGTTTGATGGGTCCTTACTGATACAGATGTTAACTTCATACAGCCTCTAAATGGACTGGAGAAAAGTGGGGTGGATTGAAAAGTGGCTGAGCTGCCAGGCTCAAAGGGTTGGGGTAAGTGGAATGAAGTCCAGCTGGAGGACAGTTACTGGTGGTGTGACTCCAGACCAGGATACTGGGGCCAATACTGTTTAACATGTTTATAAATGAAGGGGCAGAGCCCCCTCAGCAAACTTTCAGATTATACAAAATAGCTGATAACACCTGTGCTATTCAGAGGCACCTTGACAGGCTGGAGCAGTGTGCTGATGGGAATCTCACGAAGTTCAGCAACACAAAATGCAGAGCCCTGCACCAGGGAAGGAGCCACCCCAAGCGACAGCTCATGCTGGGGGAGAGAGCAGCCTGGCAGAGAAGGACTCACAGATAGACAGACAGACAGCTGAACATGAGCCAACAGCAAGCCTCTGCAGCAGAGGCAGCCACGAGATCCCAGGCTGCACGGGGAAGAGCTGCCAGCAGATTGAGGGAGGTGGTCCTTCCATCCTGCCCAGCACAGCCCAGTGCTGTGTCCAGTGCTGGGCTTCCCAGTCCAAGGCAGGCATGGACACGCTGGCAGTAAGTCCAGAGAAGGAACATGGACATCATTAAGGGACTACAAATCTGTCCCACAAGGCAAGGCTGAGTGAGCTGGAGCTTATCCTCAAGAAGAAGAAGCAAGGGGAGGAATCTCATCTATGATAAACACCTGATGGAAGGCAGAAAACGAGTCAGGCTCTTCTGAAGTATGCAGTGAAAAGAATAATAGACAGTGGACAAAAATTGAAACACATGAGCTGGAGCTTATTTTGGTTTTGTTTTGTTTTTACACTATGAAGGTGATCCAACAGTGGAACAGATACCCAAAGAAGTCAGGGAGTCTCCATCCCTGGAGACTCAAACACAACCACACGGGGTCCTGGGCAATCCACTTTTGCTGACCTAGCCTGGTACAGGGAATCTGGACTAGGCTGTCTCCAGAGGCACCAGCCCCTTTCAGCAATTCTGAGCAATGGGCAAAGACAAATATAAGGGTCTTTAAGGGCACTCATGATTTGGAAACCGTGCTTATATAATATCTGCTACTCTTAAAGAACATTATAAAACTTCTCAGCACATCACCCCTTTGCAGCAGGATCATTCTGCATCCTTCCAATAAAGAGCTACAAAGAAATGCTACCAGAACAGAGCTTTTAACCTGCACCAAGCTCTAACGTAGTGTTTGCACTCTGTCTCTTTTCTCCCATTTCATTCATGCAAACTGGTCAAGTGCAGCCTGGGTTGGAGAAGCAGCTGCAAGGAGCATGTAATTTGCATTCTGGTAAACAGCCATCGCTGCCTGCAGCCACAGAATGCACATGTTTCTTATAACATGAAAGAATGCTTCTGAGAGCATTTCAGATTCATTCACAGGGCCAAATTCCTTCCTTAGTTACTGAAAAATGAAGCAAGCTCACTGTGGTCAGGACACGATTTCAGGCTATTGTAATTACTGCACATGCACCCATCCCACATGTACAGACTCAGTGCTACTTCCATAACAGCACTGAAAGTTTCAGGATGTGTAGTATTTTTTCTTTCAGCATTAGCAAAGTTATAGGACTACTTTCTGTACTTCTAAACATGCTGGTTTCAGAGAGCTTGAAAACACATGTTCTTCCTATACCTCTCCATTTGCCTTCTGGTTTTTGTCTACAAAGCAAAATTGTCTAAGTGGTAATTTTTGTGGTAAGCATGCAACTATTCAGTGCTCGTGGCTGATAAAGACAGCTCATTCAACCAGAACACTTCAATTCACATCAAGTCTTTCCTTAGAGAGAACTAAGGTAAACACAGGCGTTTCAACTTTAAATTTCTGTGATACCCATTAAGTTCTTCAAAATCATGCATGATTTGTACACAGGAACACTCTGCCAAGGTCACACAGGAACAAGCTACAACTCCCCCTCCTGCATGAGCCATGCACCTCCTGCCACCTGCACCCACTGGCTTCAACAATCATTCAGAGCTTGTCTTTTCAACAGGAGCAGCTTTACCCTTCTCTCCTCCAAGCAAAGGCCATGAAGCCCTGCTCTGGTCCTCTTTACCAAAAGCATTCCAAGATCTACAACTAAGGCCACTCCTTTGCTTCATTTAACCCAACCTCTCCCCTCTCAGAGCACACCAAACTTCACAGGTATTTATCTCCAACCTACCTATGATGAGTCTTTAAGACTCATTTAAGAATGAGTGTTCTCCACCAGACTAACACCACAAAACATGTTTGGCAGACTCCAGTGGTTTTGAGACCAGAACGCTGTCATGTCTCAGTACAATTTAACAAGGAGAGCAAGGTCTGAACATTCTGCAATAGCACCATCACTTCTGTGCATGCTTTAACCAATCTGTCCTGGTTTAACCAGCTGGGGCAGGAGTTGAGCAGTTCTGTCTGCATCCTCCAAGTTTCACTGCAAGAGAGAGTGGTGATGTCAGCAGAGAACCTGGAAGAGAGGAAGCAGTCTGCATCCCAGACACGAACCTCCACCCAGCCACTGCCGGACACTGAGGCAGGCTGGAAACACAGGGCAGAAAACCCTAACTCTGGACAAACAAATCACTTCTCAAATATGGCAGCAGCACGAAAATCACAGCCTAAAGAAGCTCAAGTTTCCTTCTTTAATGACACTATATTGAAGGTACCATATCTTTGACTCATATCACTGAAATGATTTAAAAAATGGTGACTTTCCCTATAGCCAAATGTCACCTTCCCCACAATCATTAGACCATGTACTGCAAGGCCCCATTAATTCTTTCATCTATGGTGCTGTACACCCTGAAATCCTGGAAGTTTCTTTCCATCCTATTCTTACTTCCTAAGGAAAATTTTTAAAACTGGTAGAAGCACAGCATAAAATCCTACCACTTAACTATCAAGAAATTATATTGCTGCTATAGAAAACATTAATGAGCAGCCCTTGACAATATCACTGGCCTTCTTTGCAATGGGTCTTTCCAGAAGGCATAGGAAAAGGATGAAAATTCTGTCCTTTTTCATTTTTATCCAAAAGAAATTGAATCAACCCATAGGAATTTTTACTTATTTTCTTTTCTCTTAAAACTGGCAGCAAAATAAATAAATAAATAACCTGTGGAGGATGAGGACAGTTCATGGAAGCCTAAGCTCAAACACCTAAAGTAAGGGTATAAACCCCCAAACTTGTTTCTGCTTTGAACTTGTTTTCAGGATTGCTGAAAGAAACACTGTGTTTCAGTATACAAGGTAAACCAATTTAAGCCAAAGCTGCTGTCCTACATCCCCATATACAACCCAAATACACTACAGTGACATCTCCTTTACATCACTGTTGCTTTTACAGCTAGGTGGAAAGCTAAATCAGGGAAATGAGATTGAGAGAAGCCAGTGTTATTTTAGAGAGGGTAGGGTTAAGTTTTCAGTTGGCTCAGCTCCCTGTCTGGCTGCATGAGAGGCAGGGATAACACAAGGGAGTAGGGAAAACAAGACTGCCTTCAAGCAGCTTTGAGCTCCAACTGAACTTGGCGAGCCAGCTGGAAGGTCAGGAGATGAAACCTGCTGTGCTCATGCCACTCCCCAAAGACCACTGCAGTGCTTGAGGTGTGTACAATGCATGTGTTAAAACCAAAAAGCTTCGTGAAGGGGTAGGAGTCAATGCTGAACAAGCAGCAAAGCTACAGAGCCCAGTGTAGGTTCCTGCAAAAGATACAGGCTGAGGTCTGGGGGAAGTGCACAGCCCGAGCTCAGGGACACACTTAACAACTCCACCAGCTGAGAATGATTCTGCCCCACTACTCTGGTTTGAGCCTCCCTGACACTGCCTCAAAGTCAGTCCCCAACACCCAGATCTACTCCTTCCCAAGGCAGTTTGGGTGCTCACAGCAGTGGTATTACTGCTGAGGGTGTAGGTATCTTCCCCTGCCACAAGCAGCCCTCCTCTAAAATGCATAAAACCAAGAGGTTGTAGCTGCATTGCAAGCCAAACTTGCAAATTTAATTTTCCCAGTTCCCCAAAAGCCTCAGGCATAGTTTTCAAAAAGAGAACTGCCAAAGTGGATCATAACTACAGGACTGACTAGTGCTGCATAGCACCCTAAGAGGAATGAATAATACTAATTGCATTAATATTCCTTAATAGGAATATTAGGAGCCCAGGAATCGCCAGAAGACAGGTAACCTCACCAGACTCAAAAATGTAAGGTTTGAGACTCCCTCCAAAACGTTTGGTAATCATTTATTCTGACAACTCCCTCTATTCCCAACCCCTAAGCAAACATCCAACTCCTTTTTGAACCTTGTTAAATTCTTGGCCCCGGCAGCATCCTGTGGTTGACTGTTCCAGCATCTAATTGCAATTCCTAACTTCTGGAGCCGCCTGCCGCGGTCTGTCTCACTTAAACTCTGAGCCCACTCCACCCACGTGCAAGTGAAGAATGTTCCTGCTAATCCTTGTGAACACATCTGCCTCAGAGCACAGCACTGCCTCAGTGCAGGTCTGCACCAGGCCTCCAAAACCCACGGAGCAAACTGCCAGGAACTGCGGGAATGCCAGAAGGAAAAAGCCTGTGGCAGACTAATCCCTGCAGCAGTATTTGGAAGAAGCACTTAATCACTCTGACAGGCAAAAATAAATAATGCAAAGGCAGAAAACAGGACAGCTGAATAAGAACAGCAAAATAATCAAGCAGTTAAGAGCAAGGAGGTGCTCTGGTTTCATCAGAGCACACCTGAATTACAGACTGTGCTCTTGTAACACAGCAGTCCCTCGAAAACACAGACCAAATGTGTCAGGCACATACACAGGCTCATGTATCATCTCCTCCCCTGCATCCTGCACATCAGGGAATCCAACTGTACTGGCCCGCTTCCAGAGTGAAATCATATAGTCTGCTATCAGCACTATGAATTTATATTTCCAGAAAATCCTGATGTCATAGCCTGAGAGCAATTATCAATGAGGAATTATTGATTTTAATGTCAAGTTGTGCAATCACTTAACAGGGGAAGAAATAGAAGAAAACAGCCAAGAATGAACAGGGATGAACAATGTCTTTAAAAACAAAAAAGAATTTAAGAGTCTTTGATATCCAGAACAATTGTAGTCATGGCCAAAAAAAAAAAAAAATCTAATCTTATTCCACTAGGAACTTCCTGTTGGGTCCAAATTTCTTACTGTAGTTTGTTGATAAAAATAAAGAGTTTAACTGAAATGGACAATATTCATGTGGTTGACAATATAAATGGCAGAAGTATGATCAACTAGACTTACTTTACTACACAAATGCTGCTATCAGATGTGGGAGCCATGACTTCCTAAGCAGGAACAGCACATGTCCTACAGGATGCCTGTACACACCTGCCAGGCTAATGCCATCAGGGACCTAAGTCCTCTGTGAAACAGGATTCCCACCAAGAGTAAAACAAGGAAAGCTCTTCTATCACACCTGGTGACCATGGTTTCATGGCAGGTTAGGTGCCAGCATATTTCAGCAAATCACCCAAACAAATCCTGGCACCAGCACAAAGTAAAGGGAAGGGACTGGGTCATCAAACAGCAACACTCAGTACCAGATGAGAAAAGCCTTGGCATGAAGCTCCATCAGCTCCCTCCTAATGGATCATCACTGTCACAAAGGGGTGGTGGCCCTGCATCCACCTCATCTCTTGTACCAGCCCTGGCACTCATCTGATGGAGCAACAGACCAAAGCAGCTTATTAATGGCACAAAATTCAGCTGGCACAAAAAGAGCTCTGCCATGTCAGCAACACAGATTAGCTTCACACAGGCTCAGAGGAATGTCAGACTCACTGAGGATGGGGGGACATGCCAAGAAGGAACGTGGGTGGGTGTGTTCCCCTCCTTGGACAGGTGGGAGCTGTTACATCAGCTCAAGCTACACTGCATGCTCTGAGGAGCAAGGCTGCCTCTCCAGGCAGTGCTCCAGTTATGTACAGCACCATCTTAATGTTCTCCCATCCACCAGCACAGGCAAACAAACTTCATGAACCCCAGGTACCACCTGCACAGAAGCAGTGAACCACAGCCCCATAGCACCCATCCTACAGGCAGAGCCCAAGCCAAGCACTTCCAAGCACAGGGCAGAGGAATTCTGCTTTCTGCAAGCTTTCAAAGCAAATACCCTTTAAACCTGCAGTTCTTCAGTGATAGCCCCACTTTAATACAGGGCTATAGGATTGCAAGGCAACAAATGTCACTTGGATAGGAATCAAATGTTCATGTAAGAAAGTGAAAAAAAAATAGTGTATTTTCTTATTTTACTTTTCCATGTCCTCCATGAAGGCTAGTTTACTAGATGTGGCCAAAAAGCAAAGCTAATGCACCAGTCTGAATCCTCTGTTAAGAAATTATGAATCTAGAACATTTCTGAACTATACTCCAGGCATCTTCTCTGTGCAGGAATTGATTCAGCCATGCACTAGGATAGCTCCTCACTTATAACAGAGACTGTATTCACTTTGCAGAAATAGCTTCCTTTCAAAGACATCAGAAAACAAGTATGCAATGACTGTTTATTTTCATTTAAAGCAGGGGACAGGGAAAATTCAACTTTGTGACTGTGTTTTTATCATTCACTGAGAAGGGACAGATACTCACTGAATAAAAGACTGCAATGGTTTAGGATGCACTTAAAAGTAAAGTGGGTTGGGTTTTTTTTTAATTTATCTGTTCCTAGAAGCAGAGATGGCAAAGCACATCACAGGAGTCATATTTATGTGTTTCACTGCAAGATGCCAATGTGCCAAAATAAATTAAACAGAGATATGTCAAAGGTTTCTAAGTTATTCCACCTGAACAACATATTTCTCAATGCAGAACAGCTTCCTATGGTTTCAAACCCATGGTTATTATCCCAAAGCAGGGGTACAGGAGTTAAGTAGAACCCACTTCACACAATTTTTTAAAAAAAATCCATTAGCTACAGCATCTCCTTTAGACAGAATCATTATCTGCAGAACAAGAATATGCCTGAGGACAGGCTTATTTAGTATCATGCCAAACTCCTTGAGGACACCTCAGAAGAGCAGAGCTCTCTGGGGCTACAGCAGTTAATTGTCTTCTAAATTGTGAGAACAAAAATAAACAAAGCAAAAAAAAATCCAAACACAAACAACAAGAAGAAAAACCCCACAAAAAACAATTAAAAAGTCAAATTAACTTTTTTTTCCCCTTTCCAGGTTTGGGCAGCATGCCCTCCTGGACAGAAGAGATCCCCTCAGTATATTTACAGTGTCACTTCACAAGAGAATGAAGGTAAGGCAGTGACTAATCTGTACATTTTACAATTGGTTAACCCCTACATACATTCAGGCAACAAATGCTTTTAAAATCTTCAAGTCTTTGATGGAATCATCTCCTGTGAGGGCTTTTCAGTGAAGGCACAACAGTGTCCTTCCAAGGACAAGAATACTGAAGTGACGTTCCTAGCTCAGCTCCAAATAAAAAGCTGCCACAATGAAACTTGAGGCCATTGAGAACATAAGGGCCTATTATTAAGAGGCTCTATCTTTTGCCTCACAGAGCATATAGTTAAAGAAATAATAAGGAGGAAAAAAAACATTGGCACTGTCGTTTCTCTTACTGCTTCCTAATGTGCAGAAGTCTTGATGATCCATTTCTGCCTAATGGTAAATATTTATGAAAAACAAAACCAGCTACTTAACTATTTTGCTTTTCCACTATAGTCAGAAACCCCAGGTCTCATTTCAAAGGCTCAGTGCTGAAACCAAAGCCAAAAATAAACTTATCTCAACAAAACCCAACAAGGCACCTAATCTTAAGAAATCATCCATCTTGACCCAAACTATCAGTAAAACTAACTCATAGTTTTTAGGGCAGTGATGCAGCACATCTCCATTTCCTGACCTGTTTTCCAAGAACAACACCTACACCATCACCTGTGAGGGAGCAGTTCAGGTGAGGACCTTCTCCAGCTGCTGCAACCTTGGCTCTGCGTGTCCCTGGAACCACAGGGAACTCCAAAGGGAGCAGCTGCTCCTTCACCAATACTCATCCTAATGCAGTCTTATTTTAAGGATAAGGCTTTTCAGGTAAGCAAGTCCTAAAATGTCACAGTGGAGAAAAAAAAAATACAAAGGAAGAAGAACAGCACACAAAAACAGGAGTTTTTCAGCTCTCTGGTCCTTAAGGACTGAAAGAATGTTCATTCCTTTCATAAGAAAAAAATTGATAAACAAAAGTTAAAGTTTAGTATAAACATGAGATAAGACACTATTTTAAGGTCATATATTACATTTCCTGTGAAAGAAATACAAAATTTTCTTTCAAGCTTAAGATGTCTTATCACTGTTTCATGACCAACATTTTGGCTGGAAAAAGTCTAGTGTGTCAAATGAATAAAATTAGTTACAAAGTACAGTAAACTCTAAACTCTGATAACTGAGACTCAAGGGAAAAAAAGGCATTTGCACACAACCCGGTGGAAGTGAGCACATCCTGTCTTAATTTCAAGAGAAAATATCCCACAGCTGAGAATCCAAAGTGGGAGAGCAATAGCTCTCACCAAAGTTTAATGCAACAGTACTTAAGATCTCACCAGCAGAACTCTCCCTCCTGCCTGACCTTACAGACACAGCTCTGAATGGACAGCAGAGGCAATGGTGCAGCAAGTTTGTACTTGTGATTACCTTACTCTACCACCACACAGAGGGAGCAGAAATGGACTGACAGAACAGCCAACATCAGTGTGTTAAGGTGTGTTACAACCGAGAACTTTGGCACAAATTCTTTCCCTAGTGCTCAAAAAGGGGATCCAGCCCTTTTGCTCAGTGCACCTCAGCCCGTGTTATTTCTGCTTTTCTGGCTGTGCTTGCTCCTCGACATGTGGAGGCACAAGGCACACAGCTCTGTGGCCCAGGAGGAGACAGCAACCTGTCACCTGTCCCCCAGGCCAGCTGCCCTGGGTGTGCACAGCCAGGTGCTGGGGGCAGAGCAGGCTACAGGGGTGGCTTCTGTGAGAAGCTGCAGGAAGCTTCCCCCATATCCAGCAAAGCCAGTGCCACGGGCTCCAGGAGGCTCAGGGATGGCTGGTAACAGCTCTGGCATAACAGATTTACAGAGGAAAAGGTTACTGGGTGGAAGCAGTTGCAGCCAGAGAAGAGCAGGGTGAGAACATGTGAGAGGAGCAGCCCTACAGACACCAAGGGCAGTGATGAAGGAGAGGCAGAAGATTCCCCTGTGCCCCTGCAGCCCACGGGGATCCAGAGATGCACTGCAGCTCCTGGAGGAGCCCACACTGGAGCAGAGGGATCCCCAGAAAGGCTGTGACCCCTGGGAAATCTGTGCTGGGACCTGCAGAGCCATGGAGAGAGCAGCCGACACTGGAGCAGGTTTGGTGGCAGGAGCTGTGCCCCTGTGGGGAGCCCAGGCTGGAGCAGCCTGTTCTGAGGGACTGCACCCCATGGGAGGGACCCGTGGGGAGCACAGAAAGGCCTCCAGCCTCTCCCCATGAGCAGTGGCAGAGCAAGGTGTGATGGACTCATCGTGACCCACATTCTGGTCTCCCTGTGATGCTGGCAGGGAGGAGGTAGAGCCCAGGAAGAAGGGAGGGGTGAGAGGAAGGTGCTTTTAAGATCTGTTTTACTTCTTATTATACTCATTCTTCTGATTTTGATTGGTATTAAATTCAATTAATTTTCACCAGGTCAGATCTGTTTTGCCCANGGGAGCACAGAAAGGCCTCCAGCCTCTCCCCATGAGCAGTGGCAGAGCAAGGTGTGATGGACTCATCGTGACCCACATTCTGGTCTCCCTGTGATGCTGGCAGGGAGGAGGTAGAGCCCAGGAAGAAGGGAGGGGTGAGAGGAAGGTGCTTTTAAGATCTGTTTTACTTCTTATTATACTCATTCTTCTGATTTTGATTGGTATTAAATTCAATTAATTTTCACCAGGTCAGATCTGTTTTGCCCATGAGTGATCTCCCTCTGCCCTTATCTCAACTCATGAGCCTTCTGTTGTATCTCCCCCATCCTGTGCATTTGAAGAGGGGAGTGACAGGGTGGCTTTTGTGGGTATCTGGCCTCCAGCCAGGGTGAAACCACCACCCCAACACATCCACTCCTATCTTTCATAGCAAACAGTCCCCAGCACATCTGAAGAGCTGCTCCTGCCACAGACACTCTCCAGAAACTGCCCTATTAATGAGAAGAGTGAAACAAGCTTGGAGAGGGGGCATCAAAAGTAAATATTAGTGCTGAGTGAAAATAGGCAACAAATATAAATCCTAGACATGCTCATGGAAAATATCAACTTGTCAAACGCTTAGGAGAAAATTGCTCGTTTCATTAAAATTTCAGGGGAAAAGTTATCTAAGCATTACACATGCTCATATAAAGACTATTACACTGAGATTCAAAGACTTTTTACCATATATTTAAAAGACATTCAAAATAATTCCCATTTTGCTCTAAGCTATCCATAAGTACCAAGGCTATACCTGATTTGTTGCCTGAATATAGAGACTGAACAACACCCTTTGGGCACTGGTAAATACCAGGCTAAACTCAGTTCCCCCTCCCTGCCTCCAACTTACTGAGGCATCAGCTCCATTTACACCTGCCATAGAATGAGCAGTAATAGTAAAATAGACAACTTGCCTTTAATTGCAAGGAACAATCCCATATCCAGTCTTACATGACAAAAAAAATTAGGTGCACCCTGACATGTTTAATTTAGCACATTATCCATTCATTAGTCTGGCCACACTCAATCACCTCGTGCCTGAGCAATGCCTCTGCCTGAAAATACACATATGAGAAAATCTCTTTTTATTTTTTTTAACCAAATGCCAGCAACTCAAATCCCTTCTACTTCACGTAGGGCTGCATTTGTAGCCCCATTTTGCAAAGGAAATATTTCAAAGGGGATGTAATCAGTGTGGTGGGCCACAGGATGTGAAAAGCACTCAAGAATAAGTCACATTAATTTTGCTCTTACATGTACAGAGGCTTCAGTCAAAGAAGCAAGAACTCACACACACTTCCCAAGGTATATTTAAAGCATGGTAGTACTGACTAGAAGCTGAGGAAATGACAGAGGAGAGAGATTTCTGTGGTTTTCAGCTGCTTAGTAAGATTTATTTCATTTTCTGATATTCAGGGCTTGAACAATACAATAATACACTCTTATCTTGATTTCACTGTACCTTACTTTGATTAGCAAGAAAAATAAGCCTAGCAATCTGGATAATAAAGAGGCAATTTATCACAGTAGAGAACTTGATCTGTCTTCTGAAAAACTTCAGTAGGGTTAAAAATTAGAAGCAGTACAGGTTTTGTTTTCTTACTAAGCTACTTCAGTTAAGAAGATAAAGGAGCAGGAAAATCAAAAGCATCAAAATGGCTTCTAAATAAAAAGTTTATGAACAGTCTCAGCACTTTTTTCCAACCTCAGTTCTTTCTAGATGGCAGCTTCCCAAAGTAAAGACCAATTCTGCTGGTTTTAGGGAAAAGAGCCCCAAGCCATTAGGTTTAGCCTGTTCTGCTCACCCTCACTCTTGGAAAAATCACCAAACCAAACAGAGAATTAAAGAGCAGAATACAAAATATTTGTACAAAAGCCCCGAAGGTGCAAGTCCACCAGCCCAGCTGTCTCTGCTCCTGCCACAGCATCACCACCCAGTGCTTCATAACCACCCTGCCTCACCTTCCTGAGGGGTCAGCAAAGCACCAGAGAATCCAGAAGGGACACTGTGTGGGAGTGCCTCAATAAATCCTGCACATGTTATCTTCTCCTGCACCAAGTCCAGAAGCTAATTTTGGATATGTGCTTGCCTTAGTCCTAAAGTACCTAAGTGGGGCAGCTGGCAATGCTGGTCTCAGCTGGTGCCCATGTGAGCTCAGCCCACAACCCCTGGGATTTCTCCCCACACCAGCCAAAGCTGCCAGATCCCATGGTGAGCCAAATCAGGTTCCTTGCCTGCCAGAAGCGTTTTTCCTTTTTTATTTCCCAGATAATTCCCTAGTTACACTGATCACTCTATCTTAAAATTTCATTTACAAGGAGTAGAGATGAGTCACCCTGGTTAAATATTAACTGATTGGAGGTCGGAAAACAAACATCCTGAGTTTCTCACCTTTTCTCAAAACTCTGTTAATATTTAACAATTTCTACCTTTTCTTTTGTCCTGCATGCACCACCCTTATCTTCCCCTGTTGCACACTGACCTTGATGGCACATCAGCACAGGCCATTTTTATGGAGAGACCATCCTTTTCCACATCAATCCTACTCCTGCAGTACAGCACTTCAGTAATTAACTCACTCCTGTTGTTTCACAGCACAGAAAACTGCTTCATTTTTACTTACATCTTAAATAGGTGATGCAATCAAAACTTTAACCTTTTTAGATGCCTCCTTCTGCAAGCTGAGGTGGTACAAAGATTGACATACCACCACAATTTTCTTGCACAGACAAGAGCTAAGACATGAAAAATAATTCTGCTCCTACCACACTTGTCTATTGCCTGGCATTAAAAGCTAGGCCGAGCCTTTACATTCCTCATCTAAATATGTATGCAAACACTGACCACAAAAGTAATTGGATTCAGATAGTAATAAAAGGCATTTGGCATTTAAAATAAAGAAGTGAAAGTCTAAAACACCACTGCAGCTTAATCATCAGTTGTCATATTCGAGATCATTAGACAAAAGAAATCATTTATGTTCTGAGTGATTAATCTACAAATTCTCTCTCTCCTCTCTACCACAGAACATAATAAATCAGATGAATAACTGAGGGAAAGTACAACAGTGGAGAATTTCAAACTGTTGCAAAAAAAATGCAGTTCAGCCACCACCCAAACTGACTCCAAATTTCAGTTCACACTAAAACTGGTGACAAGTTCCCTGAAGGGGAGACAACCAAAACCAAGAGTAAGTATTCTACCCTCATTTGTCCTGTTTCTGCAAATGTATAAATGCAAACATGTATTTCCATTTCAATCACCTGCATCTTGCTACTTTCACATCACAGAAAAAATAAGATTTGCTCTCATGGGAGGCAAAGCAGCATGCACTACTTAAGAAGTTTCGTTTCCAGTATCTCTTCCACTTCCTATTAAAGATAAAGGTTCTGTTTAATCATATGAAGTCAAGACTTCAGGGTTAAAAGGAAAATCAAGCTTCCCCTTTAGGGTGAAGCTTTGTTTAGCTGACAGAAACCTTCCAAGACTCCTGTTACAAAGAATGAGGATGGATAAAATCCTGACCAACCTTTTTCCCATCCCCTCCTGAGCCAGCTGAGGCCAGCCCTGAGCCATTCCTTGCAGAGAGATTAGCAAGCACCAGGAGTGTCAGCAGTGCCTTTCCAGCAGTTTTGTGTTTGATACAGTATCAAAAGGAATACTTTAATTTCATCCAAAACTTGCGAAACATCACCAGGATTTGTTCTTCCTGAAGCTTGTCAATGTCATCTCAGTTTGACTAAGAGCTGAAAGCAAGGGTTACTCACTGAAACACTACCAGATGAAAATTAAAATGTTTTTTGAAGTCTCTCGATGACTGTTATTTATAATTCCCTGGTCCATAATATCACACTTTCCAAAGAGCTCTTTGGAAACATCCCATTTACAGCACCACAACTGCAAGTGGTATCTGCAGTCCAGCAGATCCCAGGTCAGCTTCCAATTACACAAAACAGTCACAGAGAAGGTAAAGGATGCACAGCAGAAAACCCATCACAACAAGGAGATAACAGAATAAAACCAGCAAGAATCAATGATCACTTGTCTGGCCAGCTAGTATGTGAAAAAGAAAGGGATTCTTTAGGATAGGGGCTTTCCTTGGCACCATGCTTCTTGTTTTAACTTGAAACATGGCTCCCCATCCATGGTAGCTGGCAGAAGAGTTTAGAAAAAGTTTGCAGACACAGTGAATTTTAAATGAGGAAACTCAGACTCCAGCACTTGTGCACCAAAGTCTGAGTGTTGATGAGGATTGATGCCAGGGATTTCACTCTGGACAGGGAGATCAGGAGGAAGAGAACCTGCAAAAGTAATCTTGCATGGTGTCTCACTGAGAACAAGTTTAGGCAAGCAGCAACATTGCCTATATTAGCATTTTAAATTTTTTTAAATGCTTATATGCAAATAGGTTATAATCTTAAATTCCTAGTGTGCACCAAAAGGTTTGGGCAGCATCTAGTGAAAGACAATCCTCTCCAGCTGATTGATGTCCAGATGTTGTGGTTCAGACCTCCCATTAAGGATGAGAATTACATAAACCCCTTGCAAAATCAAAAGGCTTTTATTGGCATGATAGACTGAACACAGGATACCTTCATGACATTTCCAAGGCAAGAGAGATTAAGGTTCAAGTCATTCCTCTGCCACACTCCCTCTCCTAAAAATAACTTAGGAATTAGCAAAGCACTGGATTTAGCTGAATACACATATGTGATCAATACAAAGATTCTCCCAAACAAATGTCTTCATTTATGTGAGATTACCTGTAGTCATACACAAGGAAGATGGGGTAAAAGCCTGGAATTTTAGGCTTAATAGACACATTATTTCTTCACCTTTCCCCTTCTCACTTCATTTGTCTCCCATCATCCAGTTCACCCCATGTTCCACACTCTTGAAGCAGCACTGGTTTGTAGGGTTGGTGATGAACTAGAAAGAAGATCTCATTGAATTGAACATTTTTGAGCTGGGGAGAAGGAAAGAGTGTTGCAATCATTTTCTAGACACAGTTCTCCAGTTCCATCCCCTATGCTGAATAAACATTTTTTCTCAGCACAATGGGCCACCAGGGAAGAACTTACTATGCACCAGTTCTGGCATGAGAACACCTCAGTCTTCAACACACCTGTGATCAAAACAGTGTTGTCAGGAAAAATGCTATTAAACTCCATGTTATAGGTGGTATACTGAGGTGAGGATCAAGAGCCATGGACAGCCTCTGAACCTCAAATTCCTTCACCCGAATTACTGCTGATCTACATTTCTTACCACTTAGAAACAACCGAAAAGAAGTGGCACACAGTATTTATATTTTTCAAGATCATAAAGCCTTCTGAAAGGTTTTCAACTGAAGATCACTGCACTATCTCCACAGACCCAGGACTGTTTCAGCCTGTAGCTGCCTCTCAGTAAAAAACAGTAAAATGTGTGGCTCAGCTCACAGGTCCAACGTGTACCAAACCCAGCAAGCTCACCAAGACCTTGGTCACTTGGTACCAGTGCAAATAGAACACAAACGTCCATGGAAAGAGCTTGAAGAGAAAGCTGTTTCCAGCGTGCTGTTTCAGCAAGGTTTCCACCCCTTTTCAATCACGTCTGCTACTTCTTTTGTATTTCAGTGACACCCTGTGGCACTTACCTAGACTGCAGGCTGTCCAATCTCAATATCCATATTTTTAACTACAGGGGTAAAAAACAGCAAGTCAGAAAACAGAGAAAGGGCATTGCAAGCCTGACCTGAATGACTGCAGGGCATGAAATGCACAGATTTCTCCTGCACAGCAGCTACCCCCTAGCAGCCTGTGCTGCTGTCCAAGTATGCCACTTGGTGTTACACCTTTCCCTTGGGAACATCACTGCCATGCTGATGTAACGTGGTGAATTTTAACTCCTGAGCTTCTCAAGTCTTTTACTGCAACACTGAATGGCACTTCACACTGCAATATTTCTAAGTTACACAAGGGACTTCCAGGGGATATCCTAACTAACAACTGCAGCGTGGGATCATAAAGTCTCAGTTTTCACTGCATTAGGACAGACTCACCTACCTTTTCAAGAGTGTCATTTCTACATGTATCAGCATATAAAAAACTCAAAAAACCCACAGAAGTGTATTCAAACAGCACTCTAGTATTTTTACTGTTTGCCCTGAACCTCATTAAAAAAACCTCTCATAATCAGCAAGTACACTTAATTTGGCCCTTCAACTCTTCACCACATGAAGAAACATACCCATGGTGGATCTTTAATAAAGCAGGCAGGCAGGAGATATTGTTCATTTTGCCTTTATTAAACACTTCAAGGGGCAACCTGGGCATATTGTGTCTTCTCCGAAATTATGTGCCACAATTACACACATAGTTATAATATTATAAATATTTTGAAACATGAGAGAAATAGATGTGCAACACAGGTAAAAACACCCATGCAAACAATCGCACACACACAGAGGAAAACCTCAAACAAAAAACTCCACAAGCATCCAAGATACCAGCTCACACAGAAGGTGCTCACATTGCTGAAGTGCCATCTTCAGAACTTCTCAAATGGCTTAAGGTTGCTGAAAGAGTTTCCACCATAAAAAAGAAAAAACATCTCCCACACTGCATTACAGTATTCCAAAGACGACCACAGGCTGAGAAGTGTCCCAGCAGCTCCCACCAAAGGCTGTCTGGAGCCCCTCAGCTCAGCCTCCACAGTCAAAGAACTGAAAAGAGCAAGGTTTCTCAAAGAGAATAGGGTGAGACAGAGCGAAGGGAGGAGGGTGAATCCTGACCTTCAGTCCCTTCTGAGCATCAAATGCTCTCTAGCCTGTAGTTATTTAATACAGAGTGTATAAAACAGACAGGTGAGCACAAAACCCCTAAGGAAGTTCCAATCTTTTGAACAACCAAGGCCCTTGTGGATCTAGTTTAAGGGTGGGAGGCAGAATCAATTCTAACAATCCTGCTGGGCAACTTTCCACACAGTCTCCAGAACCTGTTCCCTACTGTTAAACTTCAAACATCAAACTTAGCACTCTACCATACAAATTTCAACTATACAGAAATGCACACTGTTTCAGGACAAAAATCTTCAGTCAATTGGAACTGACAGGAGCTTTGCCTTCCACATCAGCAAAGTCACAATTTCACCCTGAACATCTATTACTGATACAAATTATTGCTTTAGAGCGTGCACATCTCCTCCTGTCCATTGTCCTTGACTAACTTACCCCTTCTCTGACCACTGCCTCAGGACAAGGGAGGCTCCCAAGCTGAACTGCACAGGATGCTGGCAGAGTGGTGCTCATGCACAGCTACAACAGGCAACAATTCCACTCCCAACTCATCACTACTCATCACTTTGTCACTACTGCAAACTGAAAATCAGAGTGTCCAGGAGATCATCTGCATCTCAGGGTTCAAAATGCAATCTGCAATTGCACATCTTCTGGTTTATGCATGCAAGGGTGCCAACAAGCCAAGCATACCATGGCCAGCCCCACATGGAAAATAGAGGGAATATTCAGTATGTCAGACCTCACTGTTTAAGCCAAATGAACCACAAAATTCCTCTTTTCCCTTTTGTTAAGATGCCCTAAGAAAGGAATAGAGGCAGATCAAATTTGATTCTAAACTTCAAGGTTTCACAACAATGAGCTTGGTGACCTGTGCTTTATTGGTTAGCTGTTGATCTCACACAATTATCCAGAGAGAACATGGTTAAAGCTGAGCTCTCAGCACACTGCTTTGATAACAAGGCTTAGGGCTACAGCAGACCTGCTTTTTCACTTGCACTTTAATATCCTTTTTGTTTTTATATGATTTTAGTAAGTCAAACACTAATTAGAAAAGAGGGGTATTATTTACACGTATGACTTTCTGGAATTTGCTCTTTATTCTTCTGGTAGTGTTTGGGCAACTCTACAAGAGTAGAGTTGTAGAATGATGTGATGTTACAGAAAGTGCAGTTAACTGCAGACAGGCATTACATACAGAAGCTCATCCTTTACCACAGTCACTTGACTGAATCAGCACCCATAGGGAAAAAAGAAAATCAATAATTAGGGTGCAATAATTTACACCCTGTTGGATAAACATTATTTCTCAATAAACTAACTGGCCCAAAACCAAATAACCTTCTGGACTTGGATAAACTTATTAATTCCTATAAAGCCCAAGATCAAATGGTAACATTCAATTTTCAAAAGCGATGTAATGCAATGCTGCTGGTCCAGTAAGACACAAACATTCCAAAACCAGCCACCAGTCAAGAGAAAGATTAACAGGGGGGTCACACAGCATCACATGAAGCAACTTATATATGTACAGCTGGTACATACAGTAATGACAGGTCTGTACAGTATGGATGTACAGGGCAGAAATGTATCTCCTAGACACGTTTCTAACAGGAGTATTTAATTGCCTGCAATTTTCGTTGCTGGAAAACATCAAATTCAACAGATGGATATCCATGAGACAAAGATGCCAACAGATACATTAAATTTAATTTAACTGGCCCTTCAGTCAAAGACTCAATTAAATCTTAACTTATGAACAAGGCAGTAAAGCTGAATAAAAGCACATTAATGTGAAGGAGAGAAAAGAGAAAAAAATTCTATCCAGATTTTGATGCCTAAAATTCTTAAGGACAAAAAAAGGGTTCTCCATGTGCTTTCCCATTACATGCTCATCCTTGTCTGGAAAGATTCTCCACCTACATTGCAGTAGAACACACTAGCTCCTCTGCCTAATCAATCAAATGCATCTGATTTCCAGTCTCCTCCCAACACAAAGAGTTTACACATTCTGTAAGCATTTATAATTACACTTGGGTATTTTGGATGTTACAAGCAGTTATTTGCCTTTCACCTTAGTCTAATTAATAGTGATTTTGAGGTACACTGGCCAGCATGCAGATACCCCTCATTAAAGTGTGTGGCAAATTGATAAGCCAGGACACAGTTAACTCCCCCCCACATGGTATTTTTGCTCAGCACATCTTCTGCTGAGGATAGCTGCACCCCAAGGGCTGCAGGGCCAGCTGAAGAACTCTGCCACACAGGCTCTGTGACGGTAAAGGAAGGAGGATCTGAGATGACCACCAAAGCTTTCCCCAAAAAGCCTCCAGAAACAAATAAAACTTGTAAAAAAGAGAGACTTTTTGCCTGGGCCTGCAATGAAGAAGGACCAAGGTTTTAAACCAAAGAGAGTAGGTTTAGATTGGACATAAGGAAGAAATTTTTATGATGGGGCTGGAAACACACTGAATAAGGCTATACAGATCATGAGGAGTCTTCAAGGTCAAGCTGGACAGAGTTTTGAGCAACCTCACAGGAGCTTTCCAGTACCTGAAGTGAGCCTACAAGAAAGATGGAAAGGGACTTTTCACAAGGGCTCATAGCTGTAACTCTGAGGTGCAATTCTCACTGTAGAAGTCAAGGGAAAGCATGAAAGATGTAGTGGACAGGCCATGGGCATTTTCTTCCAAGTGAGACTAACTTGGAAGAAGTTACTCATGGTAACATCTTACAGCACAGGGTAAAGATTTCCAGGTTCACTGATCACAAACTCAGCTTAATAAGGCTAGGAGGAACAAGGGCATTTGTTTTTCAAGAACATGCAATGTTTACATGACCATGTACTTCGCCAGTCTACTTATTTAATGATTATTCCCCTTTTGAAACTTAAAAGTAAAATAAAAACCCTTGGCTTTACTTAGGTAAAGAGAAACTGAATAGAACAATGAAGTTCACAGGGACTGTAAGTCCACCTGCAAGCTGGTAGATCACAAGACACAAGTTTTTAGAATGAGCTCCTAAAAGATCTTGAAACTTCTTCAGCCTTTCCAGAAACATAATCGTGCATGTGAAGAATACAGATAAGAGACCAGTCCAAAACAGAACAGTTTCTCAAGTGGGCCTGTGGTAGATCTGCCATCTCTCAAGAGTCAACTCACTCAACAGGCCCACACTGCTTTCTGTAGTGAACACAAGTACCACAGTCCAATAACAAGTACTTGAGACTGAAAAAGGTGTTCACAAAACTGATTGAGCATGCAAAGCTTGAGCAGTGACCAGATGTCACCATGTCTCAGGAGACTTGGAGGAAAGCAGCAGAGAATGTTTCTGTCATACATGCACAGTTTCAGGTCCAAAGCAAGGCCAGAAAAAGCAACTTGGTCACCAAGACAAAAGTGTGCACATTTAGGAGCTGAAGGATCTGGACTGGTCATCTAAGGCAGTGCCTTCCAACCTTTCCACCAGCCACAGGGCTGCTGCTCTCTCCTCTTTCTCACTTCCTGCCTCAAGCCCTGGACTCTTGAGACTCCAAGAGCCTCACAGGAACACCATCTCTGGAAATAATCACCAGTCTCACTTCCCAGGATTTCCTTCCACAGGTCTTGTGCAACCCAGGTTTGCTCATGAGTTTGAGGCTGGGTGGAACTGAAACTCTTTGTCATCACACTGTTACATACACAAAACAACTTCGGTGCCAGATGTTGTAGCATCTTCTAAATTTTTTCTCTCCTATTAAAACTTCCTCATTTCTTTTAAGGATTTGGATTCCAGCATCTAAATTTCAAGCTGTCACTAGCATGACCCTGGTTTTGCCTTACATACAAAGCAGCACAAAGCATTTGCTTTACAGGCAAAGCAAGTTCTGCTTTTTTTCATGGCCTCCCTATCTTTCTAGCCCTTCTACAGGAAACAGCAGTCAGTGCCATGCACGTCCAGAATTTATTCATTAAATAAAATGCTCAGTAAAATGCTAAATGTTTGGCCCAACAGGCTGCCATAATGTCTACAAGTTCTAGTCATACTCAGGACCCTCATGCAGTAGGCATACAAAAGCAAACAAAAAATACTTTGTGTCCAAAAGGTGGTGGTGTGATGCTACCTCTAGTAGATTATCTCTAGTGATGCTTTTCAGATACTAAGGCCACTCTGCATTCCTCTCAAAGAGATAGCTAGAAGCCAGGCCACAAAACACATGAACAGTTTTTGTTAAACTGCAGGCTTGACAACTTTGATTGAAATCTTCACTTGCCTTTGAACAGAATAGCAAAGAAAGAGTGCAAGGGATGAAAGAATAAAAAAAAAAAAAAGAGTGGGAGGAAAAGAAACAAAGAAAAGCCTCAGCCCATCTACCCCACTGCAAAATAACAAGAGTAAAATCTGCTGTGTTGGAAGCTCCTACAAGGTACATTGATTTCAAGCAGCTGAACGCATACACAGGTAGCTATGACTCTGAGAGTAACAAACAACTGTTTTCAATAGAGCAAAACAAGAGACTGTCATCCATTCTATATTAGAATATAACACAGCATCTCTCATCAACCAGTGGTACAGGGCAAGCTGGTATGCTTGGAGCTGTTCTGTCTTCACAGTCAATGTTCCATGGCAGAGAACATCACCAGCACACCTCTAAACCAGTTCACTCGCTGTTCAGAAGGCTGGGATTAATTATGGCATAACAAAAGAAAGTAAGGTTTAAAACAAAAGGGAAAGTGGAAAATAGGGACAGAAATACGAACTTCAGTAGAAATCTCAGCATACACGAACTCCACTAGGTACAAAAAAAGAAGGCATTTAAAAACGGAGGAAGAAGAATCACTTACCTTTCAAAAGGGGCTGAAAAGTTGGAATTTCCTGCAGTTTTATGACATCTGGATCATTGCTGACATTCCGTGAGGATTGTGTTCCTGGGGCTACGACCACAATGTCGTCCATTTTCGCTCGTTGCTTGGCTGGCAACGGAGATGCTGGATATGGGAGGGAGAAGGAACAATCAACTTTATAAGCAGATTCCACCAGAATCCAACCCTATGCGAATATTGCTCTATTTCACATTGCACAGGTATGCTTTTTATAGCACCTTGCGGAGATCACCGCAGGTCACTAAGCTCCTTTCCCTCTCCACACCGGGGAACAGCTGATCAGGGAACACCTGCACCACTGACGGCCCGCTGGCTCCTGCTCCCCATCCCCGGCTCCGCTCCCCCGGCCCGGGCGGTGCCCCCGCGCCGTCACAGGAAGGGCCGGGCCGCGCCGCCGCTGCCTCCCGGAGAAACAGCCCTTCCCTTCTCCGCAGCCCTTCCCTTCTCCGCAGCCCTTCCCTTCTCCGCAGCCCTTCCCTTCTCCGCAGCCGCCGTCCCTCCCAAGGAAACAGCCGTGCCCTTCTCCACAGCCGCCGTGCCGCACAGCCCCGCTCCGCGGGCCACAGCCCCACGCCCTCGCCCCCTGCCAGGCACCGACCTGCGGNGGGGTGCGGTGTGTGTGGCGAGGGAAGGTGCTGCCCCTCGGGTGCTCGGCCCTAGTGAGGCCAATATCTGTAGTGCTGTGTCGCCTTCTGTGCTGCTTGGCATTACCAGTCAAGTTATATTTCTTTAAAAAGGAGCCTGTGACTGAATATTTTGAGCTGGGAGGGACCCACAAGGATCATCCAGCCCAGCTCCTGGTCCTGCACCCCAACAATGTCCCCCTGTGCATCCCTGAGAGCGCTGTCCAAACGCTCCTGCAGCTCTGGCAGCCTCGGGGCCGTGACCATTCCCTGGGGAGCCTGGGCAGTGCCCCACACCCTCTGGGGGAAGAACCTTGCCCTGATATCCAGCCTGACCCTGCCCTGACACAGCTCCAGCCGTTCCCTGGTCCTGTCCCTGGTCCCACAGAGCAGAGCTCAGGGCCTGCCCCTCCTCTTCCCCTCAGGAGAAGCTGTGACTGCGATGGCTGCCCTCAGTCTCCTCCAGCTGAACACACCAAGTGTCCTCAGCTGCTCCTCACACGGCTTCCCCTCAAGGCCCTTCACCATCCTCCTGCCCTCCTTTGGGCACTGTCTAATGGTTTAATGTCTCTCTGATATTGTGGCACCCAAACTTCACACAATATTTGAGGTGAGGCTGCCGCAGTGCAGAGTAAAGCAGGACAATCCCCTCCCTGGCCCGGCTGGGAATGCTCACTAGTTGTGCTGAATTCAGCTCCAAGTGGGAAAAGGCAGTTCTGGTAGGGGGCATCTCCATCTACTGATCCATAGGCCAACCAACTCAAGAAACTCCTTGACCCAAAAGAAGAGACAAACTGAGCATGTGGACTAATTACCATGAGAAGCGAGCAAATCATTAACCAATAGAAGATAGAATAATAATAAGATAACTACGTAACTGGTAGCCAATGAGCACTGATTCCTTTGTATACCAAAATGTATAAATAGTCAAAAGTTTTGATAACTGATTAACATATTTGGTGATGCAATACCCATGTACCTCTGTGCTGAATAAAGAAACATCAGCTTTCTAAATAAATATCTTAAAGGGGGTGCCAAGAGGAGGAACCAGACTCTTTTCAGTGGTGCCCACTGACAGGACAAGGAGCAATGACCATAAACTAAAACACAACAAGTTTTATTTCATCATTAAGAACTTCTTCCCACTGAGGATGGCAGAGCACTGGAATGGCTTCCCAGGGAGGTTGCAGAGTCTTCTGCTCTGGAGACATTCCAAAGCCATGTGGAATGTGGGTTGCTGTGCCACCTGCTCAGAGTGACCCTACCGTGGCAGAGGGGCAGGACTAGATGATCTCCAGAGGTTCTTTACAACCCTAACAATTCTGTGATTCTTTTTAAATTAAAGGTATTGATTCTTCTATACCAAGGCAAACCTGCTAAACCTCAAAGTGCTGGGCACAGAGCAGAGAGTAGTGTGGGCAACACCCATCATCAGCAGCCCTTATGTACACATGTGCCAGGAGTGAAGGAAAAGCAGCCCAGATCAAAAGTCCACAGGCAGCTCAGGCTTAGGAAAAGAAGATTAAAAAAAACCTCAAAAAACCACAAGTGTAAATGAGAAGGAAACATACTTTGAGATTTGAGACTTACTGTTTTCATATTTGACAATCAAATCATCAAAGACATCATGCAGTTGTCTGTGACAGAAGAATTGTCTATAAATAAGAACAGCCCTGGTCCACGCTGGTTTCTGAACAAGGCTGTTCTCTGCTCATGCACAAAGCCCAATGTCACCCAAAGCTCTGCACTGAACTCAGCACCACTTCTCTTGGCTGCCTTTGCTAATTGCCACCAAGATTTAATCTCACACAAGAATGATGCTCCTACCTCGTGAGGACTGCACCTCAGCACTGTTACTGAGATCCAGGCTATGGGAAGGCAATCCCAATCCAACAGAACCTGCTGCTAGCTGTATTCTGTATGCTGCACTATGCACTTTGGTAGCCTATTCTAATAGATCACAATAGAGGTTCATCTTAGCTGTGCCTGAGCGTTTCACCACGTAGGGCACTGGCTCCAAAGCAGAGAGATGCTCCACAGGAAACACCTTTAGTGACTTAGCATCACGCCTAAGAGCTGATGATGTCCCACCATTCTCCCTCTCTTAGCCTCCCGTTCTTCCCATTGCAGTGGTAAGGGAACACAAGCTGCTGGGCAAGGCTGGCTCTCTCCTAGCCCAATGGATGTGGTTTCTGCAGAGCTTTTGATGGATCTTGGCTTCCCTGCACCTCAGCAGCCTGACCAATTTGCTTCTGGTCTCCCCAGGGAGACTGAGTGGTGCCCCACCAGGAAGCAGGAAGAGCAGAAATTTGCCATGGTGGCTGGAGTGGGGCAGTTGTGTTATCCCAGTATCTCTTCTGTCCTGCTCATATTATAGATCACATCAGCCCTTGTCATTTTCCCATGGTCATCCATGCCACAGCTATGTGGTCATCTGACACAGCAAACTCTGTGCATATTCTCACATTCACCATCACCACAGTTCAGGTAAAGAGTTTCCTCACCCTCCAGTTCTGACCACCCCAGCCAGACCTTTAGCCTTATTTTTCAGCTTCTTTCTGCTCAGCTTCTTCTACCACCTCTGTGTAAGCAAAGGCAGGTGGCAGCTGCCACTTTGTCTAATACATGGCAGGGGTAATATGTGCTTGCTTTTAGTGTTCATTTCCCCACTTGTTCACTGTGTAATGCAGTTAGTACACGATACCTTAATGTTCATATTTTCTTAGGACTTTTTCTTTTAACAGTGAAAATAATGTCACCAGTTTACCAAAAGAGAGAAGCTGGACTAGAAAGGAACATTTTCTTAAACAAGCGCAGCTGAAAATTTTAGAAGAAACCATCCCACCAAGACTCTGAGAATCACAACCAAACATTATGAATTTCCCCAAGATGGCCATGTGATGCAATATGGGATGATGGGCTCAGTCTCCTACAATGCTCGTGTCTAAATAAAAGCCAACATCCAGAAGTATTGACAAAGGGGACTGACTGGGCATGAAGAAGAAGACATAAACTCATGACTTAGCACCTAACCATTACAATATAAAAAATAATCTGCCCTTTGGGATCACTTCGGGTAATGCACATTGCTAAAAAGAAAATGGATTTTATTTACAGGGAACTAAATAAAATGTCTCTTTTCTAAAAAAAAAGGAATATGCCTTAAAATCCTTTTATTCTTTACACTCCTTTGGTCTACTTTTATTCCTAAACACTACCCCAAAAAAAGTAAGAAAAAATATTAAAAAGAGGAAATGAAAAATTTCCAAGCACAAACATTACTTAAGCAAGCAATTGTACTGAGACAGCCGAGAAAAATGGCCAAGACACCAGTCAGGGGTTCCAGTAGACAGGCTTTTCTGTACAACACCCATTCCACAAACGTCTTGTGGTCGGCTGTGATTTGAACAGGATTACTCAGGTAGCAAGGACTCCTTTACACACACATGGAAATATGTCCATATCCGTTTAGTCCAGGATGTGCTTATTAATCACTTCCATTACAGTTTCCAAAAGCAGATCTCAGATGGAGGAAAAGCCTGACTCTGGATAAAACCATATCAGCCTGACCACCCAGAGCTTCTCTAGGTGGTTTTGCCTGTGTGTCTGATGCTCTTGGAGGCGGGAGAGTGGCTGGAGGAGCGGGAATACCGTCGCAGCCCCGCTGGGCAGGCAGGAGGAGGGCAGGAGGAAGGCAGGAGAAGCGCAGGCAGGAGAAAAGGGCAGGAAGAGGGAAGCAAGGGAGAAGGAGAGCAGGCAAGAGAAAAGGCAGGAAGGGGACAGAACAGAGGGCAGTGAGAGGGAAGCAGGAGAGGAGGGCAGGCAGGAGAAGGGCAGGTAGGTAGGTAAGCACGAAGGCTGGAAAAGGAGGGTAGGTAGGTAGGTAGGTAGGTAGGTAGGTAGGTAGGTAGGCAGGCAGGCAGGCAGGCAGGAAGCCCAGGAAGAGCAGGAGGGCAGCACGCGTCCCGGCCCGCCTCCCACGGCCCCTCCTCCTGGACGTGCCGGGATAGCCGCGGTTCCCCCGAGCCGCCGTCCCGAGCCCGGCCAGGCTCTGCCGCTGCCTTTCCGACCCCGCACTGCGGGTGGGGGTGGCCCGAAGGTGCCCCAGGAACGCGTGCCCGCCCCGGGAGCAGCGGAGACCCCTCGGCGCGGCTCCCCCGGCTGCCGCTGGCCGCCAACCCCGGCCGTGCCGGAGGAGCCCGGCGCGGACCGGTCCGGGTCACCATGTCCAGCGGCGGCAGCCACTGGCCGCTTCGCCTGCTGCTGATCACCTGCGTGATGGCCGGGCCGGCGCTGAGCCAGGAGTGCTCCGCGGAGAAGATGGAGAATTCCATCATCGATATAGACTTGTCCCTGCCCCGCGGCGTCCGGGGCGCGGAGCCGCTGCGCGTCCCCAGCGCGGGTGCGTGTGTCCGCGCCTGCTGCTCGGGGCGCCGGCTCGCAGGTAACCTCGGCCTCCTTCTCCGCCACTGCCTGGGAGAATCGTTCGGGAATGTGGGCTCGTGGGGTGGTCAGCTGCTGGTGTTCTCCGTATTCAGCACGGAATTTACCCTCTCCTTCAGGCTGCGCTTAGTTCCAGCTTGCGGCTGCTGCCTTCTTTTGCCAGTAGATGTTAGGTCTTAACGCAAGACCCCGTAGTGTTCAGGAAAAGAGTTGCATCACAGAAACAGCGTTAGTTTTAGGTGTTAAAACCTCCCAAACCCCGGAACGTAAATCCCTGAACCCCGAAGCATAAGCTGTATTTACGAGATGCACTAAAAGTAGCTGACATTTTGCACTGTATTTAATTTTAGCCAAGAATGAGACTTCTCTCCCCCCTCTGAGACGGCTGGTTTGAATCAAGCTCTTGGAGCAGTAGGAGGTAGAGCAGCAAGCAGGAATGACAGTGGTGAAGGTGACCCCCTCCGAAGCAGCAACTAGCCAAGTGATTCCTGGGATGCAATAAGGAAAAATATCTAAATAATATTATTCCCCAGAGTATATCAAAGAGGTTTCCAGATTTATCAGGATTTGTAAATGAGAAATTGTTGTATAAAGTGGTGCCAGTGTGGTATGGGTGAGGGGAGGATGAGAGATTAGGCTCACAATTTCCCCAACTTTATTTGTACAGGAAAAGGAAGGTGTGACCTTTCATATTTTGGCCCTGGGCCATTCTTCTGCAGTCCTTGGCTGTTTTTCCTGTGGGGATGTTATGTGTTAGTAGTTTTCCTCTTACATGAGTAAAAGTTAACGAACTAGATCTCATTACCATACTGCTATAAAAGTTCTTATTACTGAAACAGGCATTTACTTTGCTTTGCAGGAGACAAGAAGTGTAATTTGATTATTTTTTATGCTGCAAGAACAAGTACACATCCAAACTGCTACTTGTTTTACTGTCCTAGCACTGAGGCTTGTCCAATGAAACCTGCAACAGGACTTGTGAGCTACAAGATAACTACAGGTAAATAATAGTGAGAGCCATCAGCCCCCACACCAGATGACTTTTGCACCTGTGAGCTTTCAGTAGTAACCAGGAACCATTTGGGGGTCGTATTTTTAGTAATATGTTCTAAGCCAAGCATTATGATTTGAAAATATTGCTCTTTTTCATTGTGGAGGATGAATGGGCAGGTGTGTGGTGAGCTCCTTTGTGGGCCCAGCTTCCCGCTTGGAATAATGTCCTAATTTATAATATTCCTTCACATTAGATTCAGAAATCCTCACAATTTGTCCTTGCTTAAAACAAAAAGAAGCTGCTTCCATCTAGGTATAGTCAAGAAGGAAAATTTCCTGTACATGCTGAAAAGTATCACAAAAACCACTGGAAATACCATGCCCTTGTAGCCAGCTGTGTATTTAAAGGAGCCCTGCCACACTGATGAATAATTGGCAATAATAATAAATAATCATTACTTTCTGCTCTCAATTAGGGAACCTGAAGTGCAGAAGCAAACTTTCTAAACTCAGAGCTTTATGGCATGTGGGCTGGCTGCACACTCAGGAATTCTTGCTCTCTGGCCTATGCTGTGGTATGTTTTACAGCAAGGCCTGCTTGTTGATTGACATTGACTTGCACCAGACCTGTTAGAACAGCTCAGATAAGAAACTGATAATCAGACTGTCCTGCCAAGGTGGTTTCTGTATGGCTGCTTGAGAGACCGAACTTTTGCTGAAAAAGAGAACTTTTCCAAGAAGAACTATGCAAGGAGTAATAGCATGATATATAGAAAGATTACTCATGTAATCAAGTTATCAAGTATTTTTGTGCAAGCACAATCACAAAGGAATCGTGCAAAAGCAATGAGCTGCATTTCTGTAAAATTATTACTGTAATTATGATTTCCTCTAGCTCTGTCTCTCCTAGAAGAACATTGGGGTTTCAAACAAAGAAACAAGAAAGACAATAATGCTTGTGCTTTTGTTTGGCATGTAGTGCAATGCTGAGTGAACAACTTGTTTGCATTTAACACTGCCTTTTCACTTTGGAGATTTGATCTTCTGTGAACATTTAATTGTGGAAAGATTATGCTAGATTGTTTAATGTTCCTGTTAAGTTTTCAAAGGTAGCACCTGAGCAGTGTTGGTAGCAACAAATGTTTCAAACTTTGTTCTTTCATATGAGAAGCTGTATGTGATTACACTGAAAACCAAGCTAAAAGGGGAAAAGATACTGCTTTAATTATGTATTTCAATTCCAGTGCACCTTTTTGTTCAGTATTAAACCTTTTTGTTTCAGTATTAAAAAGAGATGACTGAGAGTCAGAACTTCTTAAAAGTATGTTCCCTTTTAAATGTTCTGTGCAGCAGCTGAATGGTTATCATGAANGAAGAAATACTGTAAAATCAGGTAGCTTTTAGGATTATTTATATGGTATCTCTGCCCAGAACACTGTTATGTGACTAGGCTTGAGGCTGACAGCTTTTATGACATAGAATTTAAATGTCACTGTGCATATTTTAAAGAAAAGAAGTTTCATTAGTCATTATCTCTTAGAGCACCCTTATGTAAATGTTTCCAAAAATTCAAATAGAGTATGCCTACATTAGTCCAAAACAGATTTAATAATTTAATAATTAAATACAATTTCTGTTTTTTCTGTATTTCTGTTTCCAGACAACCATGACCCAGAGGATAAATACATCAAAACGGAGAACTTTTCTTCAAATGAGTATTCTTTGCCTTCAGATGCTGGAACCTTTATTTCTCACAGTCAGAATATCCATGAGAATCACACTGCCAGTTTGCAGCAATCTGTCTTTCATCGGGTATCCAATCTCCTGAACCACATAGGCAAGCATTTGGACAACATGGAATTCCAGACAGCTTTTCCTGAATCTCAAAGAGCAGAACAGTCTGAGAGCTTAGATCCCATCTCAAGGCAGAAGGTAATTTCTCTGCCTTACATGCCTTCTGTTGGAAACCCCACTGCTTCATTCCCCACCACTGCTCAGGCAGGTGCTCCCCAAACCAGCAGTGCTTCTCTAACTCCTCTGCTGACAAGTCCTGCCCAGCTGGAGCCTCGTGCAGCCTCTCTGCCTCCTGGTGCTGCTAAACCAAACAGCACCCGCCCCACCACAGCTGCCTCTCCTCCTGCTGCCACCAGCATCGCTGTTACTCATGTTCCTCTTTCCAAGCCCTCAAATTCTGCTTCTACTTCTACAACCAAGCAGGTGACCACGAATTCTAGATCTGCTACCACCCCATCGAGGCTAAGGACTCTTGAGCCAACAGCTGTCCCTTCCAATGATACCAGCCATGTGACCCTCCTCTCTTTTCCAGGTTTCATTCTGTCCAGTGATTCCCCTGCATCTTCCCAAAATGACTTTGGGGGTTATGACCCATCTGACTCAGAAAGCTCCCTGTCACAAGGTGTTCTGAGAGGGAAAGGTGTCTTTCAGCTGGGGGAAGAAGGCTACAGCCTTGTAGCAGCTTTGTTTTTTGGGGTGATATTCTTGTTGCTAGTTATTGTACTGACAGGGAAGAAAATACATGAATCTCTTCAGAAGAGGCAATACACCAGGCTGGATTACTTGATCAATGGAATATATGCTGATGTCTGACTGGGAGAGGGAATAAAATTTTGAGGAGCATCTCTCACTTTTGAGAGGAGAACTCTGAAATGGAACAGTAGATACTGAAATCTCAGAAGGGGATGGATTCCTTTTTTGGGCTCTAATGGGAAAGCAGGAGACAGGAGATGGGTTTGGTGGTGAGAAGGAATGCTCTGTCTGTCCTGAACTATGTCTATCATTTTTGATTTATTACTAAATCCTGAGAGTAAACATTTAAATCCAGGTTAAGCTAAGAAGGTCTTGTATTTAAGGAGAAAAAGCATTTCATGAATTTAATCTGTACTGTGACAAGATTAGTGAAATTGAAGTACACCTAATAAATTCAGTACCTGTGCTGCATGTGGGTGTTTTCAGTGCTATTTGCACCAAATGCCAGTGTTACATGATTGCCTGGTAATCCTATTTACCCTATTTGTAGCTTTAAAGGAATACTTAGTAATAGAGCTTTGCATCCAAATGGTTTTAGGTACAAACAGGAAAAAACATATATTATATGGTATAATTTAATTTTCCTTATCTAAATATAGTTTATGGTTATATACATATGTTTAAAGTTCTTCTTCTGATACATCACAGGTATCCTTAAAACTACATACTGCAAATATGAGTGCTCTCAAAGCACACCCTCCTCACTTCTAGTGTCCCCTTCATGTGACTGGTAATAAGCACAGCTGCTTAGTAACATTGTCTTGATATTTAAGGTTTTTTCCAACCTAAATAACTCTATGATTTTATGTTTTGCTGGCTCTTCAGCAGGGAGAGTAAGGGAGCATCTACTGCCACAAAACTTGCAGTTCGTGTTATTTAAATTTCCCTTCAGTCAGTCTAAACTGGTTTTAGAATGAAAGGCTAGATTTCAAAGTGTTCATGTCAGGTGGCACAATCAACAACAAACGTCACGCCAGAGAAGGAAGGGTGCCTCATGAATGCAAGGAAACAATTCCATTACAAAACATGAAATTTGACTCACATCCAAGAGATCTTAGATCTGTCAAGCTCAGTGTGGTGGGAAGCAGGTGTGATCCAAAAAATGGCCTCAAGGCAAGTTTTCTGAAAGCTCTAAATAACTAAATGCAGAAAAATCTCTGAAAATTCCATTATTCAGAGATCAAAGAAAAGTCAGTGTTCCTTGTGTCAAGAACTTGAATTCTTACTGTATGAAGGCTGCAAATTGCTTTATATATATAAAACCAGCTGGTCTGCCCCGCTGCTTAAGTCTGACAATAGTTAAAAGAAAAGTAGTCTAGATAACCTCTTAAAAGTGAACAAAATTACAGAAGAAATGTACCTAAAATTTATCAGCTTGTTTCTTGACTGTAGTTTGTTTTACCTCATTTTCTTTCTTTTCTTTTTTTTTCTTTTTTTTTTTTTTTAACAGCTATTTTCAGAGGTTTCTGGTCAAGAAACCTAACAAGGAGGAACATTTTTGAAAAATGAGTTCACAGAATGATATGTACTAGGCCTAACTGTAAAAATGCAGATGCAGATCTGAGATTGAGCATAATTTTCTCTCATAAGATCTGCAACCTTCATGAGAAGCTTTCTATGTTGCTCCTTCATGCAGGAGAGGTGCTGAGAACAACCTCTGAATGCTCAATGTGCATTTCTGCTGCAATAAATAATTTGCTTGAGGGAAAGGTGGTTGGTATTCATTGATATGGTTACAGTACAGTAGCAAAACATTCAAGAGAAACCAGCAGATGTTTTCCCAGGGTTGTTCAGAGCACAGGCCATGTATTCAGCTGGAGAGGGGCATTTTACAAGGATGTGTAGTGAGAGGACAAGGGGGAAATAGCTTTAAACTAAAAGAGAGAAGTTTAGATTAGATATTGAGAAGTTCTTCCCTGTGAGGGTGCTGAGGCCCTGGCAGAGGGTGCCCAGAGCAGCTGTGGCTGCCCCATCCCTGGAAGTGCCCAAGGCCAGGCTGGATGGGGCTTGGAGCAACCTGGGCTGGAAGGTGGAAGGTGTCCCTGCCCATGGCCAAGGGTTGGAATGAGCTGATCCTTAAGATCCCTTCCAAGCCAAACCACTCTCTGATTATTCAGTCCTTAGGAACTGCCCTCCAGCAGTGCATGCCCAGCACAGTGCATGGCAGAGGTGAAGCTGAGAGATGCTCAAGCACCATGGCTGATCTGCTGAGGATCCTCACCTCAGTGGCTTTTCACAACATTTGAGTCAAACAAACAACTTTAGAAGTTGTTACATGAAAGATCTTCTTTTATGCTCGAGTAAAGAAAGCAAGGTATTAGGCAGGTATACTGGAGCACTTTTTGAAAATTAATTTTCCCATCCATTTGAGACGTTGGATTAAGAACTAAGGGGAAATTAATTGATAGCTGACCAGTTTGGATCTTTCTGGAGGGGCCTTTGCAAGCTGTGTTTGAACACTAGAGGGCAACAACAGTTTATTAAATAGAATTGACAAGTTACGAGGATTTTTGCTGATTTTTTAAAGTTTTAATTAGTTTGGGTTTTTAACTTCCCAAGCTATGGCTATTTCATTGCAAAAAGGGTTTATAGGAAAATTTTTTGTTTATTGGAAGGGTCTGGGTGGAGGATTATATACACACATTTTTAGAACTTTTTACTGTATCATATAATGTAGAAGACAACAAAACGAAGTATATTCTCTCTTTTAATAACATTGAATCAAGTTATGATTCAATGAGTCATGTATTGGCATTTCCAGTTAACAGAGAAGGAGAGAGAGTCCCCATTGTCATTCTTTTGACTATGATGCTTTATCATATGCATTTTTGGAGCTTATTTATTTACCTGGATAATGCTCTTGTATTATGAATCAAAAAGGAGAGAAACAAAGTAACCAAAAAACCCATCCAGTTTGTCATGCTTTCCAATGTTGAAACTTCTGTGAACTACTATTTTTCCAATGACATCTCCTGTGGTCTTCACTGTGCACCACATGGAGCTGGATCATCAATCACCACACTGTGATGACAAGCCTCACGTTGGGGTGGCTCTTTCTGAAGGTAACCAGCTCTGTTTTGGCAGGAGGCCAAATGCTGACTGGCTTTTGTCACCTGGAGAGTGCCATAAATTCTGTAGCTGCTTGTTTTCATGTTGTTGCTTTATAGTGCTGAGCAAACATAAGGTGTGTAAATATAGACTGTCATGAACAAAACTGTCTGGTGGTATTGCACAGTAAAGCAAATAGCACAGATTTTATAAGCACGGCAAACAATAGTAAAGAAATAAATTGTAGATCTATTTGAGATGGATGAGAAGAGTGCAAAGTCCCTACCTCAAAGGGCTGCAAATTCAGCATGGTGTTTTCTCCACAAACAGTGCTTCAGTTCATTTTAACTCCTCTAGGAGTAGGAAATGCTTATGCTCAGGATTATTTCAAGTAAATTACTAACCACCTAACAAAACCCAACAAACAAACACCAGAACAAAAAATTACATGAGAAGGCAGTTTCAAAACTGGATCTTGTTTTCCTGCCTCCTGCAAACTCATCTTAGTGGATTTGAATCTGATGACATGCTTTGATCCTACCATCCCACACTCCATGCTGATAAAAATGTGGATTTTAAAGGGCCAGTGCTGCAGTCAGCAGTTCCCATGCAGTATCCCATCATAAAGAGAGCTGTGCTTTTGTAGGCTTTTTTTCAGTCACCCTCCTGAAATGGGCCTAGACAGCTGTGCTCTCTCTCCCTGTGCATTACTCACCCTCTCATACAGGTAATACTCTTCTCTATATTCCTGTTCATTGGTAGTTGTGGGATAACTGCACCCCTCATCTTCGAAGTCTTGCACATCCCTTCAGGAGTGTACATGCTGTTACCAGTGTCTTGACAGGTATGTCCCCTGAAGGGCTAGGACATATTGAACATTTCCTCTTCAGAAAGCCTACTCTCAATCTCACAGTCTAAATTTGCTTTTATTCCTTTAGGTCTCTACCCTTCTTGAGGATGACAAAGCGCAAAGTATAAAACTGCTGCTCTTTGTCACCTTTGTGTTTGGTATTATAAACAATGTATGAAAGTATTTTTAAGTTTCAGTACAACTCTGCTGGATCACTGTTTCCTGTATATTGGCTCATTTAATGCATGATTCTCAGGCATTTTTTTAAATTAACTTATCTTCTATTTTTCTCATATTCCTCTCCTTCCGTCCTATGAAATGTCATTTCCTGAAGTGGCAAGAGTTTAGGCATGCCATGTTCAAGCTGTTCTGATCCCTTTTCTTTTTGGTTCACTTTGTTTTAATAGAAAATTGATGGCGAAAATTCAGAATTCCATCATACCAATAACATCCAGGAGTAGTAATCAGATAATTTGTGCACTCTGTATTTTCTCAAAGACATTTAAGAAGCAGTTAACATCCTGAACAACTGGCTAAACTATGAGGAATGTTTTGAAACATTTGCTGATTTGAACAGTCACTCTGAAGACTGCAAAGGTGTTTCATCACAATACTATGATGGTAAAGATGGTTATATGAGGTAAAATAAGTCCTTGTAAGGTGCTTTGGTGCCAGCTGCCTCAGAGTAGCAGCTGAATTCTGGATGAAAGTTACTGGGAACATCACCAGGGTTTCTCTGGGCTTCCATTTGCACTGAAGAAAGGATGTGATCAGTGGAGCTTAGATTCTGACACTGACTTTTGCAACAATTCTCAACAACACCTAGGTGCAAAATTTGCACAAGGTTTAAACATACATTCTTGTGCTGCAAAGATGGTGGAAAGCCCCTCACTATGACACAGATCTCCTATAGGCTTGCCTGCTTTTTAATTAGTTTCTGAGCAAATTTTTCTGTTTGCTTTTATAAAAGCTTTTTTTCCCTACCCCAAAAACTAAGTTCCACCAACACTACTGAAATACTTAGGTGTAAGTATTTGGATCCTACAAGCAAGGTTTTTCTGATCCTCCAAGGAAGGATCCAGGTTTGTTTGGATCCTCTGAGTAAACTGTGAATGAGATGATCCCTTTACTACTGTGGTCATGTGTTATGTGTCTTTGTCAGTGCAGCTCCCATTGGTGTCAGTGGGAGGTCTTCCAGCACATATTTATAAGTCAAGTCCTCCCACTTAGAGGCTCATTAACTGTTCAAAACAATTGCCTTACAGGATGACAGAATATCTCAGCCCAGAGGTAAAATTTCTGAAAGAATCTGTAGAACATTTTCCCAGCTGCTTCTGATTATTTAACTCTGACAATGTTGTCCTTCTTTGGTTCCAGGGCATGAAATAAGAAGTTCAAATGTTTTTCCACCATGTGATAACTGAGGCAGTACTTTTGGAAAGACTCCAGATTTGGCATGCACTGTTATGTTGTCTTTACAGAGTGCTCTGCTTTAGAAAGGGCAAAAAATAATTTGCTTATGAGATACAGTTTTAAACCCATAAGAACATCTCACTCCATATTTCTCACTGCTAAACAATGTACACATGTGGCTCTCCTACAGTGACAAATCAAGAAGCAAGGGTACACCCCATTCAAGTGAACATTATGAAGGATGGTAGAGTTTGAAAAGTGAAAGCCTGAATGCTGAAGTCTATCCACATGCTACATTTAGCAGAGTTGCTACATATGGCAACTTTTGTAGAAATATGCCAGACACTCCATCTCAAGGGTGAGCTTAAGCATAATTAGGTGCTGGGATGTTTTTGCAGCTGTCAAAAATGGGTGTCCCTGGTGATGGTAATGAAAATTATGTCAGGAGCACTGACAATAGCAAAAACAGCAATCAAAGAAGTGTCTGTGTGCTGCAAGCAGATACAGTACAGGTGGCTTCCTCCTGCCTGGAGCATCTCCTGACTTTCTAAACCATCAGGCATTTGGAACATAGAAGAAGGTTATCCTGGGCAGCAAACAGTAAAAGTGGGAAGATACAGCAAGTCACTGTACAAAAGAGATGCACGGAGTTTGTGAGAGACTAGCTTTCCAATATAATGTAAAATAATTTATTTTTGCTTCTGTTCATGTGATAATGGGACATTAATCACAGTTTATCAATACATGGTAAATTTCAGTTTCAAAAAAAAACATAACAGTAAAAAAGTTATGTGTTTAAAACTTCCAAATCTAGCTGTTCAATGCCTTAGGGCAGTGGGGGCTCTGCTGGCTATGGGGGTTGTAAGGGCTGTGGTTATTATGGGGACTGTGAGGACTGTGGAGTTACTGAGGGTTATGGCATCTGTGAGAGATATAGTTCTGCTGGTTTTTAGTCACCTTTTTTTTTTTTTGGTATGGTTTAATTTTTTTGGGTTTGGCTTCTGGGGGCTTTTTTCCTCTGTTCTTTGCTTTTCATTTTCCTGCAGGGAGCCTGCAAACCTTTCCACCCAACAGTGGGCTTGTACAGCTAAAGCCAGCATCAGCTGGAATCAGCTCATGGTTTAGCCAAAGCTGACTCATTTTACCCTCTTTTCTTTTTAGTTCTCCCATGTAATGTCAGGGAGTCTGCTGTAGTCTCTGGGGTGCACGGGGTGAAAGCAATGAGTGCCTAAACCAGAAATGCCAAAGTTCAACAAGGCCAAGTGCCTGCAAACATTTTGGTCTCCTGTCTTTAAGTTGTTTGGGTCTGTGCTTCCCATTGTTTTGGGTTTTTTACTAAGGTGACTGGAACACCTTTTCCTACACTGCATGATTTACTGCTACACTGTTCCTTAGGCCACACGTATCCTAGGTGTTTCCTCCTGTTAAAGTGCCTGGATTCTTAAACCACAAATTAATCATAGTTCCTTTCAACACTTAGAGCTTTGGTTATCTTGAAAGAAAAAAGTGTTTTGGGAAAATAGCACTTTAAATGCATTGTTCAAAAGAAAGATTTCTTAATATGCTGAGATTAAACGGGGATTTCACTCTGTGTAAGCCCTTTTCAAATTGTTGTAAAGGTATTAGATTTTTCACAATTGCAATGAGGAAAAAATTAGTAGAAGTTGCATTAACTGCAAAGCTCTGACACTGAAAAGGGCCTTGGAAGGAGCTTTATGAGTCAGGGCTATTCAGACACAATTCCCTGTTTTTTATGCAAAGATCCATGTGATCAAATACTCTCTTTGTGAGTTTGACTGGGGAGAAGGTAGAAAAAGGAAGGATGAGGAATGAATTGGGCAGCATCACTGTAATCACCATTTCTTCTTGATAGGAGAAAATATAATCTAATTATTCCAAAATAGAATATTATCATATTTCAATAGTATCTTCATAGCACTGCTTTTTTAATAAATATATTTGGGGACTGGGTCTGACTTTTCTCTGAGTTTTCCTTTGTCACTTATCTACATTTAGTTGCCAGCTGTATGGGAAGATTATTTATTGAAATCTACACTGCAAGGAAATTATTCAAAGAACTAATGAAAATGGAAAGGCACTGAATGACACTCCAGCCCTATATAATTGCCTCTTCCATCCCCTCATCACATGAAGAATGAGTTACAGACCATAAGCCACAGAAACCTTTATAAAGGCAGCCAGTGCAAGCTTAAGGACTCACATGCATCCCTGCTGTAGTGAATAGTTGATTTAAAGATTTATTTTTTTTAAAAAAGCTATGAATTTTGTTCCTTGAAGTTTACTCGTGCAAGAGTGAGATTGATCTCTAGAGCATTCACAATAACTTTTATGATACTGAAATAAACTGGATATCTTTCATGCTGTTTTTTCAGACGTTGAAACATTGCCCACAGTGAGATATAAAATTTGTCAAATCCAGTATGGGTAATAGTTCTGAATTGGCAGAGGCATCCCTCTTCCTCTGAGAAACCCTGGCTAATGGTAGTTTAATGAAAATGTTACCAAGAATATGCCTTCATCTTTGTTTTTAATAATTAATTTATTCACCAATTAAGAGGATAACAAAGATTTGGGTTTTCCTTGAAATAATAAATTGTTTCAACATCTTGCATTTGTGTGGCCTTACCTTACAAAACACATAGAAGAGGAGCACTTCACAACATCACAGACATTAAACCTGGAGATTAACCATTAGAGGGCAATCTTTCCTGCTCTGAGGAACTCAGCGTGCTTTCCTAGCCTATTTCCAGAATTTGACTAACAGCTCATTAAAACAACACCCCCGAAGAGATACCATGGTTGATGCTCCACACCTATATTCTTGAGGTGCTTAGTGTCTTTGCTGAACTGCAGACTAATTTGTGTATGAACATAAAAATAAAGATATCAATATCAACATTAATATTACCTGAACATGGCTATAAATAGGAAACACAAATAGGAAATAAAAGTGTGACTCTTCCTCACAAAGTCTGAATGAAGAGGGATGGGTCTCTTTGCTTGCCATAAACTGCACTCTGTGGTAGGGTTCTTTAGCCCAGAAGTGGCTACTGCAAGTGGCAAATGAGCTCTTCTCTGCACACACATGGCGTGTCACACCATAAGACACACACATAAAAACTGAAAACTGTTGTAGGAAAGACTGAGAATTATCATGACACAGTGACTTACCTTTCTTGACCATAGGCATAAATTCTAGTCACTAATCCCTGTGACTAAAAGAGTGCAAGAAAATGTACAAGGCTTTACGAGTAACTAATTTTTAAACTTCAAAGGCTACAGTGCAAAGCAGAATTGTTAAATATTATGCATATTGCAAAATGCTGAAGGGGTTTGAAAGCGGGTTGAAAAGGAAATATTCTTAAATTGTTGTTGCTTAAAAGGCACGCACGTTATGGTTAATAGAGCCCAGATGCTGACTGGGTTTGAAAAGCTGAGCAAGCTAAAACAAAATAGTGTTTTGGTGTCTGTCAGCCTGAAATGTGAGCTCTTTTAAAAGGATGTTTTCGCTGTATCAACATAGCATTAAAGCGCTTTACAAATTTTAGAACAGTAACTTTCTCAAATGACATTTTTATAATACGGCTTTGAAATGTAGCCATGGCTAAATATTCGTAAGGAAAGTCTTGGACTTGCCCTGTGGTCTGGTGGGCAGTGCCAAATTAAAATCAGAATCCTGCATGGTTCACACTAAAAAACATGACCGCTGAAGAAGCACATCCTCAGGCAGTGCTGTTTTCAACTCCCTGGGAGATGGGAGAGGAGAAAAGAGGCAGTAGGTAGACAGCCTGACCTCGAATGCACCATCAGCAGGAGTCCAAACGCTCCTCCAAAGTCACAAAGAAAATGCCCAAGCCTTCTAGGTCATCTTATTTCATATTTCCCTGTGGGGATATTGCTGCATTTCTGTTAGACTAGCTTGCCTGTATGGGCTGCTGAACTCAAGCACCTTCTCCTCTGTGAAGTTTTTGTTGTAAGGATTTATTTTTTAGCCACAAAGAAATTCAGTTCTCATCCCGGGCACCAGGCAGCCTTTGCTGGTAGAGATGATGGG
>VZTB01015532.1:40136-157627 GCA_013397245.1 Thryothorus ludovicianus | reverse complement strand
CCCGAGCCGCCCCATTGTTGTTTTCAAGTTTTTTCTTTTTTCTGTTTTCTTTTTTTTTAAAGAATCTCCCTAAACTATCGCACGCTGCCCCCGTGTCTCTCTGCACCCCCAGCAGTCCGTGGGCACCGGCGGCTCTGGGGCAGAGCTCGGCCCCGCCGCTGTCGGGCTGGTCCCGCTGTGCCCATCGCCCGGCCGGTCCCGTTCTCCCCCCGCGGTTCCATCCTGCGGGAGCGGGCAGTGCCCGGCAGCCGCCGCTGCCCCGGCCCTCTCCTCGCAGCCGAGGGAGCGAGGGGAGCCCTGAAGGCTCAGCTCTCAGCTGGGCTGGCGCTGCGCTGGGACTTGAGAGAAGTTTGTGTTTCTTTGGTGAACCACCACTGATGTTCATACAGCTTTAAAGGAGCAGTCGAGTGCCTTACGAGGGGATGTTACTTAAAGCAGCTGAGAATTTTGATTCTACTTCCCGTCTCCAACAAAATTTCTTGTCTTGCAGGGCACAATCCGAAAGAAATCAGTTTTTTTTTTTGTTTGTTTTTATTTTGTTGCTTTTTTTTTTAATGCTGTAAACCTAACTACAGGTTTCTATTGTGTTCAGCCTTTCTGGGAAGAAATCGTCTGTGGTGCTTGCATACATGATTTTTCTGTTGACTTGATTTTAACTTTTTGCATACTAGATGGGCAAGAGATTAATTGCTAATCAACCACATTTTGATTTAAAGAGTTCATCCCCATTAGAGTGTTTTGGTGGAAGTTAGTCTAAAGGTGGTGTATGCTGAAGTAACTGCTCAGTCTCCGGTTGCTCAGTAATCTGGAAAACAAAGATTTTGATCTCATCCATTGCCTCTTTTTTTTTTTTACCCTATGCATCTGTTTGCCATATTGTATCCTGTTTGCAGAGTTACAAATATACTTATTTAAATGGCATGTGTAACTTTTCATGCTTATGTTGTCACAGTTAAACCCCAAATTTTAAAAGTTAAATTTGCTCTGGAGTATAGGGAGAAACTGTTTTCCGATTAGCTCATTTTAATAAGTAACAATGATATCCATTCTTAATATACCATGTGTTTGGCTTTAATTTGATGTTCAGTCTAGTTCAAATGACAGCACAGAAATAGCTGTTGTATGTGATGTCGCATAATATTGTCAGTAATTTCTCCAGATTAATCTCAAAAATAGTGACATGTGCTTTTGCAAATTTTTGTATACTTCATGCTTAATGGGACGCTTTGAATGGGACAGTTTATAAATCATATGGCTGTCACTTCTTTTCTCATCTCTCACCTCTGTCTGTTGCCAAGGACATTTGTATCTGAGCAGTATTTTTTTTTCTTCTGTGTTCATGGTGCCCTGCTGTTTGATTGCCTACCTGAAGTTGTAATCCTCTGTTTGTGACATGATAGTAATTTTCCTACTGGCTAATTGTTACTTTAGATAGAGATTAACAGCAGGAACAGCTGAACCGTGAAGAAACAAAAATCAAATTTTAATGCATACATCCTCGCTAATAAACAGCAAGTAGAGTAGGTTGGAGTAAGATGTGTTGAGTTCAGAAGAGGTGTCAGCAGTTCCTTAATGAGGCAGAGGCAGTGCCAGCATGAGTATGAATAAGCTTATACATGAAAGTAGGGTTGAAGTTAGGAAGTTCACTGTTTGGTTTGTGAATTCAGTGCTGTAGAGGATGCCAAGCCAACAGTGCTGGCGACAGAAGCTCAGCAAGTGTAGTAGTGTGTGTTTGTGGATTGCAGCATCCTCTCTGCTTCCAGGGCCAGCCTCCCATTCTCGTAGGAAAAGCAAATGGACCACGGTTTACCACAGTCTGGAAAGGAGTAAAACCAATACCCTGGAAATGCAAAAAGACTTGAAGAAGTATGAGACTGTTATTGGCTAGAAGTGGATGCACAGGGCAAGGCACCTGTCTCAAAAATCATCCAAGGACTGCAATAAACCAGATCCTATGATGTTGTCAGGGCAAATGTTTGAATTTTAAGAGACAGGAGGCTGCTATCATGACAGCTTGCTGTGGAGATTCTGAGGTTCGGGCTTGGGCTTTTTTAATGTTATAGCTGCTGGAAGGAAGATGTCACTGGTCTCTGTTCTCTCCTCTTGGCCCGTGGTTTGATTTGGGAGATTGGGTTTCTCTGAGCAATGCTTCTTGACCAGTGTTTCTCAAAGCCACTCCCTTAGGGTGCCCCAGAGGAGTGGAGTTAGAGCTGCTCCATGGCACCTTTGAGGTGTTCTTCAGGACAGCTGTGAAACCAGAGAGAGAATTGTTGGAAAACTGCATCTGCGAAGGGGCAAAGGCAGTGTCATTCTGTCAGGGCACTACAGATAACTGTGAAACTGAGGTTTCAACTTTTTAAGAAGTGATAAAGAGGGTTCTTCCTCCACCAGTGTTCATGGCTTGCTTTCTTCCTGAAATAGTTTTCCATGCAATTGCTGTTTTGTTTTGGCTTTAAACCCTGATCATGCAGGCAGTGCATAGAGCTCTTGCTGGAATAGAAATCTTATAAAGGATATTTGTGCAAGCCTACTGAATATTACAGACCTCTGTGTTTAGGGTCATATAGTGAAGAAATGAAAATGCCTTTTTAGTAACTGATATTTTAAAATTATGCTTTCCTAGAGTTCAGAAGAGAGTTTGTTTGAATCCATTTTTATTTTTGTAATATTGATACTGTTTTAATTTGATTTTAATTCATTGTTTCCATTTTCATAAACGGATCCTTGCTTTTTTGTGGGGTTTTTTGTGTTTTGTTTTTTTTTAAGATAGATCCATTTGCATGTTGTTTACAAGAGTTTAATGTTTGAAACTTTGCTAAGCTGTGGTGTGTTTGAAACTTTGCTAAACATTGGTGATGTATGCACAAATTTTTCTACCAGAAGTCAGAAAAGGGGATAAGCAATAGGATTTTACTCCTGAAGTACTCAGGTTGCAGACCAAGTGTGGCATGTCCAGGTAGAGCTATGTTTTTGCATTCAGGTGAAGGGTCTCTTCCCCTAGAGAAGAGATGACAGTAAGACTCAGAAATACTTTTTTTTTTTTTTTTAAATAATCATTGTCTATTTCTTCACCCAAGCTTGAATCAACCATTTTCTAGTCATGTTCTTCAGTGTATGATTCATCAGAAATCAGTGTGCCCTTGTCTACCACTTTCCTCTTTCATCTTTTCATAGAATAGTCTAAAATTAGTGTGATCTAAGGTGTTCCAAAATCCACTATTAATTTTATAGTTCCTTCAATTGCATCTCTGTGATACAGTTTAGTTATCATCAGATTGCTTTAGCTTTTATTTAAAGCCAGCAAATTAGGACTTAAAAAGTTTGATGGCAATTTTTACGATGTCTTGGATGTAAGGTAAAGTATCATTTTTGACAAGATATGGGGAAGTTTGAAGATATAGGGAAGTTCTGGTCAGAGGTATATGCAGATGAAGGATTTCTTGTATCCTTTGGCATGAGTTATATGAAAATATTCAGGTGGAAAGCTTTGTTCTTGCTTCACAGCAATACTGGTTAGAGGGACATGAACTGTGTTTGTGTTTCCTTTTTCCCTAGAGAATTGCTTCAATCTGCATTCTCATAGTTCTAGGTAAGGGATTTGGCTAAAAGCTGTAGAATATGTAGAAGGGTTTTGCTTTGTTTTAAGGTTTGGGCAAATAGGAGCCTTTTAAGCTCTGTCTTTGGGAGCTGGAGAAATCTGATTCCTTTGGACATCTGTGATCCACCTTTATGATGATGTCACATTTCAAAAATGGCAGCTTCAGAAATACCTGCTGCAGTGCATGTAATATGGGCTTTACTTTTTAGTTTAAACCAAATAGAGTGAGGATAGTTTTTCATCCCTCTGAGGGAGTGGGCTCGAGCAGGAAAATAGGGAGAAACAGGTCTCAGTTTCTGATCTGTCGCCATTCATCTCCTCTGGCAGCCAGTCTACAGACTTAAATACTATATTCTTTGTCCCCAACATATTTAACCTCATTAATTTTCTAAGAAATGTGAAATATTTGGGTTGCTTTGCTTGTGGCATCTTCAGAAGTTCCTTGTCCTCTACAGAGGACTGTGTTACTGTTGTGTGGCACCAGAAATGCAGGTGCAACTAAAGCTTTGTTGCACACCCCTGCTTCTGGTTGAGCTGCTGGCTCTGCTGTGTCTGAGTGTGTGCTCAGCTCCTTCTCCAGTTCTCCTGCTGGGGAGCCCTCGTGTTCCAGCCCCCTCACCTGAGAGCTCTGGGTGGAATTCAGGTTGATACGGAATTTCGCTTGGATGGACTTGTACCAGGAAGAGGTGTAAGCTCCTTAGAACGATGTGGAGGGGGATGCAGCTGCCCTGCAGGCTTCAGGGATGGTCTGCTCAGGTTTCAGATGCTGTTGCTCCCCAGGGGTGACTGTTGGTGTGTGCTCATGAGATTTGGGATGAGCTGGCAGCCAGTGAGTGCTTCCACTTCTTCTGTGCTGAGCACCTTGTAAGTGATGACTCTTCCAAAGGGTAATTGCTGTTCAGTGAATGAAGTACATGCTCTCCTAATAACCTTTAGTTCTTCAGTTTACAGGTCAGGTGTGGCTTCAGAGTATGTGCCACTTGCAGAATTACAGAATACACAGAGCTCCAAAGAGGCTGTGTCATTCTTTTGTGGTAATTGTTCAAGGCTTGAAAGGGGAAAGCTTTGGATCTTTAATGGATTCTACATAAATGCTGGGTATTGACACCCTAAATATTAATCAACCTTTTCCAATTTATATATTTGCCAGGCAAGCTGACATAGAAAGCCTTCATTAAACTCTCTGGATTTCCTTATAGTTTATAAATATTTTTTAGGACATTCACAATGTGAAAGGTTTGCTATTTGCTCCACGTGGACACACTCAGAACACACTGCCTGCATTTGCAAGTAGAAATGATCTTGTTGTCATATCTGCTTTTTGATATGTTCTCTGGTGAAATGGTTATGAAAATAGGGTGGGGTTTTTGTCTCATTTTTATCTTGTTATAGACCTTTTGATTTTCATGTAGTTGGCACAGTTCCCCACCAATTTTGAAATGGAGTCAAACATACCAGTCCATGAATAGAATGGGAATACTGCTAATGCCTTTCTGTAAAACATTATTCTGAATAGACTGTTAAGAAATTAACCAAAGTCTAGGTTAAAAGAAGCAATGGTTTAGTTAGTAAAACTTTGTTTCCTTTGCAAAATGTTATAAACTACTAGTTACAAACTACTTGGAGAAAGTAGCATGTCAGTTTAAAAGGTGGAATGTTTTTTGAGCTTCAGTATTTCTGTGGAGAGAACAATAAGGAAATGTTTTTAATATAAACAGACATGGAAAATGGCTACATTCACAGAGATTTTTTTTTAGTATCTTGTTACAGGATCACATTACCTAAATAGAATTACTCCCTTGTGATATTATCAATGCAGCAATAATGGGATTAGAGTTTTAATTCTGTTTATGAGGGCCATGTGTGAGTTCTTGATGTCAGATTTGAAAAGTAATCACATTTGAGACAGAAAATTTTAATCAACTAGCTAAATAATTCTGCTTAATCAAAAATTGTTTGTTTTCTTCTCTATGGTACCTTTATATTTTTCCCCTTATTCCTCCCCTCTCTGCCCCATGTGTTCCCAGAGGAAAAATATAGTTTATATGTAGTGTGCTGGATTTTTTTAACTACTTGTGCCTCTAGAACTCTTTGATAACAAAGATTCTACTCTGTCCATTGTCAGAGTTCAGGCTTCTAGAAAGTAGCTGTTGTGTTTGCTGGAATTCTGGAAGTTAAGAATATGTGGAAAGTAACAGATGTTTAAGGTGTCATAGTATTTCAAGCTTTGTTCCCTTAGTTGTTCTATCAAAGCAGGGAATAAAACTCCTGCTTACATTCATAGTACTAGTGTTAATTAAAATATTAACACTTTGGAAATCCAAGAATCCTCTTGTCCACATGCAGATTAATAGAGAAAGAATATTAAGAATAACAGAGGAGTAGGAATTTGTAGACGTTGTAGTGAGCCTTATTATCTGCATTTAGAAAATGTAGTGATGTTTTTATAACTCAAAAACTTAACTGAAGCTCAGCAGTTACCCTTTTGCCCTGTAGTTAAAGGTAAAATGAATAAGTAAAATAATTCCAAATTGGATGGTTTTGTGTTTATGGGTTGGTTTTTCATTTTTCTTTTGGATTTCCAGATATTGATCCCATTCAGTATGAAAAAGATCGTTTACCTTTTCCCAGGGATCCTGCATGTATATGTTTGTATGTGTTGTTTTATGGGGTGCTTTGTCTCTTTTTTCCTATGTGTCATTATATCTAATGTAAGCCTGTTGAATATTTGACATTAATAGTGCTGCAATATTAGAAGTATGAGAGCTAAAAGTATGCTACAATAGTTTTTTCACCAAAAAAAGTCCAATAATTTTTGAGAATTATTGAAGTATATGTACATCTTTCCTTACTCATTGAAAACAATCCCTAACTGTTCATTTGAACAGGGGTCTTCTGTGCTAAATTCTATGTTCCTGCTTTACAGCAACTTCCTGATAGTACTTAAAAAATCTAAACTAACAAAAAATGCCAGTCTCAAAAAAGAATAAATAAGCTGTTTTGTTTGGTTTGGTTTTTACCTGGCGAGACAAACTGACACACTTCAAGAAATATTTTTTGAGTATCTTTTAGACTGGTGTGCAACCTTGGATAAATTGTTGGAAAGTCATCTGAGAGAGATTCATTGCCTGTGAACTTCTTGTCAGTGTGGAGAGAGGCCTTGATTGCTGGAAGTGTGCTGCTGTTGGGGTGTGAATTCTTTGATCCATATGGAACTAACAGCAGTTGGGGTAAAACCTCCTGGCTTGGGCTGTTCCATGTGCTGGGGTGACACTCCAGCAAAGGAGGTGAGTGAGCTGGTAGCAGTGACAGAGAGTGACACTGCCAGGCCATTCCTGACTGCATGTGCACCCTCCAGTGTGAGCTGTTTGGGCTGGGGCACACCCTGAGCTGCAATCGCTGCAGGGTAGCAGCAAACCTTGGGACATTCCGACTTCACCTTCAATGTGTCTTGCTGCCTTCAGCCTTCCTAGAATTGGGGAAATGGGCTCCTACTGTCACAGCACCACAGTGTTGTGTCTCAGTGCTCTCCTTCAGTGGAGGGACTCAGCTTCAACAGCTCCCTGAGGAATATGGTTGAGGCTTTTGGTTTGTTTTCTCACTGTTAGAAGAAGTGTTTTCTCACTGTAGGAAAAGGTGATGCCAGAAGGTGTGAAGGGCAGTGTTCTGTTTCAGTGTGATCTGATTGTCTCCCTTGCCATCACAGCACTTAGTTTAGATTGCAGAATATCATCCCTGTTCAGATGAGGGACTGTCATTGGTAGAGCCTTATTTTCTTCAAGAGCAGAGATGCTCACTAATTAACCTTTTCATTAAGCAGATCGTGTCGATTTAAACATGGGTGTTGCCGGTAGAACTGGGGAAATATTGCCAGTGTATGTGGAACTGGTATGACTTCATCTGCAGCACTGTGTGTTACTCTGACAACTGTTTAAGAAACTGGAGGGTGTTGAAGGAGGATTATGAGGGCATCTGAGAAAATGAGCTGTATAATGTTGAAGTTCTGCAGACGTTAATGTGGATCACGGAAGTACTTTGATTACACATCCCTAAGGAGTCTTCCTGCTTTCCATAGCCTGCAGTTGGCCCTGGAAAGTGCCAGGTCACCTTTATTTGGCTGCTGCTCTGGAAGCAGAAGGGTCATGGAAGAAGGTGGAAGTGTTTTATGGCAATGCAGCTGCAAGCTGATGCCTGACCAGGGAGCATCAGCTCTCTGCTCTTCCTGTTGTCAGCCGAGTAGATTCAGAGTATAAAGTTAGAAAAATGTCAGCTGATGTGCTGTGAGAGAGCAATCAAAAGAACTTCAGAACAGGGGAGTCCATGTTACAGAAAGGTGGACAAAAGGTTTATGTGAGTGTGCTACCTAGTGCTGAGAAGAGCCACGCTCAGGTAATCCTGCCATATGGCTCTATTGCAAGCAGGGTGATGTGGCAGGTGATCCCTGCTATTCAGTGAGTTTTTTTGCCTGTCATAGGCTGGGACTTCATAGTGTACTTCAGTCATGAGTGCTTTTATTATAATCTGGCAGGTCTGTTGGACCTTTTTATGCCTGGACCTGGTATTTCTATCTTTCCCTGAAGTCCTTTTTGGTTTTGTTTTTTTTCCTCCCCTCATTCTCATGTTTCCATCCTTCTATCTTTAATAAGGTAATTTTTTCCCTGTATTTAGCAGGCTAAGGGATGACTTACTGCCTCTGTACCAGCTAGTCCTGCAGGATGTTTTGGTCTCTACAGCTAGTATCTGACCAAAGGCCTGAAAACAGTCAAGTTTAGTGCAGAATCCAAATGCTGTTGTTGCCAGCTTGGTGTCTTTGCAGTTGCACTGACGTGGCTACTCACCTCCTTCACTGGCCTGCTGCTCCTGTGACCTTTTGCATTGTCTTGTGAGCAGCCCTTGCATGGCTTTAGCCTGAGGAATATACTTCAGGTTAGCTGAAAAGAGGGGGAAAGATCCTTTCTGCCAAGTTTGGGGGCTGGCTCATGCTCGTTTACTGAATTCCTGGGTGCCTTCTGTGTCCTGTATATTTGTGAGAATAAGGAGGTTCAGAGAGGAGTGCTCTCTTTTCACAGTGAAAAAAGAATGGTGGGCACTAGTAAGTCAGTTCATTATTTTTATTTTTTAGAGTGTATGGAATTGTGTATTGTGTGGAAAAAATTGGGAAAGTGCTGTGATGGAGAATTTGGTGCAAAATCCTGGCCTGTTGCTTGCTGTGTTTACAACTCTTATGTATTTTCTGGTGATTTTATTGTTTGCTTGAAAATATAAACCATCTCTGTATAAGTTTCTTGAGGCTGGCTCCCTGGTATTTGGAAAAATTTATGTTAATTTTCAAATTATCCCTCTTCTGATTTGATACAAGTCTCTCAGGCTTTATTCCCAATGCTACCTCAGTCTTTTAGTTCTTGCTTCTCCAAACTGAGCAGCAACACTCAAACATTTGCAGAAAATAAATATACAGAATTTCTTAGAAGCATGAGCAGTGATGAAGAAATTTGAAACCCAATGAGTGAAGGGACAGTTGTCATACCTGACTACTCCAGAATCCTTGTGCCAGTCCAGGAACTCTTCCTTACATTCTTGTGTTGGTTCTCTGTGGGACATTTTGGGGATGATGATTGTATTACATGCAAGGAGTTTAGTGTATTGAATGGTTTTAGGGAGGTTGCAATTAATGTTCTTTGCTGATTATCTATGTCCATTTCTCTGCTTTTCCTTTTCTTGTGAGCTGAATGTGAGTGTGTGTCATTCTGGCAAGGCATTTGGAGCCCTTGCTTACTGTGCCTCATCCAGGTCAGCAAGTATTTGTTTGGTACATCTCATCACTTGGTCTCCTCTTTCCTTGAGTCCTAGCATTTGCTGTCCTCATAGCAGTGTGCTTGGCAGTACCAATTTACTTTAGACACTCGAAGTTCTTCAGCAAGTTTTCTAAAAGTTAGGGTGTTTTCCCTTCCCAACTCAACAACAACAGTGTGACAATCTGTGGGGTTTCTTACCCATGACTGTGTACCATGGATACTTCTTTCCACAATGTCAGCAGTGGCTCAGTGGTTTCCACACTGCAGTTCTGTGGCAGGTTGCCACAACTTATCAGTGGCTGCTGCTGAGTCCTGTTCCTTAACTGGAGGTTCATGAGGAACTAGTTCAACTAATTAGTCAAAGCTGATGCAGTCCTTCCTTTCCTTGCTGTGCTACTGCTTATATTGATTTGGGTTTTGGTCTGAACTGATTCTGGATGATGGCTGTCAAAAAATTGCTTTTTGGCAGGTGGTGGGGAGAGCTCAGTAGCCTTCTACTGGTTTAGTTCCCTGTGTTGTCTTGCTGTGGCATGGGACAAGTGCTTGAGCCAACGCAAAAGAGGGGTTGGGAGCTGACAGCTGGAAGTGAAGCTGGGGAGAAAGGAGATGGCTGCAGTCTCATCTTGAGCACATCCAGCAGGCTGCCAGTGCAGGGGGGAGAGCTGCTCCCCCTTCCAGCTCCCTGCTGCTTGCCTTATGTCAGCTTTGGAGTTTGCTGGACCACTTATTGGGTTGATTCAACTCACTAACCCAGTCAGACCTTTCGCTGACGTAGTGATTTGAATCAGCTTGGGGAGGGGCCCTTAACTGAGGGAGGGGGTACAACAACATTGCTGGGACTTGGGACTGAGAAAAAAGGATTTGGGCGAAATGAGACTGTGCTAATTGCTTTAGCCAGGCTAAACTCCATGTCAGTGAAAGAGAATGAGCATGCTGAAAGTAACATTGCCCTTACCTCTTGGTACCCAGAGCTGCCCTGAATCACTGGAGGTGGAAAGAAGAAAGTGGGAATTCATGGGAAAGGCCACTGGCGTAGTTAAAGAAAAGCATGACAAATTCTGGCAGCTTAAAATTGCCACTTACACACCAAAAAGATTAAAAAACCTTTTTAGCTGGTGAAGTGCTCATTTTATGTTGGTTCGTCACTTTGCATCCTGTGGGCAGCAGCAGTTTTATGCCTGTAACAGATGCCCATAAGTCAGATGTGCAAAGGAAGACTTGAGGAAACAAATGTAAGGGAAAGGAGACTTGAGTGTCTTGGGGATTAGCAACTTTTGGGGAGAGAGACAGGAGTTGCAGCCAAGAGAAATACAGGGTGTAAGAACTGGAGTTTGGCGGTGGGAGGAAGGTTGCTGGTAGAACTTTAGTTGTAAAAGTAAGGCAAAAAAGACAATGTCTGGACTTTAATACTGCAGGTGGTAAACTTAAGAGAGGTCTTACCAGAACATTGGAGTTAAGAAACAGTTACAGGCTCAGTGACCACTACTGGCAGAAGTTTCTTGCCATGTAAATTATTTTTGTTGCTGTTGAAATGTATTGAGCTTGAGTTTTTGTAACTTTTGTGTTCTTTAAGGAAACATTTGTTCCTGCCGGTGGGTACCAAAAAACCCCTTGATTAATAACTGAGCATAGCTTTTACTCTGTATTGGGTAATTTAATTAAAAGAATTACCTACATGTAGACCTCTCTGGTCATAGATAACATGGTAATATTCATTACTATTTCTGGTTTTGATTTCCAAGATAGGTTTTTTTATCTTTAAAGAATATGTGCTCTCTTCAATATATTGTAGTTTGTAGCAGTTACATTAGATTTTATTATTATGTCTATAGAAAGAGGAATAAAAACATGTAAAGAATTCAGCTGCTTTGAAAAAAATCAGAATTGTATCTTTTTGCCCCATTTTAACTTAAACTGCCAAACGGTTGCCCAACTTTGAAAGGAGATGCTCTTGGACTTCTTCCCAGGTTATTAGTACAGTTCATAACTTCATTATTCAAGAAAGCCATCTCTTCAGTGCCCTGTGCTTTCGAAGTTAGGACAGGGTGGGATCTTCTGGCACGCTCTCTCTCTTGGCACTGCTGCCTGGGTGCAGTAAATGCAGAGATGATACTCAGTCCTAATGCTGCCAGCTTCAGTAACTGGGTTTTATAGCACATTGATGCCCTCGTGTTCTGGGAAGGGCTGCAGGTGGGGGGAGCAAACATGATTTTTATTATTTTGGTGATGCAGCCTTCGTTCCTGAATGTCGCAACAAATTGGAAAGCTTGAGGTGCTCATCTGCCAGCCCTTTGGAATGTGTTACAAGTTGTGGCTTTGAACCAATCTGCATGAAGCTACACATCCTAAGTGTAGCTGTGTTTCTCCTGAGCTGTCATTCAGCTAAGCTGTGTCATTGATGCAGAAGTGTTTGTCTGCAGTCCCTGCTCAGCCAGTCTGAGCTCCAGCAGGGAGTGAGTAACCTCTGCAGCGTGGCTGTGTGAGGCTCAGCAGTGCCTGCAGGCCTGCCTGATTACCTGGCCTTCCAGTTCAGTGCATGCTGTGTGCATGGGTGCTCCGTGGTGCACATAATAATGGAGCTTGTACTCACTGCTGTGTGGATTTACTTTTTTCCGAATGCTGGGCACGCTGTCTTACTAGAGAGAGCTGTGCCAGCTGGCTGCACACTCTCCTGTGTGCACTAGATGACACTAAGCTGGCTGTCAACTAGATTTTTCAGGTTATAGTTGTAGGCAGGCTTTAAAAAGTAAGGAGTTTTATTGTATTACAAGTTTTTTACACCTTGCAGTTTATTGAATCCTTTTTTTCTGAAACATGTGGTCTTCATAAGCAATCTGCCCTTCAAGAAAATGTACTGTAATTAATTTTAAATCTTAGGGGGTGGGAAATTATGCAAAGAAGGGAAGGAGATAGCAAAGTATGGTAATAAATTCTTAATATAAATATTCTCCATCTAATTTTAAAAAGTCTACCCCTTCTCCATAAGAAGATAATCTGTAAGTGTGAATTTTTCCACAATACAAATTGCTTTCTGGAGAAGGGAATACAAATACTAATTTGGTATTATTAAAACCAACAAAGTTTCACCTCTCCCTTATTCTATCTAAAGATCATCATAAATCAATTTTATTCAGTGATTCTAAATTTAGGATGACAGTCAAAGCAATTCAGTTTTCTTAAAAACCAACAAAACTCCAACCACGCCAAAACATAAAGAGAACTCATTTAATTGCAAGTAGATGAAGGAACTTTGTTGGTTCTTTCTGCTTCTCCCAATTCACGTGTGACAGTGTTTTTGAGAAATTGTTTTGTGATAAGATAATGAGGGGAGTAGTCTGATCTTGGAAACCAGCTTTTGAATTTACTGAAGTCTGTTAGTATTCCTAATTTCAGTGGGATTTTGGCATGCAGGGAACTGTTCCTCTTCTGACAGTGTGGCTCTTGACATTACTGAGTCATGCACGTCCTTGACTCTGTAAATTTTGACCTTTTGGTTAGGACATCCATCCTGCTGCAAATTTGAAGTGCCCACCTATTTTGAGGAATAAATCTGCAAGATCCCTGTGAAATTTGTGCAGTGACAGGTACAGGAGCATTTATGGATCTAAGTGCCTCTGGTGGAGCTCTGGTGCTACAGTTTCTGAGTAAATGCAGGGAAGGGCAGAAATGTTTTCTGATACTGGATTTTAAAGGGTGTCATTGTTTGCCTTATACAAATGCAGTATGTTTCTGAACCTTTTGTTGAAGTAGGAATGAGGCTGGAATTTTCATAACGCTATATATAGTTTGTGGTTAAGGACAATTAAGCAGGCATATTACATTTTAGAAGCTGTCTTTTTTCATAGTTACTGCTTTGCATTAGTCATCTAAGGTGTTGTTATGAAAAATATACAGACTGTGCAGACTGACAGAGTAAGCAAATAAAGCATATAAAATGAAGGCTTTGTGTTAGAGAACTAAGCTGGAGTGGTAGAGCTGAGTTTGAAAGAACTGTGTTGTCCATTCCTGTAGTTTTGTTTTTCTCCCTACCTCCTCATACCACCTTCAAGACTCTAAACCAACATTTGCCTCATGCTGTGCAATGCATTGTATTTTAATGTACTACATGTAAATTGTCTGAGATATATATTTTCAGGGAGTATTGACATGCAGGTGACTCTGATAGCTTGACGTGAATTATGCCCCTGTATAGAGGTGGGGTGTATGTTACTAAATTCTATCAAGAAAAATAATCCTTGCTCAGGTGAGCCAATACTGAGTGCTTAGAAAACTGCTTTACTCTTGTCTTTCTGATCTTCCTCTACAGAGCAGTGTCATTTGGGCACTTCAAACCTCCATTTTCTTTGTTCTTTCCCTTCTTCTTTAATGTTATTTTAATAATGCACAACCCAGAATAGCGAGCTGCCCATTACGGAGACTTGTAACCAAGCTGAAAAGCTTTGAGTCGGTACTTTTTAGTCAAACTTCAAAATGTCTCCCCAGCATTTCTTATTTTTGTAAAGATACTCCTGATGGCCTGCCACACATAGTGCAGGTCGTGGTGGATGTGATGCTAACCTGTGTGCCTGTGTCCCCCCGTTCTGTGCGCAGCTGCGCCGCTGCTGCTGTACGCGAACCGCCGGGACCTGCGGCTGGTGGACGCTGCCCACGGCAGGGAGAACGCCACCGTCATCGTGGGGGGCCTGGAGGACGCGGCCGCCGTGGACTTCGTGTTCCTCAAGGGCTTGATTTACTGGAGTGATGTGAGCGAGGAAGCCATCAAACGGACAGAGTTCAACAAATCCGGGAGCGTGCAAAACGTGGTGGTGTCCGGGCTTCTGTCGCCCGACGGGCTGGCCTGTGACTGGCTGGGGGAGAAGTTGTACTGGACAGACTCGGAAACAAATCGGATTGAGGTTTCTAACTTGGATGGATCGCTGAGGAAAGTTTTGTTTTGGCAAGAGTTGGATCAACCCAGAGCAATCGCCTTAGATCCTGCAAGAGGGTAAGTCTTTTTTAAAATAGTTACAAATACCAGAATTTGTACTATTTCTCGTTTGTCGAATGATTTCAAATGCTGTTGTTGAAGTTATCCTAAGTCATTTTGGCATCATTTGTTTCTCTTTCTGTTGGTGTGATTTACAGACTTCTGAAATTCCATTCATACTGATCTGTGAACAATCAGGAATCATTAGACTTTAGAAAACAGTACTAGAAATGTAGTTTGGCTGCAGTGCAGAAGATTAGCAGACATGAAGAAGTTCTAACCTAAAACCTAATACATTCTGCTTTCCTCAAAAGGCTGTGTCAGCTTCCTGTGGACAGACAGACTTGTGCCTCTCTGAAGTGTCAGGAAATTAAATTTTTTTGAGCTTTATTCATTGTTGATATTCATGCCATATTGAAGCATCTGAAGAAATGGGAACAGTCAACATAGGAAGGCATTAAAATCTGAAACATCTATATTCTTCTTACTGGCCATCTCCTATGTACATTCAGAGGTTTGAGCTTCTCTTTGCTCATTTTGATACACTAGGACTTACTTGTTTCACTTGTCTTAATCCTCAGTAAAATACTGTGTGTGTAGCAGGAGAGAGAAGGGCCCTGAGATGAAGGTGAAGGGAGTGGGGTGTTTGTTCAACCTTTTTTTGAAGTGAGCTGGCAGGTTGCAGGAAGGCTGCTTGGTCCTATCCATCCTTTCTGGAATTGTTTATTCCTGACTGGTGGTAAACATGAGACACTTTTTAATAAGATCTGCAGCTGGGGGTAACACTGACAGTTTAATGGTGACTTTTTGCCAGGAGAAGACCAGGTGTTAGATCACCAAGTGCAGGAGAGCACTGTATTTAAGGACAGCTCACATGAAAGTTGAGCAAGTAGAAAAGAGATTTTTCTCCTTCAGCACTCAAGAGGAAAAAAAAAAAAGCATATCCAGATTCTTGAGCAAGTACTGCCGTAAAGTGCAGTATTGTATATTTGTACTGCTGTTTTCTTGTTGGGTTGGTTTTTTTGTTGTTGGGGGGTTGGTATGTTTGTTTATTTTTGCTTTTTAATTTGTGCAACCCTTTTGTCCTTGTGATAAAGACTTCATTATCATAGTTTCAATTCCCCGAAAATTACCCTGTAGACAACTGGATCAGCTTTCTTCATGAGGAACACTATCAGAATGAACTGGCTTTTCTCACTTCTATGTGTATTGTTCACCACAAAGGGAATTTTAAGTGCCTCCTAGAAGTGGTGACTAATTGCTTGCTTTTCAGGACATGTTTTAAATCAAGTGACTATATAGAGTTACCTTAATTGTTAAGGTCTTGTAAAACTTTTGGGTTGTAAAGGGTTTTGGTTAATGAATGGAATTAGAGAACAAAGAGCTACAACACTTTTTATGGCAGCTGAAGTTGATTTCTGGATGAAGTACTCTGAATGTTGGGGAAGATCTTCAGGTTTAATGGGCACTCCTCCCCCAGCAGACTCACATTTGTTTCATGCAAAATTTTGCAGGGAACACATACTTTCTTTATGGACCTACCTCTTTTGGTTTTTTGTGAGTTGAAAAGTAGTGTCTGAGCATGTCAAGCACAAAAGCAACTGTAGTACAGGCCTTACATCTGAACATTGTAGCAAAAGATTTGTGGGAAGTTGCAGTACTTTTGCTGAGTGGTAGATTTTATATAATAGAGTAAGAAAAGGGAAATGGACAATTCTATTAACAGTTGCAGTACTTTTGATTTTGGGAAAAAACATTTTAAAAATGACAAAAATCCCAGAATTTCTCAGTAAATTCACTCGCATGGTATAGTTTTGTTTTCAAGCAAGTTAACATTACATAAAATGGCACTTTGGATGTAAATTCCCAAAATAATCCAAATAACTGTTGGATTTGCTTTATACATTGCCATGCTTGATGCCACCTCTCCCTTGAGCAGATCAATTCTGACTGGAAATCTTTCTGCTGCTCCTCTGCTGACAGTAATGTTTCACAGGTGACAGATCAGTGCACTCAGCTGATGATTTGCTGTAGAGCCTGGCCTGTGTACTAAGGAGGTAATTTTGAGGCTTTACAGGTGACATGTAGGCAAGTGATATGAAATCTGCAGACTCTTGTGATTGTGGCACAGAGATTTTTAAGGTGTATTTCATCTTTCTTCACCTAAGGTGACTGTTGATCAGATGATGTTGTTGATTGCAAATACATCACCAAATTCGGGTAATAGCTAGGATATTAAATAAACCACAAGGTATTTCATTACTTAAAGATTGCAACAGTATTGCAGAGGTTGTCCTGATGAAACTGCAGCAGGAGTGGCCTACCTTTCCTCTTGGGGCTGCATGTAACTCTGGGAAGATCCAAAATGCAGCTCTGCTGTCATTCATAGCTGGGTGATCCTTGCATGGGCACTGCTGGTTGACCCCAATCCCCAGGCATGGCCTTTCAAAGCAGGTGCAGGATTATACTGTGTGAGTCAAAACCCAGCAGGGTGCAGTGCTTCATCCTGCAAGAGTCTGGCACAGCATCTGGAATGTCCTTGGCATCTCCTGCCCCAGAACCACTGCTGCTCCCTTTGCTTCTCGAGTATAAACTGTTGGGAGTTGGGCTCTTGGTCCTATGAAAGTCTTTGTGGCTAGTGAGAACAAGATCAGACACTATTCTTTTACTGTAATAGCCTTGAATTTTAACTCTAGGGGCTTGTTTGTTTTTCTTTAGGGTTTTTTTGCTTAGTTTTAATCTCATTGACAGGCAAAGCTTTGCAAGGTTTGTTTGAGATTGGTTGTGTATGGTCCATATGTTGCTGGTTTCTAGTCCTATGCTAGGATATTTCCATGTTGGATAAATGCAGAAGTTGTAAAAGTGTCATTTTGTTGCACTGCTCAAAATGTTGGTTTTTTTTCCTCATCATCTCTTTTCTCCTCATATGAAGGAGGTGAAGGAAGGTAACCAGAGACCCACATATTTAAAACAGTGAGGACTCGGAGAGGTGACCTCTCTTGTAAATCTTGCTGTGCTGGTTTTAAATGTTACTGCCACTGTCTGCCTGTCCTCACCCTACTGCCAGAGGTTGCCAGGAACTCAGAGGAACATGCTTGCTAATATATTTTGTTTATTTTGCAGGTGTTTTACCTAGTTTTTTCTTTGTGGGAGGATATGGGAGAGATTTGACTTGCTAGAAACCAAACTAGAGTGCACAGAATTGGTTAGTGCAGGATAAACATTTTTCTTCTAGACTCCCATAACAAAGTTGTAGACACTTTTAGCTGTAGGGAAGTTTGAAAATAGTCTCACATCACCTACTTCATTCAGTTCTTGGGCTAGAAAACAGGACTGTGGAGAGGATCAGTTAAGAGCTGCACTTTCCCTCCTGCAAACCTTCCTGTGAATGTCAGTAGCATCCTGCAGCACTGTAGAGTTTGTCAGAACACTTCAGGTTTTTTTTTTTTGTGTTGTTTTTTTTTCCCACTATATCTTCAGTTTCAGACTTGTTCAGTTGAGACATGTAAATATGATGTGCAAAATGATGGTCTTTTGACAATTTAAGGTAACTTTCCAAGGGTATGATTTGTCCTGTCCTTTAACAGGTCAGTGCTGCAGTGATAAGGGTGGCAGGAATTAGTTAACTTCATGCAAAATATTACAGTTTAACTTGCTATAAAGTATCCATGTATCAAAGTATGCTTCAGATTTGCATGCAGTGTTTATTTAATAAGTTAGAACTAAGTATTTAAAGTGAGGTAGTAATTTCTGCTCTGCATGAATAATGTCTGGTGAAGTCTTAGGGCAGGCTTCTGTATCTGCATTTTCAGTCCCTGCAATTATAATGTAGTATCCAAGTCTAGACTGTGAAGACCTGTTGTATTTAAAAAAAGAAAAATCATGATTTTAAGCTTCTGTTATGCATTATGTTAATTAAAAATATTTTTTCACACACTTTTAAAAATGAATATAGTCCTAAGATAACTTTTAATAACTTAACAGGAACTCAAAGGGACCATATTAATTTACAGCAGAGAGTTATAATGTGTTAAGTTGTTCATTCTATGTTCTTGCTTGAGCAGTCCAAAGTAGCACTGCTTGTTAAGGAAGCAGAGAGGTTTTAAAGGAAAGTCCATGCAGTTTCTGGGGAAGAGAAGACAAACCACAAAACCAAACAAAAAACCACCAAAACAAAAAACAAACCAAAAAACTAACCAAAAAACTCCCTACAAATAATCCTTCCCTCCCCCAAATGTAACTTAGATAACTTGGCAGTGTTTGTCAGGAAATCATAACTTCAGAATCTATGACAGCTATTAAGACTTGTAGCATGGAGCTTGTGATTGCTCACTAAAACCATTCCAGCTGACTGAGCTTAATAGTTGCATGGAATTACTTTTATAATTCATCTTGTTTGTAATCTCTTTGTTATCTCAAGGCAGGATATTATAGAGGGGATTTTTTCAGAAATTATGATGAGCCTTGCAGACAATGCAGATCTGTACCAGAGGACGAAACTAGCCTTTAGTGATTGCAGCTCATTGCAGTGTGCTTTCAGCTTTGTTTCTGCATCCTGCAGCTGTCTTCTTGCCTTTCTTGATGAGCTGCAGTGCCACAAACACCATAAAATGAAATTGCACTTGCAGTTCTTGCTGTGCAGCTGTGCCAGGGGCATTTGTATCCGTGCAGAGCCAGCCTGAGGCACGCTGGGTCAGAGGAGGGTGCTGGTGTCTGGCCTTTTCGTGGGATGCAGAGATGGAAGAAATCTGACATTTCCTTCATTTAAAATCAAACTAGAGCTGGTTGGTTGTGGATTGGATGTGTCCTCCATTTGGTTTTTGGGGAGTTACTGAAATGTGTTCATTTTAGAGAGTGAAGTTTGGTCCAAACATTAGAACAAAGGTTTTGGTCTGTGCTGTAGAAAGTGGAGAAGAAAGTTGCCTTTGTTCCTCTGGAGGACATTGATAACTGGATTTACGTTTTTTGACAAAAAAAGATTGATTTACGGCTTATTTCTTGAAGACAGCTGATAAATTCCTATGCTAGCATGATTTGAAACAGACTGATAATATTCTTTAAGTAAACTATGGATTAAATTTGTTTAAAAAATGAAAATCATAGCACTCAGCTGTATGAAATTTCAGCATGAATAACAAAGAAAAAAGTCTATAGAAAAACCATCTTTATTTGGCTGCATTCCTGGAAAAAATAAGACTATCCCTGTGGAGAATGAATGTGTTCCAGTTCTGACATCTCTGTAGAATGGTCAGATAAAATGTCACAGGATAATACATTGTATGGAGGACGCTGAGCAAATGCAGCTTTTACAGAGCAACCAGTGAGAAGGGAGGACATAGCAGGGACAAATGTTGAGGTAGCCCAATAAAATACCTAAAGAAGCATTTTGAGAACTTGTGCAGTGACTCTGGGACAGGAGCAGATGAGAGTTGGTTCACATTACAGAGTGCCAGGGTTGTTAGCTGAGCCTGTGTCTGAACCAATAATATTTTACCATTTTAGGATCTGTGTATATATGTCCTGAAAATCAGCTGAGCAAAGCAAAAGTTACTGCTTTGGATTTCTGCTTGACATTTGGAGAAAGAAATTACTCCTTTTAACTCTTTGTTGTCTAACTGTAGCCTAAGCTGTGGTTAATCTGTTTCTTTTGTAGTGGATTCCCCCTTCCAGGTTGTTTTTAAAACATCTGGCCCAGTTGTGGATGCTCTGTAATGGGGGAGAGTGATAGGGAAAACCTGAGCCTTGTCAGTGGGAGCAGAGTCACTTTGGATGGGCCAGGGATGCTGTTCCATGGTATTGCTCTAGATTTTAAACTGTGTACTTGAAATGCATTTGTGTGGGTGAGAATGTATATGTAATATGTGTTTGTGGTGTCTGTGTCTAGTTAATTGTATCTCATATTTGAAACAGTCTAATTGTGTTGTACCTTAAAACCTAAAATCCAAACAAACTGACAGAACATCTCCTTCCCACCCCTCAAAAAAACCCCAACCAAAAAAACAAATATAAACAGCAAACCTCAAGTGCCCATAAATATGGAACCCTTTTTTTGCCCTTGAACTGATGAATAGAAATATAAAGAATAGTAACACATCTTCTGAACCTTAATGGTTTAATTAGAATCCTTCTAATACCACTCTCCTAAAAAAAAAAAAAAAGTCAGCACTCTGGGCCTCTCTCTTCCACCCTCCTCCCCCGCCTCCTTTCTTTCCCCAGGGTTGTTTAACACATACTTTACATTTTCATTTCTCATTTTCATTTCTCATGGGAACCGTGTCGTTTCTCACTTTTACATCTTAATTTCATGTTTCAGCATAAAGTATTAGTTGTATTAAGTTTTCTCTGTCACTTCAAGCAAGAATAGGAAAATATGCAGCTAAGAGCACTGTTAAGTCTAAAAGCTTTTTTCTAAATAAATCTGTATTAAGTGTGAAACTTATTTTTCTTATTCAATGGATAAGTAAGATCTCTGCTCTAGCCCATTGTTTAAAAATTCCCTTAAAATTCAAGAAAACTGTCTTGAAAATTAAGCTTGTGTGATTCTTTTGTTGTGTATCATAGCAAAGCATATAAATGTCTCTAATTCTCAAGCAGAAGTGGATTCTTTTACTATAAACAAGGTGTTTGTCATAGAATAAAATTATGCCTTATATCATGACCTAACCTCCAGGTTAAATTCTGGCAAACTTACTCTTGTATTAAAAGATACTATTTTGATATTTCTATGATTTTTCAGCATGCATTTTTCTTATATATGCTAAATTTATTTTTTTTTCTGGGAAGTACATGATCTGGTTATAATCCTGGTTAACCTGGCATAAAAATTTGGCAGAGGAGGGAGATTACTCAGGAGGAATATATGGTTTATAAAGTAGTGGTACTGTAAGAACATCCTGGAAGAACTTTCAGGTACATAAAGTAAAACCTGCCTGTTTCTTACTGTAAGCACTTGAAATGTGATGGAGCTTGAACAGTTGTTAACAGTGCAGCCCAGCAAACTGTCTGGTTTTACTGTCCCTGCTCATGTTGCTGAACTGGTGCTTCACCTGATGGTGAGATGTCACACAAATGCTCTGTTAGCTGTACAAAAAGTACAGTTTGTGCTGTAATTCTGCCGTGCCTCCCTGATTAAACAGTTTATTGGTTTATTGCAATTGGATGGCATGCTGTTTTAATCAGTATTTTCTGATGTGCTTGCTGTAGCCAGCAGTGGCAGCTGGAGGCTCTGATGAGCATTTCTGTCCCCTCTCTCTGCACACATGTGGAGGCAGTCTCTTAACTGAGCAGCAGGGTTGCTGGATGTGGTGTCCAAGCCAGCCCCCAGTGCTGAGCTGGCAGGCGTAGGATGGCTTGGCCAACCAGTCAGTACTGTAACCAGAGATTTGTTCTAGGAAAGGTCTGATTGCTGCTCATAACCACTAAAAGCTTTAGCATTAAATAAATTATATAGTCCTAATCAACATTTTATAACTACAAACCAAATTTGGATTTAAATGATGGATACTATGAAGGCATGAAAGTACAATGTGTTCTTGAGGTTTGATGGAAATTTGTTACTTAACTTGCAAAGAATTGTCTCTTTGCATAAAAAAATGTTCTTCTATTTAAAGAAATGACTCTTGGAAAACTGAGTCCTTAATATAAATGTGTTTGTTTTAATGTAATTAAAAATAATGATCTTACATCAGCTTGTATAACCAGAGCATTTTTCCCACTATTTAAGTAGACAAAGGGCAGCCTTATTGATAGGCATAAAATATAAACATGTTCTCCTTGCTTCCAGTCACAAGTTTCCCTGTCTGGGGCAGAATCTCATTGAACTGTAGCCCTATTGTTGCAAGTCCTGTCTTCTCTGTATCCCCCTTCAGAATAAAATGGCTGCTATCAACTGGTCACACACAGATAATTAGCTTATGAAAGTTAAAAAAGGAAAATCTAGACTATGGAGGATTTCTATGCATCAGCATTTTTAAATGTCCAGCAGGATGCACCTGAAATAGAGCCAAGCAAAGGCTGGAAGAAAGGCTCAGTAATTTTTGTGTTTTGGTAGACTTTATGGTCATCCATAAAGAGATAAGGTCTTCCCATTTTCTCCAGGAGGAACAGGATTCCAGAAGCCAAAGGGCCACCTGTGCAACAGGTCAGAGGTTTTAGATTTTTGAGCTCTGGCTCCTGTTTAAATTTTTTGTCACTGTCCCACTTGCAAAGCCCGGCCCTCTGCAAACAACTGCTGAATATTTTATCTGTAGAGTTCACAAGTACTAATGTTAGCAGTGCACCAAATGATCTATGAATAAGTGCCTGAAATGTGTTACAGTAGCCAACCCATTAAAAACAGAATGGGTGTAGAACAAGACCAAGAATAACTTGGTTTGGGTGTAGGTATTTCAGAGTCTACAAAACCTTTGGATTTTATCTGGAGCCCTTCACAAGCATCCTCCCTGCTGCTTGTTTTACCTCACACTTTGTGGAGCTGAGGGACTGCAACAGCTATCAGGGTGTTTGGAAAAAATGGAGGAGACCAAAACTCTTTAAGATACTCCAAAAAAGATCAGAAGTAAAATTTGTCATATTGGAAAATGCTGATTGAAGCACTTTATAGACTAGCAGAACTCCTATATTTAAGGTAAGAAAAGATGAAACAAAAGACACTGACCCTGAACAATTAAACAATTGATGAGAACACTCCTGAAATCAAGTGGAAGGTCATCTATGGGAGTTACTTGATGCTTAAACCTTGCCTTGAGTACTGCCTGTCTAATCTTAAACTCATTAATGACTTGGCATGATTCTTCTATTGCTCATTTCCAGGACTAAATTTGATTGGGGATTGTCATTTCTAAATATTCATCTACCTACTTAACTAGGAAAAAAAATGTGAAAGAATCTGCAGTGAAAGAATCTGCAGAGCCAGTTACCTATAAACTAAATTTATGAAGTAAATATACTAAAACCAAAATAATTGTGCTAACAGAAAAGTCTAATATTTTGAAAATAGGGTTACTCAGTGAAGTTTCTGCATTAAAACACCTAGTTAGAACTAGCAAATATGTGGCTTTTGAGGTGGAGGAAGATGAGACTTTTTTAGAAAACATATTTATCAATATCATCTAAAAGTGCCATTCTTCTTCCCTTCCCTTCTCTCCATTTGATCCCCACCACGTACACCATCCGCTTTTCTGACTTTGAGTATCCTTTACCATTAGCTTTGGGGGAATGTGTGTGATGTAGGCATTAGGTATATCCTTTGTTGTTGTGGTTTTTAAGTGCTTTTCTTTCTCAAGTTCTGCTTTCCAAAGAATATTTAAGATGCTCCTTAGAATCTATCCTGTGACCTATCTGGTTTTCCAGACTGGCTTGTTGTGGTAGACCATGCAGCTTGGGCAGATAAAAATCACAGCATTAATTGCTATTTTGCCATAGCAGTGTTGACCTTGCTGTTTAGGTAGAGAGCTCTGGTTTTGCACAGAGTTGTGGCATTCCAGTATCCAGACTTAAATGATTGTTTTCTTAATGCAGGACTCGAGATGTCATGTAAAACTTTTCTGGGACTGCTGAATATGAATATCAAGGGTTTTCTCCTTGAGATGGCAAAGGATATAATAAAGTTTAATCTATGTATATTTTATTTTGTATAAAGGCAAAAATCCCATTTAAAACAGTGTAAGTGGTGACCATTCTCCCCTCTGTGTGTGCCAAAATTGGTTAATGAAATAGAGTTTAGCTGAGAATTTGAAAAATGCCCAAGCTACATAGTGAGAAATAAGTATGTAGTTAATTTTATGCTTGAAATTTTTTAAAATTCATTTTAGCAAAAGGAATGGCTGCCTTTTTCTTTTGCACATGTATCTTCCTGGCAAATGTATAGTTCTTATGAGCCATGACACTTGCCATTTTCATGATGTTCTGTTGCTTCTAGATAGGTTCCCTTTGGTGTGAGCATGGTCAAGAAGTTCACATGAATGTGAGACAAAGCTTGTCAAACATATGTTGAGTGAATGCTTGACTAATGTTTTTATGATGGAAAAGTTCTGGGTCCTTTTTTTAGAAACAATAAGAAAAATCTATGGGAACAATTAGCCTTTTTATGTCTGACTTTGAAGATATTACACGACTTGTTTCTTCATTTCAGCCTGTCCCTCTGGAATTATGAAGTCACTGGCATCTGTTTTCTCAATACTGTTGAGAGCTGTGTACTAATCTTCACAGAGATAGTTTGGTGTTTTCTTTGTGCTGCTAACTTTTGAAGTTTTAAGGATGTAAAAAAATAAGTTTAATGCTCCAAAATCATATTGATATTGACTTATTGATTGATATATCCAAAGAGTAAAAAAAATCCTAGGCAAACCATGTACATAAACCTTTTGACCTGAAACAAGTGCACTTCACCTAGAATTACCCTGTTTTGCATAACTGAAGACAACACCATTGTAATGTATCTGTGTTTCCATGCATGATGGGAAATCATGTAAGTTAAGAAATTGATAATTAAGGGCCTGTTGCAGTCTCCACCTAGACATTTGTAGACTGAGTTATGCAATTCACATGCTCTGTTATACAGTTAATTTGGTTACACCACCTTATTCAGTGTTTCAGCAGTGGGGACTGTTGACAGGGATGGCCATGTCCAGTTTTATTTCAGAGTTTCTTATTTTTCCTTCACTTTTTTTTTGTGGGTAGATTTGTTACCCTCTTTAGGATTCAAGGTGCTTAAAGTTGTCTTCAAAACCTGAAATGCTCTGTAGTCAGCTGGTGATTTTGGAAACAGTAGTGGGCATGGGCAGCATTCTGGTTTGGGGCAGAGTTGCCCTTCAGTGAGGGTATGACTGCAGTTTAGTAGAGAAGGAGTTCAATTGGTTCTTTCACTATTCAGTTTTATTTTAGTCCTGGTCTCTTTTTCACAAGTTTGACTGAATTTAAGTTTGTGTCTATCGCCGTGTTAACAAGTGGGAAGTGGAGTGGGAAGATAGGAGGTTTTACCTTAAATAAAAAAAACTAGTAGTGAAGACAACATGACCTGATGAAGTGTTTTTCACAAATACACATGAACACCAAGCTCTGATTTTTTTTTCTCCTTTCTATCATTTCTTTGCAATATTCCTCTTGTGAGAAGTAGGGCTGCTTTCACACATCATAAGAGGAAGCAAACTTTTTTTTTCCAATTACTTTTTAAGAGTTCCCTTTACTCTTTCAGCCTTTACTCTGCATTGTAGTGTTTTGTCTGTGTCACGCTTGACATATTCCAGAGTGCATTGGGTGAATTTTAGAGAAGCAGTTCTTCTATTTATCTCTTTAGAATCACAGGGATGGGCAAAATGTGTCAGCAGAAGTAAGCTGGATGATCCCACAGACAATCTTTTGTTGCTGCCAGAACTAAAATACCATTTGATTGAATGAGGATTTTGATGCTAACACTGTATTTTCAGTAATAAAATCTGTGACCATTGCCAAGGTGACTGTGAGTGGGGTAAACGTTCTGTACCGGGAGTGCTGTTCACAGAGATTTAAGTAGGCACTTTTTTTTTTTATGTGTAGATTCTTTTTTGCATAGAAACACTTTAACTGTGTGATTTGTGGAATATTAGTGTGAGGAATGTGTACACCAACACATGGAAATGGTGGCTGCTGGGCTGGAGCCAGGGTTCTGAGTTGGTGAGTAGTGGTTTTATATCAATGATAGCTTAAAAATCACAACACAGCACGAAACCTGAAATAGGCAATTGCTTAAGGGAGCATTTAATTAGTGGTTTGTCACCCAAAAGGGCACAGGCTGCAAATTTTTGGTGTTGTAAAGGTCTAAATGTAATCTGGTGAAGGAAATCAGGAAACCTGGCAACTGAATATTTTAGTTGCAGGTGAGATGCTATTTAATTTAAAGCTAAAAACTGTCAAACCACTTGCATGGTCTCTAAGCAAGGTTTCTATGTGTAACTGTTGGTATAAGGAAGGTTTCTATGTTCTAACTGTTGGTATAATGAATGCTCAGCTCCTGTGATTAGCAGCAGAGTGGGCCACGATATAAAGTATCAGACATCCAGATAGCCTAATCATTCTGGAAATGCCAACAGCTGGTTTACACAAGTAAGTCAGTTTGTAGAAAATAATACCTGTATATGGTAGCATTGCCTCTTTGAGCTTCAGAACTTAATTCTTTAGATAGGAATGTTTAGGTGCAGATTAAGTTGAAGACAATGTGCCATGAAATGGCAATAGTTGCAAGCGTGTAACTTTACAAAAACATCATGTATTTAGTGGTGTGATATCTCTGAAAAGATGAGCTTTAGTAGTGGTGCAGTCTGCCTTATTGCTGTAGTTGAGTGGAGTGAGTGATTTGTGTATCCCTGAGCAGATACTCTGTGTACTACAACATTTTTCAAGGGGTGGGTAACTGAGGTTTTTGTTTCTGGTTCTTTGTGTGGTGTATTGTGGTTTTGGTGTTTGTTTTGATGACAAATCCTGAGCAAATCACTATTTCTGACTTAACTTTCTTTTTCAAGACATTTGATGTTATTTAGCTGGTTTGTGGGTATGACGCAGTTCTCTGCTTTTCTTTTTTCCGCCTCCCACTCCTGCAGATTCCTGCTGGAAGAGGTACTGAGATTTCCTGCCTGAATGGGATAGGCCTGGGCCAAAGCTGTGCCAGTCTTTGGTGATTCTTTTAGAATGTGTGGAGAAGCAGCTGTGCTGTTATGTATTCATTCTAACAGCACTGCTTGTCAAACAGTTTAGATGAATTAGAAAGGCAAAAGTAAAAATGTGTTTCAAAACCTAGAATTAGTGTAAACACTTTTGGGAGCACTTTGGGAGATTCTGAGATGGACTCTAGGACTGTTTATGATAAAAGCATTCTTTGCCATTTCTGCATCCCTTTGACTAAAAAACATGGTGCTAACGTGCTGCTGAACTGTATATAAAGAAACAGAGGTGCTGACCTGTCTTCCTAATTTGAGGAAATAAATCTTATGAAGTGCATTAAATGAAGAAGTAAGAGCTAACACTTTCATTAAAGGATTTTCAAATAGTTGAAGTTGGTGTAGAATTATTTGACCATTCATTTTATTTGAAATGCTGATTCATCAAAATTTACATTTGTGGTGGAGACATTTTGACATCTTTCTATAAGGCTGACATCCTGGGTCCCCTGGTTGGAGCCTTGAGTTTCCTGTTCTGTTCCAGTCATTGCTGTAGGTAGCTGGTAAGGTGGCTGAGGATTTTCAGCTGTGGCAGCATTGTGATCTTACTGTTTTTTGGTGTTTCTATCCACACAGATCTTTCAGTTTTAAATGTTATTGTCACATGCTGTTCCACTGCAGTGATAACTAAGCAAGGCTTAGATGACAGTGAAGTGCATACTTCCAAGAAAACATACTGACCTTTCCACATCCCCAGTCCTTGTTTCTTTGTCAGCTCTTCCTCACTCTGGCTCTGTGGTCTGTGTATTGCCTGGATGGAAGGTAGGATCAAGGCTTGTCAGAATTTTAATACGTGTCTTGTAAACCCTAGAAGGCAAGAGGGTGATAAAAATACAGATTCGGAGTCTTTTTTCATGAGACAGAAACAGAGCAGCTGAAAAGAGATGGAGCCTCTTCCCCTTGTCAGAAGTTGCAGCTTCCTGTGCTTATTGACCTGTGTGCTTCCATTGTATAATCTGGTTGACATACAGGAATGCTATTTACCTGTTTGCTGTTTTCTTAGGCAATCTCTTTTTTATAGGTACTAAGATGTTGTATCAGTTTTCTAATTTTTGCTCACTGGTGGTTTTTCTCTAAGGTTATTACAGATTTTAAGACACTTTTCAAGTTATATGGCATCCCTATGTAAAGGTCTGATTTTCTTGCTGACTTATTGAAGTTTACACTATGAAATGCAGAAACATCTTTCTCTATTACTTATCAAAAGCAATGTCATTAAATTGCAACAGTAGCCTTCTAATTCACCCTGGGATTTGTTCATCTTATGTCTCAGCACTAGGCACATTACCTTGTGAAAGTTGTATTGTCTTTAAATATATGAGCAGTCACAAAAGAGGAAATATACTCAGTTATTAACAGACCCTTTTTATCATTTGGTGAATGTTCTTGCCACATCAGCTTCTAGCACAGGCTGCATTCTTGCTTCTACAGGTGGGATTGGGAGAACAGAAAAGGAGTAGCATCACTGTGCTGCCAGAATAAATAGCTCATGGGCCTCATGTGCCACTCCAGTCTTGTCAAAACAGCTGTTAATTAAATGTTTGAGCTGCTTGGTGGGGTGGGGTGACATAGTGACTGGTTATTCTGCAAATTGATACCTGTTTTTGTCTTAAATATGCACAGTTCAAAAACAGTCTGGGCACAGATTAGTGCTTCCCATGGAGGCTTGAACCAAAGAGCAGCAAGCCATTCCCATGAGAGGTACTACAAGAGCTAATGTTGCTCTGTCCTAGAAGTTTCATCAAGAGCTCTGCTGGCTGTCTAGCTTTCCACATATTTCATGCATGGATATCTAGAGCCTCTTGCTACCTCTGCCAATGTGATTAAAAGCCAAAAGTCGTTAGTTGGTAATAAATGGCAATTTTCACTCCCGACCTTGGGTCACATGTAAGAGTGCAAAGGAAAGGGTTGCTGCACAACTTTGTGGCACTCTTAATTAGCTCCTCTGAGGTTACAGATTTATGTATCTAAGAAAAGCAGGTTTTCACATTGAGTGTATGAGATTGGATTATATTAAACTAACACTGAGTACATTCATACAAAAACCTGATGGATCTAGGAGCTGAGAGTAACCTAAAAACAGGGATAAAAGCACCATTAGTAGCTAATATGTGATGCATGTGTGAATACTGCAGGTATCTGTGTCACTCCCAATTTGACCTTTGCAATTTGTTGCTCAGCAGAGGCTGCAGAGATGATTTAGGACCTGGAGCATCTCTGGCAGGGCAAGGCTGAGGGAGCTGGGGCTGTCCAGCCTGGAGAGGAGCCCCAGCTGAGAGGGGCCCTCAGGCCTGGGTGTCCCTGTGAGCAGGGAGGGCTCCGAGCAGGGCCCAGGCTCTGCTGCAGGGCCCAGCAATGGCACCAGAGCCAGGGCAGGGACTGAGCCCAGCAACTTCCACCTGGGCAGGAGGCACAACTTCTGCCCTGGGCAGTGCCCAGCCCTGAGCAGATTGTGCAGAGAGGCTGTGGAGTCTCCCCATCCCCCATTTAATAGAAGTCCTTAGGGCTGTTAGGCGTTGATGTCTGAATTTGCTTTGGAAAATCTTTTAGGCATCGTAGCCCAGTGTAGAGGAGCACTGAAGAGCTCTGAGTAGAGATTTTTATACAGAAAATCTTAAGGGGATAATAAAGCCATCAGTATGTACAACCCTGTAATTTTATGTATTACTGGGAATTTCAGCTTCTTAGCTTCCCTGAATACAGAGCATGGCATTGAATATGATTCTAGAAGAGGGCTTGTTTACAGAATGAATTCTTGCTGCACTGGAAAAGCCCTTTCTCAAGCAATTGGTTATGTCAGCTTGCTCAGTTAATCCTGTAGAAATGAATCAATTAGACTTGAGGTGGAAAAAATACCTTGATACCCCCCTCCTTTCTTCATATTTCTGAGTTGTGACTTAGAGATTGGCGTTGTTACTGATGTGAGAAGAGAGTTGATTAGAAGCTTTTAGGAGGTATCTACTGCTGCTGGCAGTCAATTTTCTTTCCTCATGCTGTAGAAAAGCTGTAGTGCCTGTTTTCATGGATATTTAATTAGTAAAGTTAAGGTAAATATGCATTTGTTTCCACTGTCAAGTAACAGTCTATCTTTCTGGTCTACCCATCCCTTTTATACAATTAGTGTGATTCTGTCAAGCTCTTAGTGGCAGATGTTGAGGGAAGTTCCCTGCTGGACCATCCAGGACCACTCTGGCAGTTGCCCTTGCACCACCTGAGCTGGGATCAGAACTGCACACCCCTCCCTCACCCAGGCAGACCAGGTTTCCTAGAGCAGAGTGTCACCAGCATCGATCCTTAAAATAATTCTATCTTGGTGCAATAGCTAAATAACAACAGCTGCAGCTGAGACCCTGGACAAAGGAAACCCTGGCCTTTGATACCCTCACAGTGTAAGAGCAGCAAAGTCTGGGGGCTGTCACTCCTGTCTCTGTGTGTGGTCACCTGACTGTGTCACAGGTCCCTGTGCCATTTGTTACCTAAAGGATTGGTCCTCTGCCTCCTCACTGTTAACCCTGCAAAACCACTACCCTGGCAGCTCTCAGCAGTCCAGAGAACAGAAGAGGAGCAAGGTTATAAAGAGTTCAGTCTCTTTTGAATATATTTGCCATCTATATTTCTTATACATTTGGGTGAAATTCTTACTATTGCCACCATTTCTGTATATTATTACAATTACTCTATTTGAACTACTTCATGTAATTAATTTTCCAGACATATTTTCGTCCTCAGTGGTAATTCCAAACTCTGGGCTGTTTGTTGATTTGTTTGGGTTTTTGGGGTTTTTTGTTCAGTTGTAGAACTGGAGATCCGTTTTATTACAATTCAGAGAAGAATAGTTAAAGAGTAATTGTCAATAAAGCAGATTAAAGCCTTTGGTAAAATTGGATAACAACCGTGAAGGGATTACTGTTCATGACTTATAACAAAAGAAAGTATTATCTGAAGCAGACCACAGAATGGACAGACTAAAAGGGGACCTGATATGAAAGGAGTAAATTAAATATAGAGCAAAAGACAATTTTTTTGGAAGTGTATGCAGTCAGTTTCCAGAAATTGTTACCCTTGAGCTTTGATTTGATTGGATCACTGGTGGACATAAACTCAACTCCTGAGGAGAACATCCGTACATATGCACACACCACGTGGGATTTTATTTATATTTTTCTACAAGCACTGACTGATGCAAAACTTTGAGGGGTCAGGTTGTATGAGCATGTTATGCCCTTCCATGAAAGATGTAAGCTTAAAGGAAAACCCAGAACACAGATGTATTAACCATCTTGGCAGATGTATTAACCCATACTTGGCATTGGGGCAGAAATAATATACAGCAAAACCTGTAAGTTATACATGGCTTGATCACAAATCTCAAGCTTTCTGCAGTCATACTCAGTGCTGCCACTGAAGCTGTCTTTTGGCCCCAATCTTTTTCACCCTGAAGACTGTAAGAGTTTTGGAGTACAAGTGCTTTTTACTCTTCAGTAAAACAATACTTATGCTGTCCTGCTTCCAAGAGTGAATCATGGTTGCTTGGTGAACTTGAATTGATGGCAAATAGATGCAAAATAGTCTTCAGTTAGTTTGAGGAGCAGCTAATTTATAGTGGACAGGAGCAGTGTTACACTGAGTGCTAAAACATCTGCTTTGGATGTAACAGGGATGTAGTGGGGATAGTGGGAGAGCAAGAATTGTGTAATTTGAGTGATGAGAAATTCAACAATGTATATCATTCCAGTCAATCATCGTGCTAATGCAATTCTGTAGTGGAAAAAGGACTGTGCTCCACTGTTGTTTGTCAGTGGTCAGGAAGGAGTAGTGTGGCAGCTGGCACCAACACATCTCCTGTTGCATTTCCACCACTGGGTGGGTACAGCTGTGCTTTGGAGAACAGTTGAACATGCCTAGTATAAAGATTATAGGTCAGAATGTGAAACAAATTTACATATTAGGAAATGCAATTTCTCTGTTAATTAAATTACTAATAATTAAGTTGGCATTTCTTCTGCTTAGCTCTCGCTTGCTGTTAAAGTGCCGTTGTTCTGGGGGATTGTATCAAGATGTTTTTAACATTAGATCGACAGTAGCACCAGCTTCTTACATAATCACAGAATATTCTGAGTTGGAAGAGACCCACCAGGATCCTCCACTCCAGCTCCTGTCCCTGCCCAGACCCCCCAACAATGTCCCCCTGTGCATCCCTGAGAGCGCTGTCCAAACGCTCCTGCAGCTCTGGCATCCTCGGGGCCGTGACCATTCCCTGGGGAGCCTGGGCAGTGCCCCACAGCCTCTGGGGGAAGAACCTTGCCCTGATATCCAGCCTGACCCTGCCCTGACACAGCTCCAGCCGTTCCCTGGTCCTGTCCCTGGTCCCACAGAGCAGAGCTCAGGGCCTGCCCCTCCTCTTCCCCTCAGGAGAAGCTGTGACTGCGATGGCTGCCCTCAGTCTCCTCCAGCTGAACACACCAAGTGTCCTCAGCTGCTCCTCACACGGCTTCCCCTCAAGGCCCTTCACCATCCTCCTGCCCTCCTTTGGACACTGTCTAATGGTTTCATGTCTCTCTGATATTGTGGCACTCAAACTTCTCACAGTATTTGAGGTCAGGCTGCCCCAGAGCAGAGCAGGACAATCCCTGTGCCCTCAGGACAGGGATGTCCCTCCTGGCCCCAGGACACTGCAGCCTGGTGTCCAACTGGCCACTGACCAGGACCCCCAGGTCCCTTTCCCTGGCACTGCTTTCCAGCCTCTCATTCCCAGTCTGTCCCTGCATCCAGGGCTGCCCCATCCCAGGTACAAAATCCAGCACTGTCCCTTGCTGAACTTGAGATGGTCAGTGACTGCCCAGCCCTTTCCTCTGTCCAAGTCTCTTTGCATGGCTTTTCTGAATGTGTTAGATTCCCATTAAATGAAGCAAGGGGTGAAAAATTTTTGGAGCAACTGACTTGTCTAGTTTCAACCCAAAGCTCTTTGAAATTACAGAATTCTAAATCCTCATTTACAAACAAAATACGTGCAGTGCAAATGCTTATGTTTTTAGTGCAAGTCCCTGTAAAGAAACAGATTTTTTTTCATTGTACAAAGAAGATAAATTTAATCCAAGAAAGATGAAGAACTGTGAGCCCACCATTTCTCACTGCTTTCCCCCACTTGTAGATTTAATGTAGCTAAATATTCTTTTATACTGGCTTTCAGAATTTTGTTCACAGGTGCATAGAGATCAGCACCTTCCAGTGGGTTCTTAAAGAACTATTTGGAAGGTGTGTTTCTGTGTATGTGGGCTCCTCCTGGGCAATGCTGGAGGGATTGCCAGGGCAGACCTCTGTGAGTCTCCTCAGCCCTGCAGTTACCCAGCACACATTCCTGGCTCAGCTTTTTTCCTGGCCTCTTGAGAGACTCTGTCACAGTTGTTGGTTTGTGGTTTTTTTGTTTGTGTGTTTGTTTTTTTTGAAAGTCTGGCAGTTTTTGAAAACTGCCAGCTGGTTTTCTTTCCTCTATTTTCATGTTATATCTGAAGAGCCATGGTAGGTTGGAAGGCAAGGAATTTTCTTCTCTTATTTTGTCCATTTCCTGTTACAGTAATTTTGTTTTAGTTTTCTGTTGGCTTACCTGCTGTCTGAACTTTGCAGGGTGTGGTGTATTTTATCTGGAGTGGTTCCTATGCAAGGGGCTGGCTGGAGTCTTCCAGAGCACATTTGGATCTTGCTTCTGTCTTGCAGTCAGCAGGGGTTTGGGGATGATGTTAATCGGTAACAGAGAGGCGAAGTTGTATCCCTCTCTTTTTCTTTTTTTTTTTTTTTTGGTTGAAACTGTGAAAACTGTTTCAAATACTGTTTTTCAAATGCTGCTAAGTTTTGACAAGCTTTATTTCCTGCTTGCTCTAGGAGAAACCAAAAAATGGTTTTTTGTTTCCTAACTGTGGAACGCACGTCATTAGACCTTTTGTTCCTGGAGATAGAAAAGGTTAATTTACAAGTTCAAGGAACTAGAGACCCTTCCACCTGCTCAAACAATTAAAATTCTGCCTTTGTGAGCATTCAGCAAAAAAATAGCTGCTTCTTGTTTTTTAATGAATATCTGTCTTTTTTCCTGGGCATCTATGGCCAAAAGGACAACCATATTCATGAGTCTCTGCAGTGCATCAGTGTATGTTTGACTTCACAGCTAGGTCAAACCTTACTTCCTACTGACCCTCAGAAATGTCTCAGTGAAAATGAAAAACAATCTCTCATCTGTTTTGTTAGATTGCCAGCATAAACTGGAATTCATGAAAACAGAGGCCATGGTAACTAGCTTGAATACTGAGGTTTTTTTATTTTGGTTATGAATTGAGAATATCATGTAGATTTGTGCTTCTATTTTGATTTCTTATGAAAGAATTTCAGTGGCTTTTCTAAAGCATTATTTTCAGTTTATGACTGCCATCTACAAAATCTCATTCTAGTTTTATACTTCGTTCTTGATGCTGAGCTGGAGACAAAGCATCACCTTTTGATCTCTTCATCACAGCTTTTCTTTATTTCAAAAGTGGAATGTTTGCATTTATCCCTTATTTTAGAAATTGATTCCAAGAAGAGGGAAGGTCTGGTGATGATTTTATTTCTCCTGCTAGATAGGGTGAGTAGGAGAGTAAAACCAGCTCCAAAGTGGAAATCCTCACATTGCCATTCTGGTTACAGATAGATTTTGCTTGATTAGTATCCTGCTTGATGTCCTAGGATAAATGCAGAGATTTACATTCAAGTGCTATCACCAGGACAGCATCATCATCTTGAGGCAACCAGTTTAGAGTATACTGGGCAACATATTTGTATGTCTTATAAAATGTGTCCCAGTAGAGCTTTTCTTGGTATGTATAGTAGACTTACACGTGGAATTTTACACGTGAGTTTCTCCCACTTGTCAGTCGAGTCTTTTAGCATCCCTGACAAATGAGCTGCAGAGGCTGAGTAATTTATCTACAATCCCCCTATTCCATCCTGTGTGAGCAGTGATGCTGTATTGAGGTGTCCCTGTCACAGGTCATTGTGTTCCAGTCGCTGCACAGAGATCCTGTCTAGGTTTGATGCTTCTGCTCTGGGCTGTGAAATTCAATAGCTGAGATCCAAACACCTGTGGAGTTGTGCTCATCCTCCACCCTCCCCGAGGTGCAAGGGATGGGGATGGAGGGTCAGGGTAGGGCCAGTTAAAGAGGCACAGCTGGGCCCACTGGTGCTTGCTTGTTGAGCATTTTCAGCACATCTGGGTCGTTCAGTCATTCACTAGACTGATGCCTTGCAGAAGAGTGAAATAAAAAAGGCTTGGTTTTCAGAAATCTTGGTTTTGTCCAGTGTACATAGCAATGCTTAAGGCAGGTGGTTCAGAGCCAGCAGTGCCTACCTGAGATGGGAAACTGTGTTGGGAACCTGTGGCTTCTGAACCCAAAATAAGGGTAAAAAATAAAAGATTCAGTGTGTTAGGATGTAAACAGTTCCCTGCTTAATTCACACTCATTCCTCACATAGCTGTTCTTAGTATGTGCAAGAGTGATGTAGAGGCAACCAAAAAGCTACAGATAGGGTAATTTGCACAGAACATGATGTTGCACTGAATATTAACACAAGATGTTATTGTAAAGCAGCTCTAAAAATTACATTCAACTAATCCACTCAATCAACTAATACACTTATTTACAGAGACAAGCTATTGTAAAAGAGTACAGTTCTCAGCTAGCTGAGAACATATTTTCTCTCATGTTTATCTTGATTGTATCCCCAAAGGATATTTCTTCCTCTCTTTTATCAAGAATTATTTCCATATTTAATTTATATGTACATTTTTTACTCTTCCTGGAGGACTGAAAATGTTTTTTGACTTATGCAGTTGTCTGGGAAACTTGTTATTTAAACCTTCCTGTCATACTTTTAGTCCCCTTATTTGAAAATCTGTTTTCTGTGTCTGTCAGTATTGCTGTGTGCTTCTGGATATCCGTTTTCCTCCCTTGGTGAAGTTGCCTCAGAAAGATTCTCCATTCAGCTGCCTGAAGGGTCACTTGATGATTCAAATGTCTTTTCATAAATTCCTGACCGTTTCTTCTCAAGCTGAGCTATTTTCAATAACCAAACATACTTATTGTACGTAGTTTTCATGAACTTCTGGAGTGCCTGGTGTTTAACTTTGTATTTTTTGGTTGGAGGAGTGCCAGTGCTGTTGGTGCTGGAGCTGGAGCAGCCTGTGTTTAACAGGGCTGGGGCCTCCACTGTGAAGGACCTCACCAAATAATTAATTAATAAATAATTAATTAAGCAGCTGCTCTTGCCACTGGAAAACTTTCAGGAAAGTGAACGTTTGTGGATCAGAAAGTTGCAAAGTTGACGGGTGCTGACAATAAATTTCTCTGCTTTCTGTCAGAAATCAGTCCTAAATTATAGCATGTAATCTTGGTATTTGTAGTCTGCGAGCTTTTTTCACTGGATGGAGATATTCTGCCATCACAGTGCCTAGACTTTACGGGCTTATTGGAAAAAAAGCTCTGTTACTCTACTTGTTCATTGTGCAGAATGAACTGTGACATGCTGTTTCATCCTTTTTGTTTCGTTGGGTTTTTGTTTTGCTATGGCAAAATCTTCTATTTGAGGCAAATCAAAACTGTGAAGTTACAACTGTACAGTGCAGAGTGATTTCTGAGGCCTTTTAGGGGGAACTTTTATTGCTTGGATTCACATTATGCACCAGAATGCAAAACTCAAAAAATGCTAGATTTAAAGGGGCATAGAAAACAGTTTGTAGAAAAAAACTATCAAAACTCTGTTTGTAATTTTTAATGATGGGATAAACTTTGAGACAACATTCTGGGCCACAGTCAAACAAAACATCAATTTATTTTTAATATAAGTCTAAGGACCTTCCTCTCTTCTGTAAGTGTATGTCAAATACTTGATGTTCCTTAACTCTTTGGAGGGAGCATGATTGTAATATTGAAAGTTACAAGCACATACAAAAAGAAAGACACTTTGTTGTTGTTGTTTTCTTCTTTTAGATTTTTATAACAGCTCACAACCATTTCCAGAGTCTGCTGGTAAAATTAAAATCTAGATTCCTGGACTTTTATTGTATTGCAAGGTATAACTAGATAATTTAGGACAAGATATTTCTTTTCTCTTAGTATTTTGCTCTATTACCATGGGCTTTGGTGGTGATTTTTTTTTTTTTTTGCTAATTGACATAACTAATGTGTTTGAAGAGGATGGGGAAAAGGGAGAATGGCCCTTACCTTGTCTGCATGGCTGTCATCAGCTGGAGCATGGCTGGTTCCAAAGATTTTTGATGGAGACATTAAAACCCACAGGCTTTCAAGCAAGGTGGAGGAAAACAAACATGGTAGTGAAAAAACCCAAACTGCTGAAGGAAGTGCACAGAGGTCACTGGAGCTGATTGGAAATATTACTGAATCTTAAAGCCAGTTCTGTGTGTGTGTCTGTCTTCCTCTGACAAACGAAATAGGGCTGGTTTTGTGGAGTCTGGGAAGCCTTTTCTTTCTCACAGAACTACCCTTACCTGTTTTTGCTTGAGTAATTGCAGCGTGCATGAGTGGTGAGAGCAAGACTGGGAAGAATATGAGGCTGTACAGCAATTAATGAGCTGTTTCAACCCAAAAAAATCAGTGCAGCAGGCTGGTCAGGGCCTTGGAACCTATTAACCTTGATTTGGAAGTCTAAGACTTGACAGCTGGGGCAAAGCAGGGCTGCCTTAAAGAAGTTAAAAGTAAATGTCTCTTTTTCTCTCTTCTTTCTCACATGCTTACTGGTGAAATGCTGCCTGACTTTCTTTAACATTTCTTTTTTCAAGTGTGATTTCTTATTGCATAGCTTGACCAGGTGTCTTGCTACTTGCTACCTATCTGGAAGTTATTTGGGGTTTGTCCTTCTTCCTGATGAAAAGCCATTTTATCTGAAGCACTTGTTTATGGCTACAGAAATTTCACATGTTCTCTTCAGATATTTTTGTGCCCTATGTTAAGATAAACATGTTGCTCCATGAAGAATTACTCGCTTGGGATCAAATAGGACAATATTTGTGTTAATCAGCTGTATTTCTGTCCACAGATACTGCTGCACATTAAAACAAACATGCTGTAGACATGAATTAAGGCGGAAGATAGGACATGGAATTTCCCGACTCTTTTTAAAAAATTTAAAAAAAAAAAAATCTTTGCCAAGAATAACTTCATCCGCAAAGTGTTTCTTGAATGTGTTGCACAGTTGTTTTCTTTTAGAGGATGGGTGGCTGGGCCTCTTCACATGTGGGTACCATATACTGACCTGTTGTGGTTTGTGATGATCTGAGTTAGATTAAAGGCTTCAGGTCTTTCCTAATCTGGATTGTTTTGGTTGAGGCAGGCTGAGGAGCACAGATACAAGCAGGTAATACTGGCAGATGTCATGAGGTTATGAGAAGCAATTTAGGACAGTAGTCTGTTCCAGCTGCAACAACAAAACAGAGCAAGCACCATGGATACACTTTGGCTGATCTGTTTATATTCTGTATTACTTCAGTTTAGTTAAGCATTCTGTCAACAACCCACAAAAGTAAATCCATTTTCTACCACCTGCAGAAAAAAGACAAATATTCTTACCCCCTGCTAGTCTCCAGTCAAAATAAAGTGGTTTCCTTTGCTTTGCTTCAGTCTTTATTGCAACTGAGTAGCTTCCCTTTCCCCACTACTTGTTAAATAATGTTTAAAAATTGATGTATGCTACGTGTTTTAAAACTTGCTTGTCCAGTCTTAAAAGATTTTACAGAGTGTTTTTCTCAGTTACTGGGTGCAAGCTGTGCTTCTAAACATATTGACTTAGCTGCTTGTCTCAGAATTTCTCTGGAAATTAAAGGGTTATGAATTAATCTTCCATCAAAACCACTTCACTGGATCACATGCAGCTATGTCTGCTGTAAGTCTGCACATCTTCTGTGCCCCCCTAAATTCTGACGTGTATTAGAGAAGCTGTTGTACTTTTATGACAATTTGTAATAGCTGCCTTTGTTGTTTAATGATGAATTTTGAGATGGTTGTGTATTGAATATCTCAAACTTTCTCACTTGACCCAAGGAAAGAAACATATAGAATTATAACCTGATGTAGTACTATGGGTTTGTCTTAAGTTTTCTTCAGCTTTTTATAAAGTAGCTTTATTTGTTTCACAGGGTGTGTTGCCCCTACCCAGTAGAGCAGAGCCCTACAGACATTGTCTATGCAGAACAGTGAGTGCCTTTGTCTTCACTGAAAGCTGTAGATTTATACCTGATTGCTTTCCTTTGTGTCTTTTCTCAAATCATTGTAGGTTCATGTACTGGACAGACTGGGGAGAAGTGCCAAAGATAGAACGAGCTGGGATGGATGGCTCGAGCCGCTCCGTTATCGTTAACACTGACATTTATTGGCCAAATGGACTGACGTTGGATTATGAGGAACAGAAACTCTACTGGGCAGATGCTAAACTGAATTTCATCCACAAATCAAATCTGGATGGAAGTCATAGGTAAGAAGTTCTTGGTTTATGTGTGTAATGTGGGGATTTTCTTAGAAGATGCTGCCTAAGCAACATTGCGGTTTCTTGCAGCGAATTGTCGCGTTAGCATTCGCAAAATTTTAAGCAAACCACTGCTGTCAGAAACTTTTATCCTTCACCATCCTCGCCTTTCCAGCACTGTGGAATGCATGCATCTCTTCAGGGTATCCTGTAACTCTCCCAAAGACTTTTCTCAGAACCAGTTCCATTAAAAATTCTTCGAATCCTGTTCTTAACTGTATAAGACTAAATAGCAAAATTGTCTCTTCAGCAGGTCTTCTGTGCAGTGTGAAAGGGTATTTCAGAATTTCTGTGGTATTCGGAAATGCAGAAGATAATATGAAACAATGGATTATCATATATTAGTATTTCAGTTTCATTAATCCTAGGGGCTGGGAAATTAGTGGAAAACAGTCCTTACAGGAGAAATATGTTAAAATGACTGTTTTCCTTGAATAGATTTACAGCAATGATTCTTTTTGATCCAGTCATGGTTACTTCTTAATTAAGAGTATAACTGGTACTTTGTGTATATGTGTTTATCTTTAATTCGGGCAATGGCTCTCTTCCTTAGATGAGCTTTGGCAAGAACTGCTTGCACACACAAATCTCAGTGAGTTTGTGCCCAGGGTGTCATATGGAGAGATGATTTTTTGTGGGGTTATTCTTTGCAAATATTTGTGATGTTTCAGCTAGCTTAGATGGGTGTGAAATATCCTTTCTTATGCTCTTTCTTCTGGCCCACCTTTCACCACAAATGTTAATTTGACATAAAGAAATTAGTTCTATTGGTAAGATCATTGTTTTATGTGGATTGGCAAGTAGGACCACAGGCAACATGCACGAAATATGTCCTCTGTCTTCCTGTGATATTTATTTTGAGCTCCACAGTGTCTTTGTAAGGTTACATCACTTTTTTCTCATCACTTTTTTCCTAAGTTCTGCCTTTTAAGTGATCACAAGTTCATGCAGTATGTTTGTAATGGTGTTTGTTCATGGGAAGTATCTGGAGTTGGATGCAGTTCTAAATTTGTGTCCTTGGATATAAGTATTATGACTAGCCTGGTTAATTCAAAACATGGACTGTGGATATCTATCTTGATATCCACATTTGCTATTTATTTCACAAGAAAAAAAAGTTAGTACCAAGAACAGAGAAATATTTCATAGAGATACAGAGATTCTTTCAAAAAAGACTGTCACAAGTAATAGAGAGAAATGGATAGAAATGATCATATACAATAGCAACATGAGTATTTTTTGTTTTATCTGGTGTCTCTAGCCTTTCTAGTTCCAGAGCTACTTCAGTGTTTCCTGCTGGCACTTCTGCTTTTTCAGTCTTGTTTTGCTACTGACTGCTTTGCAGTTTCTCCCTTGCTGCTGGTGATCTGTTGCACAGTGATGTAAATACACTTGGGTTTGGTATTCTGTTTTTATTTTCATGCTGTTTATTCCCTGGTCTGCCATTCGTTTACCTGGGGGAGGAGGCTGTGGAGGTGCTGAATTTTCTTGGTGCAAGGGGCTGAGCAGCCTTGTCTGTGTGCAGACAGCTGTATCCAACAGCTGCCTCATGGCACAAAAGTGAAGTCACCTGAGTCTCAGTAGTTATCTCATTCCACAGTAAATTCTCTGGAATTAGTTAAGCCTGTAATGAAGACCTGTATAGACAAGTAATTTAGGTTTTTTAGATCTACTAATTCTTTCTTATGCAGCCATGAAAACCAAAGCAGTCAAATGCTTTAGGTTGAGTTTATTTTTCAGATTGATACATTTCAGGAGCAGGAATATGTCGTGGCAGTATGCTAATGTATTACTGTTTGAGGGGCAGAAAGGGAAGTCATCCCTGGAAAGGAAAGCACATATGACTTCCCTTAAGCACTCAGAGGCACAAACCAATTCTAACAGCACCTGTTTTTCCCTAGGCATGTGAGAAAGTTCTGAAGATTCAAAAAACAGTCAACATCTGTATCCAAGCATTTCGGTTTCATTTTTTATTCTTTGCAATTACATCATAAAGGGGGAGAAAAAGAACTGCAGAAGTTAGGGTGTTCTACAATGGGGTTTTATGGGGTGGATTTTTTCTGCTGTGACCTCTTAGCCTTTGCCTGTATTAAGAAAAAAGATCATCTGGGGCTATCCAAAGTGTTTGTTTGGGATTTTTTATGTAGACATTCTCTTTTAGTTATCCAACAAATTCAGCTTTTTCAATGTGATATTTTACAGCTGTAAATTCTGTATTTTATCTCTTAATTATTTTGTTCCTCTTTTTCAGTAACTGATTCAGTCATACTAGAAAACACAGTTTCTAATTCTGCAGCCAAAGCAAAAACCTCTTAGATTTTCCTTTTCAGTGAAAAAATCACCTTACCAAACCAACCAAAGCCCACAAAGCCTTTAGTCTTTTTTCCTAGCTATGTCAAATCCCTCAAAAAAAACCCAAAAAAACCAAAAAACCAAAAAAAACCCAAAAATAAAACCCTACCTACAGTTTTCCACCACCACCTTTTAAGTGGGCTATCAGTCGGGATTTTTTCCTTAAGAGTTAAGTGTGGGGGAGAGCAAGATCATTATCAAGTGCCTAATCTAACTTAAACCAGACTCTGGTTTATTTAGAAACTGCCAGTTCTGGTGATATTATTTTTCTTGATATTTAGACCATTCTTCTAAATTGCTGCTTTATATTTATACTTAGTTGCTTTGAGGCTTTTTCTTTCTAAATTTCTCTTGATCAGTACAGATTCTCTTATCCTTCTGAAGTGTTACTAGTTTTTCTGATGCTTTACATAATGTCAGTATGTCTAGGAAAATATATGCTTCTGGAAGTTGGGGCTATTGAAATGAAAAGGGCAAAAGAGTTATTGAAAACATTTTCATAAAAATTAGGTCTTCTAGATCAGAATAGTTTTGGTAACTTAGAAAAGGAAGCAGATGAGTAAAGATTTGATCTGTCAAGATTTTTAGTGTTTCATAACAGGAGGTGGGCAAGAGTCTGTAGCAGGTAAGCAATTGTAAAAGCTTCATATAAAGTAGGATGGCATAAGTTTTAATTGCTTTGGGAGAAATATTTGGTAGGAACTAACATCAACCTGTCAAAAAAAAGCTTCAAACAGTTCAGAGACAACTGATTTTGTGGTTTGGAAGGTGAAAAACTACAGTGTAAATAGGAAAAGATTTTAATTGGTATCACTGACAGTAATAAAGTATTGAAGTTCAGACCTCAGAGATCTAAAATTTAGGAATTCCCTCCAGAAATTCACGATGTATTTCTAAATCTGCAAGAAATCCAACACTTTCTTGTTCTTTTATTCCTATAGTCTAAATACTGGACTACACCTGACACTACTAAAGAATTACAACTTTTATATCTCTGAGAAGTACTTTGATCTGAATCATAGAGTATCCTGAGTTGGAAGGGACAAGGATCATCCAGCCCAGCTCCTGTCCCTGCCCAGACCCCCCAACAATGTCCCCCTGTGCATCCCTGAGAGCGCTGTCCAAACGCTCCTGCAGCTCTGGCAGCCTGGGGGCCGTGACCATTCCCTGGGGAGCCTGGGCAGTGCCCCACAGCCTCTGGGGGAACAACCTTGCCCTGATACCCACCCTGACCCTGCCCTGACACAGCTCCAGCCGTTCCCTGGTCCTGTCCCTGGTCCCACAGAGCAGAGCTCAGGGCCTGCCCCTCCTCTGCCCCTCAGGAGAAGCTGTGACTGCGATGGCTGCCCTCAGTCTCCTCCAGCTGAACACACCAAGTGTCCTCAGCTGCTCCTCACACGGCTTCCCCTCAAGGCCCTTCACCATCCTCCTGCCCTCCTTTGGACACTGTCTAATGGTTTAATGTCTCTCTGATATTGTGGCACCCAAACTTCACGCAGTGTTTGAGGTGAGGCTGCCCCAGAGCAGAGCAGGACAATCCCTGTGCCCTCAGGACAGGGATGTCCCTCCTGGCCCCAGGACACTGCAGCCTGGTGTCCAACTGGCCACTGACCAGGACCCCCAGGTCCCTTTCCCTGGCACTGCTTTCCAGCCTCTCATTCCCAGTCTGTTCCTGCATCCAGGGCTGCCCCATCCCAGGTGTAGATGGACACGAATCCTTTACTTATTCTTTGCAGGGGTCTGGAAAGTAAAAGAGTACAATAGGCTGGTGGGAAGAGGAATATGCAGCGAGAGAAATTATAAGCTTTAATTATTGGTGGAATTTTTGTCACCTCTTCCAATAGGACTGGAGTCACAGTGAGCCACTAAAACCAGTGTACAGCATGACAGCTCTGGCAGTAGCCCTCAGTTAAATATGTGGTAGAGTCATAAATTCGTGAGAAAACCTCTCTAGCAAATTTTACAGGGATGATTATAGTTCATTACCTGCTAGCCCTGGGATTTACTAGCCCTAGTTGCTCCAGTGTTGGGCTCATTAGAATAGAGACGAAGAGCAAAGAACTTGATGAGTAATGCCCTTGATTTGCCAGTAAGAGAAAGGAATGAATGGTTTTTCATGTCAGAATGCAATAATTAAAGAACTAAATTGATGCACAGAAGAGATGGTTTTGTTTTTTTGCAGCTCTTGCCCTGCTCTTATCAGAGGGAACAGTTGCTTTTTGTGGGACTAATTAAACAAAACTGAAATGCAGACAGCTCTCCTGTGAGTAGAGTCCCCAAGATAGGTTGGCCTGCTAAAGCAGTTCTTGAATTAATTTCCTCTTCCTTTACCCTGCAGCAGCAGTTCTAATTAATAAGTTAACACGTTACTGGCTGAAGGGAAATGCACTTACAAGGTCCCCTAGGAAGTGTTTGTGCTAATGAGATGGTTTTTGAGGCCACTGTGAGAAAACATACTTTCAGCAACTGTCAGAAAGCTGGGAAGCTCTTGCAAGAGGTGAATGTCTTAACTTTGCACTTGAGCATTGATTTTTCTGGTTTCTCTTTTCAAGCATCAGTTCATGTCTGTCTGCCAGATGATTAGTTGCAGATGTGTTGAAACACTGAAAATACCATATCCCTGCATTTAGAAGAGGATTTTTCCCTTATTTGCTAATAATGTGTACAGTACATGACATTATTATGTACAGGGTATAAAATCTCATGTTTTGTTGATATCTTTCTCTATATTTCTGTAAGGTAAAATTGCTTAACACCTTCAAGCAATGAGGAACCAGTCAGTGGTGAGAAGCCTGTTTCGATATCTCACCAACACAGGCCAGTGCAGAAGCCAAATAATGCCCTAATTAAAACTGCTAGAGAATCCTGCATAAGCAGAATTAATTAGATGATCTGGACATAGAGCTAAGGTGAATTTCTTGGTTCTTCCCCAAGGTGCTTCTGGAAAAAAAATGTTGGCAATGTGGAGCTTCAAAACATCTGTTTGCCTGAAAATTGACCCACAGAATGACTTCATTTCTCAACCATGATTTTATTTCTGATTGACTTTTTCAGACTTTGATTGCAGGTGGGATTTGAAATGTCATGGCTAGACCTGTTTGTTTTATATTCTTTCTGGAAACACGTGGCAATTGTGGCTTAAAGAAGAGGCAAAAGACAAAACCACTTTGGTCTGAAAAGGGAGCATTATATCTCACAAATCATGTTTCTTGCTTACTTTCTCAGGTAATTAAAAGCAGGCGTGTCTTTTGATAGGAATATTTGGCCAAGCATTTGTGGTAAAAATGCAGCTTAGTTTTCTGAGTTTGCTTTGCAAATGTTTCTTTAGGCTGGCAGGAGAGGAAATCCTGTGAGCTGAGGGACCCAGAGCTCCCTGCCCTCCTTGTGGCATCCTTCGTGTGGTATTTTGTGGGTGTATTTTAGTCTTTGATCCTGCTTCATCTCATTCATGCTCTGAGTGCTTTGGCCACTTGCTACCATTTCCAGTTGCAGATGGAAACACAAGCTGAAGATGTGTAATTCCTGCAATTTTGTTAATACTCAACCATTAAGCATTCTGTAGATGGCAAAAGAAGTTTTGTTTAAAATATTTTCATTTGCTTCATGCAAATCTCTGATATGCTTTCTTTAATATGCTGAGCACTAAAAGCAGATTTTTCTTTTCCTCTTTCTGATAGTCTGGGAGATGGTAATAGGTATGTGATCCCCCATAGGGACTCAGGAGAAATTGAGTGAAAAATAAATGTCAAAAACGCTTGCACCCTGCCCTGGAGACTGAGCACCAGCAGCCTCAGGGGTCACCTGAAAGGAGTTTTGCTACTGTGAAACTGGAATGTTAATGGTTTAGAGACATACAGGCCAGAACATCTGAAGTACCCCAGGTTTTCTGCAGGTGTTCTGATCAGGTCTTGAGACTAGAAAACTCTAATGCAGCAAGAATAAAAGGCATTTGGTTCATGGAAAGGGTTTACTTGTTTACTTTTATGGAGAAATGCTGTTATGCTTGGATATAAAACATCTGATAATATTCTAGGAGGGAAAATAGTAGTTCTTATGATATTTCAAATTTAAATTGTCTTGATTATTGGTGGCTTTCTTTTGGTGATCTGAATTATTAGATTTCATAGCTATAATGTAGCTTTGAATGATAATATTAAAAGAAATAAAGGCAGACTGAGGAAATCCTGATTTTATAATAAAGGGTATGAATTTAATGTTTTTTGGTCATTTTGCTGTTAATTTTTTTTCAAGTGAGTTTAGTCTTTGTCTGAAATGCATATTATCCTGAAGCAAGAGCTTTTTTGTCATTGCTAATATAAAATGGATAGACTGTGAAGTTTCATGTATCTATTCTATTTCAGAATTCAGTAGTCCCTTTTGTAATTCCTGCTTTAACTTGTTTATTGTTTCCTTTATCTTCACAAAGTGTTTCACAGGACTCTTTAACAGAATAAGAATAGAATAAAGGTGAATATATTTAAATTGGATCTATATTTTCTCCAGACGGTAGAAAACTCCACCACAGCCAGTATTTATTGTAATGACATCTCTGGTTACTGTGATGATAAATGGTTGTATTTGGGAAATCATGATATTCAACACAGAATTTAATTTCTGAGAAAACTGCTTGTTTTTTCTCCCTGTTTCTCTTCTCACCTCCCTTCTCTGCTGTCCCTTTATGCATTTCCTTTCCAGCCAGCTCAACAGAGATGGTGCCCTCTTAAATGTCAATCACCATCCAGATTTTAAAGCAAATTTGTGTGATTATATGCCTGGTGCTGGGAAGATTATTAAAGTTAGTGTATACTTAATGCCATTTAATATAGAGCTGATTTACATCTTGCTGAGGCCCTGGAGATGTCTCCTGAATGAATAACATTAGTCCTTGTCCCCAGCTTTCACCTTCCCATTGTCTCTGGCATCTCTTTCTAATCTCAACTAATGATAAAAGCACAGCAGTCTGCAGGAACCAAGGAGCTTGGTGAAGGTTAATAGGGTGGAGGCTCTTCTGCTGTCTTATCACTTGTTCCAGTCAAGCCTGGCCTGCTAATGGAGCTGCCACCAAGGAGCTGTCAGGTCCTGTTAACCCAAGGGCACCTGCAGAGCTGTTCCTGGAACCCAGATCAGGGCCAGGAATGTGGAGACCCCTCTGCTCCCCAGCCCTGGATTGGTGCTTGTGAACCACCCCAGAGATGGGAGGCAAGAGCTCCCACCAGCTGTGTGCAGCAGCTGAGTACTACAGGTGGCACTCTGGTCACCTTCATCCACCGGGGTGTGTTAATAAATAATTGCTCAAGGCAGAAGTCGGGACCCCTCATCTTGCTCGCCAAAAGGAGAGCTCTGCAGTTCCTAATGCAGGTTGTGCTGAAGCACAGCTGCTCACAGCAGCCATCAGAAGGTCATTTCTTGCTCCCTCTCTTCCTCCTTTTCCTGTTTTTTAATAGCTGGCCTCTCCATCCCCTTCCTCCTGCTCCTCATTAGGATGTAGAGACTCGCTGAGCTCAGCTTCAAGCCACTGCTTCCACACTGGCACACATCATGTGGCTGCTCTTCAGCAGGGCTGCAAGCGTGGCCTGTGGAGGATGTTCCAAGGGGAAAAAAGCCCTGCTGGTTTTGCTGGTTGGAAGTGAACTATCACCTTGTAATGGCTTGCTGGAAACAAAGATTACAGAGTACATGTTACTGGTAATACTGATCTTAATGAGATGCAAGAAATGCACACTCATGTTTGGGCCCAAAGCCATCTTCATGCATTGCAACCTTATATCTGCTGAGAAAAATAATACGAGTTGAGGAGTAATTGCTTCAATGCTGTGACTGACAGCCCAGTCAAATGAAGGGCTCCTGAAGCTCTCCAGATAAGGGCTGGTTTAAATAAGGGTCACAGTTCACCTGATGCATTGTCATATGAATAGATGGTTGTCTGAAAGTTAAGCATGTCTAACAGCAGCTATTGTACTCAAAGATTTATTCCCACTATTAGTGGATAGAAATCACATATAAAATTCCTCTCTGGCGTTCTTTTTTTGGTTGATCAGTTAATTTTGTTTTAAACTAAGAGAGTCAGAATGCTTCATAAAAATTTGGCTTCCCTTGTTATGGGAATGCTGTCTTTGGTGCAGGTTTGGTTATAAGTGAGAATTTTGGACTTTCATTGCTTCTGTTTCATACAACAAAATGTCATATGTGTCATTTGTCAAATGTCATACACAAAGACTTAGTCTCTGAGCCTGCTCTAAACTAAAATTCAAATCTGAAGATATTTGGAGTTTGGGGGTAGGGTTGGTTAAAATGTTTACAGGTTTAGAATGCCTTTACACTTGGTATGATACCAGAATGTGTTATCTCACTCTGGCCTCCCTGTTTGGCTGGCAGGTTTCAGCTTTAAATTATATTACAATGGTCTTTTGTAAGATGCTTAGTTGGTGCATTTAATTAGAAGCAAATATACACCTGACTCCAGACAGAGATAAGAAAGAAAAGATAATGTCCTACTTTTGAGTGCAAAATACCAAGAAATAGAAGATACAGTTTGGTGTAGAATTGGAACACTGGAGTGACAAGCAAGGGAATCTATATCTTTTTCTCATAAGTAGAAAAAAAAAAAAAAGGAAGCTTTAAAGATAATGTGTCTTTTTCCAAAAGTTAAGGTGGAAGAACAGTAATGACTATAATTTCTTTGTACTCAGAATCATTGGCAGAAGGCACCTTCAAATTTCTTGCTTCAATATATTCTTCTGTTATATTTTAACAGCAAACATTTTGAAAATAAGAGCATTTTTGCCATCTGTTAAACTGCTTTAGTTAGACTTATTTCCAGAAGTGATGCCTATGGTGTAGGGGTGTTTTCCCAGTAAATTTATGGATAATTACTGCCTTCCCTGCAAGAAGAGAATTGGGAGGCTGGCATTCATAAGGGACCTTATTCTGAAGGGCTGTGTGTCAATCCCTTCTGCTTCCAGTTCAGGAAAGGGGTGGTGACCCCCACTGTTCAGAGGGACCTTGCCTAGGTGGGAGCACATTTCCACTTAGGCAGTCAAGGAGAAAGGAGGTGGGAAGAAGCACTGCTGTAAGTGATGCTTGTGTGGTGGCCCTGCTTTCAGCAGGGTGCTCGTCCAGATGACCTCTGTAGTCCTCTCCATCTTAAATTTTTCTGTGATTCTGAATAAAATAAAAAAGAATTGAGCTACTTAATTCCAGTTGTGAGGATCTTAAGTACAGATAATTAGTTTCTACATCACAAGAACCTGGGAAAACTGTCTTCAGTAATGTTTGTGCTGCATTTTTGTGATGGCTAATGAGCATGTCTTTGTATATATACATAAAATATATGGGTAATCTCTATAATTTTGTTTGTGAACCTGGAGAGAGATAGTGACCCAGTTTGCTCAGAAATGATACCATTACCATAGCAGAAAATCACTAGAATTCTGTTTAATGGCACTGCTTAGGATAAAAACAATAGCTTAATGCTTATCATAATAATGAAAGTAACTTTAAGGATTTCTTTAGGCTGAAAAACTACTTTACTTTAGAGTATTTTTTTGATGGTACAAAAGAGGAACTGGAAGAGGTGGATGGACAGCTACTTGACCAGTTTGTCTCAGTGTGAAATCTGAGGCTGAAATTGGTGGGCATGGTATATCAGCAGGTTGCAGTCAGACTTGCATGAAATCAGCTGGCACTTCGTGTGGTGGCAGAGTGCCCTACAGGCATGGACTGTTCAAGAGATAAAAAGTACCAACAGATCTAAGTAAGGATTTCAGTTAGCATCTCTTGGGCTTCTCAGCATCAGCAGGCAGCCTGAAAGCAGCATTCCTGTGTTGTTCCTTCATATCATTCCCCAAAATGGGGGCAGTGTATTTGTTTCCCAAAAATAAATTTGCTGAAAGTTCTCATCAACAGCGCCCAAACCTCTTTTCACAGAAGCTGCGTTCAGGCAAAACTGTTGTTTTGAATCGTGTTTGAGCATTCATTTTCTCCCTGTGCTCTCTTAGGCAAGCAGTGGTTAAAGGCTCCCTTCCACATCCCTTTGCTTTGACACTGTTTGGGGACACGTTGTACTGGACTGACTGGAACACACATTCGATCTTGGCCTGCAGCAAGTACTCCGGGGAGGACCTGCGTGAAGTACATTCCAACATCTTCTCTCCCATGGATATCCATGCCTTCAGCCAGAAGAGGCAGCCAAATGGTAAGCTGTCTTGCTGTCTTTTTCTAATTGCAAGCTGGAACTGATTTGCAAAAATCTTAATTAGCCTTTCTGTATGGTGCTGGGTGGCTTCGCCCGCGTCATGATGCAATTTTTCCACTGCAGAGAATAGCAAAAGACACAGAGGGAAACCAGATATTCTCTTCATTTTTTGCAGGGATTTTTAAGTGCAAGACAACTCCCCATCTCTTACTTTTTTTTCTGCCTGACACATTTATGCTGTTGTATTTTTCTGTTTCCTGTACCGTAACTTCAGGCAACACAGTATTTTTATTTTTTGAAGTGGTAGTTCCTGAGTAGAAAGTAACATTAATTTGGCAGATGATATTAAGCAGGACTAGCTCTGTGTAGTAACCACTGTCTTAACCATTGTATTAATTTACTGTGTTTGCATTTTGTTTTTATATATACATTCAGCACCACTATGCTTAACCTTTTGTAAAAATGAGAAGAGCAGAGCTGAAACAACGTTTTTGTTTAGAGCTAAGAAGGGAAACATTCAACATCCATACATTTTGGTACCATAAATACCCCACTACTCAACACTTGGAAGTAATTTTTACTTGTTCTGTGTTTATCATTTCCTCCTTTAATCTGTGTTGCTGCCACTGGTTCTACCACTCAAATGCCTTATGTGTCTTAACATGATATGAGGTCATTCGTTATCAGAAGCATTAATCTGTGTGATTTATGTTTAACAGCTACAAACCCATGTGGAATTAATAATGGTGGCTGCTCCCACTTGTGTTTGATGTCTCCTACCAAGCCCTCTTATCAGTGTGCATGTCCCACTGGTGTGAAACTTCTCGAGAATGGAAAGACCTGCAAAGATGGTAGGCTCTGTTATTTTAAAAAATCCTTTAGATTAAGCACAAAGTAGCTTCTGGAAGGAAAGGGATTCTTCCAGCTGCACTGTATGAAGGATGCACGTTAGGGGTGGTGAATTCTGAAACTGTGTATGCTTTTGCAGTACAGATAAAAGTGATTGGAAAATGCCCTCTACACTTTAAAAAGGAAACATTCTCATGACTGAAGGGCAGGTTACCTACAGTTAAAAAACTGAAGTTGCAGTTCTGTCTCTGTCACTAACTCCTGCAAGTTTTTGAGGGGCTCTGTTATTGCGTTTTCTTAGAGAAAAAGATACTTAGCTCCTCTGTTGTCTCTAAAATGTTTCTGACATTATTGATTATGAAGTGTTTGGCTGATAAGATTGTACAACAGCCCCTTTTTAAAAGATTTCTTTTTAAAAAGAAATTAAAAAAAATTTCTTTTAAAGTCTGACGTCCATTTATTATACACACATACCCTTGACACCTCTCTGGAAATAATGCCATGTTTTTCGAGGGCTAAAAGCCCTAAAACTCAAGACATGATCAAGAGTTAGAGCTACAAGCCCTGACCCAAAACTGCTTTTAGTTTCTCATTGTGGACTAGTGTACTTGATTTTAAATTGTTCTATTTTGTGAGTGTAGGTCTTGTGCTGTGGTTGCTGTAGTACACTGACAGGCTCAAAATTAACACTGGGAGATAATTAGCTGGATCATAAATAACCATCTTTTATGCAGATCATCTCTCTAGGACAGAAGTAAATAGAGGAAGAAATGATACAGCACAGCTTTAGTGTAAATAAGCCAAATAAAATGTATGCAGAAATAATTTTTTTAATTGGAGTTTTAGATTTTAAAAATTATTCCAGGCTTGTCAGCTATGTTCAGAGTTTTCTTTAATTTCATGCTATTTCATGCTTTCTGCTGATTATTTTTGTGTGTCTCTGTGAACCTTGTTAAAATAAATTGCTGCTTTTATGTGAAAAACAGCTCCCAATTTACCCTGGCAGGATTGTTTATAAGAATTTCTCAATACACAAACAAGATGTTTTTCTTCCATTTCCCTTGGTGTGAGGAGAAGCTTTAATAATACTGCTCTGGGTTGGTTGTATGTAGTCAGAATGTGACACAAATCCATGTGCTTTTTCAAAAATACTTGATATGCACAGATAAACTCCAGTGTATTAAAGTAAATTACCAAGAGTGAGTGGAGGAATGGTATTAAAAATCCATCCCAGAACCTTATTAAAAGGATTTCTCCTGCAGAGATACTCAGATTCATCAGTTCACTTTTTTTAGCCATTTCTTATGTCTCAGAATTTATAACTGTTGCTCTTTTCTCCCATTCCCTGAACATGAGAAGCCAAATTTCATGTTCCCAGTCAACCATAAGATGTATTTGATTTATAGAGTAGAAGCCTCCAAATATACAAATTATATAATATAATTTGTATTAGAAATATTGTTAACCGAGTTGCTATAGTGTGTTGTCCAGTTGTATGCAAAAAACTTTATACAGGGACATTTCTCTTGTGCCTGTCAATACCATATTGCATTTAAACATAATGCATTTTAAACTACCATTCTGCTGCTGTGTCTTTTGGGAACATTCTGCCTCTGCCTTTTCAGGGAAAAAAGGGTGGGAAGAGGGGAGAAAATTGAGACTGTTTATTTAGCTTGGTCTTAGAAAGGAGAGAGCACATAACCCAGATGAAACAACCTACTCAAATTATTCATCAGGTCCATTGGTTTTGTGCAGCTTTGATCCTATGCAGGGCTAATTTCTGACATACTCGTGCAGGAAGTTCAATATTTAGAGCTGAGCATGCCCCAGAATAGTGATTTTTTATTTTTTCCCACTTCTCTCTCCTTGAAGGGAGGTGCAGATCCCTAAGTAGGCTTAGGGCTTTTGCGAGTGACCTACAACTTTCCAGAGCTCTTCAAGGCACAGATTCCTGTAGTTGTGAAGGCTGCAATTATTGATTTGGGGGAGGGAGGAGAGCATGGCACTTGAACAGAGCCATAGACCAGAGTTCAAGATGGAAATCTGGACTTGTCTGTGTGGGAACTTCCTTTCTTAGGCTCCTTGAGGACCCCGGGAAGTAAATTTCCTTTCTCATTTTCAGGTGTGCAAGGTGGGGGAATGATTCTAGTTTCTTGGGCTGTTTTTTTCCCCTTGTACTTGCCTGTTCTCTGTATGTGCTGTGAAAGTAGAGCTGAACCCTGAGAACTGAACATTTTTACCTCGGATAGTTTCAGTGTACAGCTGTAATGCTGCAGTGCTGATTAAATCTCCATTTGCAATTAGAATGTGTACATGACCGTGGGAGAGACTGGTGGCTGAGAAGTGAAGAAAGGTGAGAAATCAGGCTGACTTTCTCTTCTTTAAGATGGTTTTGTCTTCCAGCAGTAGACTAAAATCAGACTGGTTCCTTAACTGAATTGTTTCATGGTGAAATGAGCCTCTTTGAGGAGAGAGCTTCATTTCATGCTGCGCTGTGGAGAACACTGGCCTGCGTTGGAAGGATTTTGATGGGTGAATTTTGAGTGTGTTTGTGGTGTTTGCAGTGCTTTGGCATTGACAGATGATCCTGGCAGCCAAAGGTGAGGCTGGCTGACCCTCCCTGAGCAGTTGCCATGACAACCTAGCATTTTTGAATAATCTTGGTTTATAGGAAATCTTTTTCTCCCTTGCCTTTCTCCCAGTGCTAGTTTCTCCATTTTTTGTAGGGTTTTTTAATCATACCTTAGAGGAGTTTTACTACTTCTTGTAAGCTCTGTGAATGCAATAACACACATACATTTCAATTTTGAAAGATTTCTCCACAGTGTTTCAGGAAGGGGTAATACTTAGAATAAAACTATCTATTATTCTAATACCTGATAGTACAAATCAAAACAGTGAGGTGTACTGAGATGTGGGCTTGTAGCAAGGTTTTAGGTCCCCCATTGCCTAGGTGAAAGTTTGTAAATCCCTGTCCCTCAAGCAAAAGAGAGGCAAAGCAAGTTATTTCATGGCCAGGTATTCCTCTGTCAGTAACATGTGAAGCAAAGAGTCCTTTTTGAGCACCCAGGCAGGACTTAGGTCTTCTGCCAGAGACCTTTTACCACCTTGTGTTCTATTCTGGGTAATATATTGTTCTTCTGCATATCATACTGGAATTTCTCTTTTTCAGTATTGTGTGTGCTGCTGTTCTGTATTCAGCAGTGCTACAATGCTATGATCTTCTGAGAGTTGTAAGACAAACCTAAATTTTCTTATATAAATGAATTTGTCATTGGAGTTACATTCTTACTAGTGCTTGAAGATCTCTGTCCATGTGCTCAGCTTCTCTCATTGCCTCTAAGGAGTTTTACTTGTGTCCTGCAGTTGCTCCTGCCAATAGTGACATGTGGTTTAAACTGAAAAAAACATTGGTGACTTCAGCTGAGCAAGGAGGTGTGAGCTGCCTAAGGAAGAAAAAGCACTGCTTCACACCTTGATTTCAGCCTTGCTTTGGCCATTCTGTTCTCTTCCAGGAAAAGTCTTTATTTTGCCCATGCATACTCACATGCTATTTCCCTGGTAGGCCTGGAGGCAGGAAGCAGAATTTTACACTTTCTTTTGCAATTTAGGGCCGTCCACTGCCTAATTTGCTTTGTCAGGAATAGCCAGGATCCCCATTTGACAGCACAAATCAGGATTTTAGTTTCACACCTTCGTTCTTTAATTTCTTTTTAAGGAAAGAAGAAATATATGATTAATTTCATATGCATGTTCTTTTGCCTTTAGTTTTAAGACTGAGCTTGCATGAAAAGCTAGTTTGTACTGTTGTATCAAGGACTCTTTCACAATTGTGACTTTAAAACTCGGGGAAAACATTTAGGAATTAAATGTTTTGGTCAAATGTGAAGTTAATTCTATTTGGGATGTATTAATGATAATGATTTCTCAGATGCAGGGAATGCATTATACATGTCTTAGGTCTAGCACTTCTTTTGTATGCATTCTTGAGTATGTGTCTGTGTAGCTCAGCAACCACTGATGGTTTTAAAGTTCAGTAACTTACAAATGACTGAGGCCTGTATATCATTGAGAAGATGTAATTAATTGTAAAGGTCAGAAGGGCACTGGACTTAAAGAGCTGTGCTGTTGCGTGTGTCTTCATGCTTGCTCTGCTTCCCCCTTTCTCCCCCTTCCCTTGACTTCAGCTAGCACACAGATTTAAATTATTTAGAATTTTAATAGTGAATTTTTGAGGCAAGTATTAGTTCCAGTAGTAATGTAATGCACTGTCCATGAGCTTGTAATCCCAGCTTTCAAAGTGCTTAATAAAAGTAGGCTAAAGCTCTCAAAACTAAGAGTCTAGAGTGAGGCTTATATGTCCATATTTAGGCAAGTAAGGGACTTGGCTTTCAAAAAATTGCTAACTATCTTGAATATCCTGTGACTTGAGGCTCTGCTAAAAAGAATCTTGAGCTCAGTCCACAAGCTGAATGGTTTAGAAACGGAGGGAAAACTGCCTCAGTCTGCATATGTGTGCGAGGTCAGAGTTCTGGCTGCAGCCTCCACAAGCCCTTTGAAAGCATCTAAGCCAGCTGAGGTTTAAGGTGCTTTATATGTTTGCGACTTGTTCCAGTTCTCCTAATAAGTGCTGATAAATTTTTTAAAAAGCCAAAAATAAAGTTATGCATGCATGCGGCCTGCATTGTGTTTTTCTTTTTTTGAAATACGATTCTGTACTCGTGATATTCTCTCCCTCATGCTCATCATTAGAGGCTTGATTTTTCTTAGAGAAGCAAGGCAAGAGGTCTGGAGATCCTGCTGTCATCTTAGTTTTTGCTTCATAACTGGCCTTTGGAGTAGAAGTGAACAAAATGGACTGATTTTGTCAGGTCCTGGCACTCTTGGGGGTACCTTGAGCATCTTCTGAGTGATGATCAGTGCCTAGCCAGGTAAACTTTGCACAGTTGGTGTTTGTCACACTTTTGAGACCACCTGGGGCTCTTTTCCCTGGCTGTTATCAAGGTGGTAATGGGATCAGTCTATAAATACGCCCAGCTCTTGCATTTGTTATTTCTGCTATCTCGGGACAAGCCTGAAGGTACTCAGAGTGATCTTTCCCTTAAGCTGCCTGGAGGTGTGGGTGCTTCTCTGCTGCTAACTAAGCAGCTGAGGTGTTGGTTTGCAAATGTTTGGGTAATAGCTCTGAAGTAAGCTTTAAACTTTTTATTGCTTGGTTGGAGGGCTGGTGTTTGATGGAGGGATTGGAATGCTGGCCAAGCCCCCAGATAAAGACCATGAAATTCTTAGCTCGGGGTTCCAGAGTACAACAGGGTTAGCTGAAAGCCAGTCATTTCCCAGTGCTGAATAAAAGCTTAAACACAGTGGGTTGTTTGACTAAACAAAGTGTTGCAGACTGAAAGCAGGATACTGAAGCTGTTGAAATGGGTTGTCTTTGGGAAGAATGGGAAGGTCAATTGGTCAATTTTAAGGGTGAGTTGGAGCAAGGACATGGTTATACTGAACTGAGTCTTTCTGGAGACCTGGCATTGCTTCTTTGAAATGACTGTCAACTTCAGCCAGAACACATTATTTTTAAATTATATCTTACATTTTTTTCTGTATATGGTAGACAATATATGTTTTGAACTCTGAAGTTAGGGCATTTGCTTATCCTTACTTTTTTTGCATTATCAAGTAAAACTATCTTTGTTTGGGGTTTTTAATATGTTTGTAATTATTATGTTTAAAAAGCAGGTTGGATAAATGACTATGAAGTTGCTAAGAAAATGTAATAGAGGGTTCTTTTTTCCTTGAACCTAAATTGTAGGGATTAGTCATGTATTAGGACTTTTTATGAACATAGTGCATCTGTCTGCTTGAACCTTGATGCTCAATTTTTTGTTTTACTTAGTAGCAACAAATACAGATGTATATAGAGACTGCTGTGTCAAGATTAATTGCTTCTGTCGTTATAAAAAAACAGGCTTTTTTTCCATTGACTGTGTCACATGCTTTACAGTATTTTGAAGGATACATAGGCATGTAATTACAGATTCCCCCCTCTTGATTAATTAATGCATAAGAGTTACTCATTAGAAGAACAGTTGAGTAGTGTGTACATATATTTCTGAACATAAAGTGTTTTAGGGTAGAGGATCCTAAAGCTGATCTTAGTCCACTCTGGACTACCAATCAGAAACACTTGTGATAATAACCTCAGCTTCAGTTGTTGAAAGGTGCTGTTTCCTGCAGCACTGTGGAAGTGTCTTAGAGGTTTTTTAACACATTATACTTGCTGTAAATGAAGCAATGGCTGCTCTGGCGTCTCGCCAAGGTTTGGCATGCAGTGAGGTTTCAGCTAGCATCTACATCAATTACTGTCTTTTTTTAAAAACAAATTTGGCATCAGACACCAAAATTCTTCTTTCATCACCAACTTACTTCAGTTGCAGTTCTTTCAGTCTTCTCGCTCTTATTTATACCTCTTACACATCAAAATCGAGACATGGACAAAATGTGGCTTGGCAATTGCTCGTTTTCACTGCATGTTCATGCATTTCTTTTCTTAAGCCTTCCCCACCCTCCCTCTCATCCCCCATCAGACCCTGCCAAAGCCTGTCCTCTCACTCTTTGAGGAGAGCCATTGCACCACACTTTCCCTGCAATTATGCATGCATTTTTCACCTTAGCTCAGGCTTCCCTCAGGCCTGAGCTGCTCTTATCTCCCTAAGACTCCAAACTGATAAGCCAGTTTAATTGGAATGGGGTGTGGTGGTTGTTTATCCTTCATTACTTGAAATCTGGTGACAGAGAATAGAAAATTAAATGAAAATGAAGTAGATTAGACAATAAGTGCAACTGTCATTGATAGTACCATTAAACATGCTGTGTTGCCTATATGAAAAATGTTTCTGCAGTGCAAGCTGATCTTAGTTATTTATTGTGATTCTGACTTTTGACCCAAAAGCCAGCAAGGCTTTTGTGTGCTTTCGCTCAAAATTACTTTATAAGACACTGTTATTTATCTTCATGTCTTCAATGAGCTTGTTCTTAACAAATGTGGGAGAAGGTGACAGCCATCCTGCTCTGCATGGTCGTTGCACTGTGGTCTGTTCCCAAATCGGACTCCTCCGATCAAAACAAGTTTACTCATGGTGTTCTATGTTACATTTTTTCCATTTATCAGCAGTTGTTGAAACATACAGCTTGTTTGTCATGGTTGCCCTCTCTCCAACAGCAGAGGTCAGTAAATTATCTGCATAATTGGTTTCTCATCTAAGAGGTCACAGGCCATCTGTTGATTTGCATAAAATAGCAGCATAGTTGCTGCATATCTTTTTCAGTAACGTGGAGGGAACAATAGGGATAGAGAACTTGTGCAACACGATACATTCTGGGAAAGGAAAGGATCACTGCATTTTCTCTGTAAACACATCTGACCTGTCGTGCAGAAGAACAAGCAGAGGCATTGTGAGCAGCTTCACATTTGAAGCCTTGGAGCGGAATCCTCTGCTGGTACCCAGCAGTTTGGTTAGGTCCTGTGAAATCAAGGGAAAGGACAGACTCAGGTTCTCTATTTCCAGACTTCTTTCCCAGTGTTTGCAAGGCGTTTGTGTGTGTCCTGTTCCCGCAGGCGCCACCGCGCTGCTGCTCCTGGCCCGCCGGACGGACCTGAGGCGCATTTCCTTGGACACCCCCGATTTCACGGACATCGTGCTGCCGCTGGAGGACATCCGGCACGCCATCGCCATCGACTTCGACCCCCTGGAAGGGTACATCTACTGGACGGACGACGAGGTGAGGGCCATCCGCCGCGCGCCCCTGGACGGCTCGGGCAGCCAGGTGGTGGTGACGGCGCAGATCGCGCACCCCGACGGCATCGCCGTGGACTGGGTGGCGCGCAACCTGTACTGGACGGACACGGGCACCGACCGCATCGAGGTCACCAGGCTCAACGGGACCATGAGGAAAATCTTGATATCGGAAGACCTGGAAGAACCCAGAGCTATAGTGCTGGATCCCATGGTTGGGTGAGGAGCTGTTTGTGAGCGTTTTTATAAATATAAGTGGTGCAAAGAAGATACCTCTGTCTGCTTCTCTGTAGATAATGGGATGCAGTGATAAACTTCTGAGCTTTCCGAATTAAAATACTGGGGTTCTCTGAAAGTTAAGGCTCAGAGGCACAAGCTGTACTGCTCTACTTTGACCATCTGGGTAGTAGTTGCCTTATGTGCCTATGTTACATTATTTTTAAAAATATTTTTGTGGACTGCGTGACTCAGCTTGTTTATTCTAGCTAATAGCACTGGTTATATTGTCTTGCTAAGCAGACTGATACAAGAATTTTGTGTGTTTAATGCCAATTCTTTCTGAATGGTTTGGACATCCTTACCTGGATAAAGAAATATTTTTGGTTTAGAAATGTAACTTTCTTCATGGTATATGGTTTTGGGGAAGAGTAGTCCAGAAGAAGCTATAAGAATGTTGCAGGTTTGGATTAATAAGATTTTGTTTTCTTTGCAGGTACATGTACTGGACTGACTGGGGAGAAATCCCAAAGATTGAGAGGGCAGCATTGGATGGCTCAGACAGAATTGTGCTGGTGAACACCTCGCTTGGCTGGCCAAATGGGTTGGCACTGGATTATGAAGAAAGCAAAATATACTGGGGAGATGCCAAAACAGACAAAATAGAGGTTTGTGATTGTACCTGCATTTTTTATTCCATTAAGTTAATTTGCTTTTCTAAGTGTTCATGTTCTGATACAGCTGGAAAGGGTGATGGGATGGTGGTTGAATTGTGCTTTCAGAAACAACTCTGTTCTTCTCAGCCTTTGGGCAAGTTACTTGCTATTCTTCCCTCCTTTTTTTTTTTTTTTGTGTAAAATAGAAATTATATCCATGTAGTAGAGCTATCTTTGTAAGAATGTGTGATAAGGATTTGTTAAATAAGTCAGTTCTTAGGTCATCGGGGGAAAAGCTTTTTACTGGGATTAATGTATGTCATTTTAAAAAATTATCTTTCATTCTTTGCACGACTGCTCAGTTTAGAGCCTAGTAAAACATATTTTAAAGAAATAAATCTTATTTCACATATAATTATTTGCATTTCCAGAAATCCTTTCTACTTTGCATCTCCCTTGCTTTATTAGCGTTGCAAGAGCATAGATTTTCCATTTTTTCTGACATGTCCAGTCCAAACTTTTAATTTAAAAAAAGGGCACTTTTTCTTCTCTCCCACATTGGAAAATTCTTGCATTTATTTTGTTGTGTAACAGTTACGAAACAAATTTGATGTTTATTATCTGTTAGTCTTTGAGAAAATAGTATTGTTTAGCATTTGATTAGTTTGCTGTCAAAAGCTCTTGTTGGAAGGGGAACACTTGACTGCTACCAGGTGCACAGGTTTGCCTTTGCTATATCCTGAAAGATTTGCCTTTCTTTGATGAATTACAGCTTTCCTTGTTGATTCCTAGCTGTTGAAAATAACTTTTAGCACTTATCATATTAGGCACAATCATATCTTTTCCAGACTTACAAAGTTGTTTTTACTTATTTATAACTACAAATAAGTCAAGGTGAAGTCATAGTCATGTGTTGGAAGGTCACATAACTGTTGTTCTCCTTTAGAGCCAAAGTAACTCCAGTCCTGCAAGGTGAGTTGCTTTGAAGCACTCCTTGAGAGAGCCTCAGGGAGCAGAGTTTTCTTTGTCCTGAAAACTAGATTTATAGTCTGTAATTCACCTAATATTACACCAGCTCTGAGAAAAGAGGAGAAAATAGTCTTAGTGATGTGTAGAGATTTATTTATAACAGATTGAGCTCTTCAGCCCCGATACTGTCTCAGCCTTGAATGTATTTTGCAAAAGGAAAGTTAGGTATTTTTCACCTTCATGTTTGCCAGAACACTGAGATTCCTTATTCATTAATAATGATTCTATTCAGTGCTGGATCAGTTTGTGGCAGAAATTTTCATCTAGATCAGGCATGAGCTCACTGCTGCAATTCTGTCAAACTGGCTAGAACACTTCATAGAGTGTTTATGCCAACATTACAGTGTCTGTGGCAGGACAGAAGATATCTGATTTGGCACAAAGGTTTTTGGGACAATTTCCATTTCATTGTTCTTAAATCAGTGTAAGCCAGCAAAATGAGTTTGTTCCAGGTTGTCATTTAACATCTATGCGGGGCATCAGGAAAGATTTATCACCCTAAGATTCCAGAATTACTAGTTATTTTTTCCTATGAGTCTCCAAGTGTTAGAGTTATGATATTACTGCTGCTGCTTTTTATAAAAAGTTAGCATTCGTTAACTCTTATAAACTTGCAGTAAATCTTGAAGCAGTCTGGCTAAGATCTTTAAAGCAACAGAGTTCTCCCACAGTTTTTCTTCAGTGCTTTTGGATTTTAGTTTAGTTTGAGGGTGTGGGTTTGTATTTTTTGATTCCTGAAGGTGTTCTTTAGGCATATGTGACATAGATCTATTCAATTTTGTGTAAGGTGACCAACACTTCCCACACAGACACCTTTTTGTACAGAAGATATTGGTCCTTTTAACTAATGTGAGGTGGTGGGTGCAGAACAAACAAAAGTGGTAAGTTGTGGAAATGGTTGTAGATATTAAAAGCTTTCATGTGTTACTAGGAAGACTGGGTAAGTTTGTGGAAGGGAATTCCACTGCAATTTAGTGGCAAATACAACAGCCTCTGAACTGTAAATTGCTGTAGAAGGAAGGAGTCTTCTTGAAAAGTTTCTGTATGCATTTCCTTTGTCTTGCAGTTCTGTAAGTGTTGATTATTCTCTGAGAAAGGATGCTGGAATGGGTAGACCTTTGGATGGAACCCATACAGCCTCTCTTCTCCTGTGTTGAGGCAGTTCTGTCATGTTCTTCCTTAGAGGTGATGTTGCTGCTTGCTTGCTGCACTTCAGAGGGCAAACGGGTTGAAAATCAGTGACCCTGGTAGTGGTCAGCACACATATTCAGCATGACTTCAGTTAACAGAGCATGAAGGGCTCTATAAGATGAAGTGGGGGTATCCATCCTAGAGAACAGTTCAGTCTAAAGTAGATTTTTTTTTTTTTTAATCCACACCTTGTCATGATTTAGGAATGGTGCTCCCACTGAGACTTTACAAACCACTCACCTCTCACTTCCCCCAACAGGATGGAGAGGAGAACTGGAGGCACAAAAGGCAAAGATCATTGGTTGAGATAAAAATAATTTACTGGAAACAGTGATGAGATAAGAAAACTAACAGTAACAGCACAATGGTAATGAGAGAAAGAAATGATTCACTCAGAATGTCCCTGACAATCGACAAAACTGGATGGCTCCCTCTCCCCCTGCCACCTTTCCTCAATTGGAAGGAGCCCCTTCTCCCTGGAAGAGAGTCCCTTTCTTCCACTCCCAGCAATGACTTGAGGTGGCACAGATAACCTCCAGGTCCTGGCCATGCCCCCTCTTGGCTACTGCAAAAATTAATCCTGTCCTGGACAGAACCAGGACATTTCCTACCCCTTATTTTATACCACGTACATCATGCCAGCTCCTACTCCTTGCAGCAATACACACACACAAAGTATAGCTCTCATTTCTGTAGTCAGTGGCCATCCCCCTAAGATGTCTGTTGAGTTCATTTAGTCCATGGCTGTGGGTTCTATCTGTCCCAAGTGTCTTCCAGGGCAGGAGGACTGGTGTGATGTTGGCTGGTTGCAGACTACATCAGGAGCTCGTGACTGGTGGATCTGGAGCAGTCCAGCCTTGTTGTCCATGGGAGTTATGGCATGCAGTGGCATTTGTCATCCAGTATTATACAGCTCAGCAACACACACTGTTCTTACCCAAAAAATCCCCCTGAGGTGCCCAGTGCGTTTCTCATACCTCTGCATCACCCACCAAATGCACTCCAGTCCTTGAGCAAAAAAAATCCCATGGATGGGTTTGCCTTTGCTTGAGGCAGAACTGATCCAAACTGTGTTCCCTAACACATTCCTCATAGGCACCACAAGGGCTTTATCTCCTGCTGCTGTATGTGGAGGCTTTGGTTGGGCAGCTTGACTGGTAGAGCCTCTGGTGATAACTAACCAGGTGACCTTTGCTAAATGTAGATCCCTCTCCTAATCTCTGATAGCTAAAATATTACTAACACTTCAAGTTTGCTCACACTGCCTCCTCTCCTTTGGCAACCAGCAATCTTGGAGGAGATTTGCTGCACTTTCCATGCCCTCACCATCCATTTTTTATATCTGTCTAATAGAAGATACTTTGGCCTTCAGTAAATGTCTTAAACTTACATTTGAAGAGAGGACACTGGCACAGGTGCAGCAAAGAAAGGTATTTGTGACAGGATCCAAAGATGAAACTTGGAATTGGACATGAAGGCATCAGAACAAACGCCTGGTCTCTGCTTTGCTTCATGTGTTTGTGTATAGTTGAAAAGAGGGGTAAAAGTAGGAGAAACACATTTGTGTGCTTGACTCTCTTGCCTTTAAGTAGTTTTTCTACATGATTTTACATACTTGGCGCTTTTTTCATTTTTTTGCCTTTGCATGTGAGATTCCTCAGAACTGCAATTTAATTGCAGTGCTACCAAACTGAACGTCATTCTTGCAAGCCATGTTTCTGGTTTGTTTGTGCTACGTTTGAGCTTTTATTATTTATTTTTTACCCACTGATTCATGCTATGCTGTTCTGGAGCCCCCAGACGATAATAAAGCATCAGCAGGGGTTAATGGAGACTGGTAGGGGGTACAGCAGGGAGCTTTTGTTCCCATTTTATCTGGCAGCCTGCAGCAGGCAGAAGCAGGCTGTGGCTCAACAGCTTCGTCATTTATCTCGGTCAGGTTTCACTGCTGATAAACTTCTATTGAAATGGATGGCTGCTATTGTGCTTACCAGTGGGGAAGATTTCTCATTGACTTGCTACAGGTTTAAAGCATTTTCCTGCCGTGCTATGAGGTTAAAAATGTATGATCTGCTCTGTTGAATTGGTCCTGTGTTTCCCTGCTCTAGCGAATATTTGTGTTCCTGGCACGTACGCTACCTGTTTTAAGGCATCGGTTGGATTTTTAAATGGTCAGCAAAGCTGGTATTGATAAAGCAATTATGAATGACTGCATGCGTGTGTGGCTGTGTGTGTTAAGGGGAAGTCATGATGATATGGCTGATTTCTCATAGTTTTTCAATCTCTGCTTCGTTTTTCATTATTCATCCTCTCCTATTCTCCATTCTCAGAGCCGGAGATGACACCCACTAACACCTACTAGTGGTGAGTGTAAAGAAAGGATCTCTCTCCTGCCCACATCCAACCATTATCTGGTGATTTTTGAGTGCAGCTCTAACTTGAAGTGTTCGTGCATTCCCAAATCTATTAGCCGTGCCTGGCATTACTGTGTCTAATCCTCATGATTAATATGGAAACTATTACATCCTGCTGTTTGTCAGCTAAAGTACACACAACTGCTCAGAACCCAGCCTTGCTGGACAACAGAAAGCAGATGCTGCTAAGACTTTTTAGAGCACTGAAATCTTGAACAGAGAGGACATTTTTGTCTCTGACCTAGGAGCTAATAGTCTGGCATCTAGAGAATGCTCTAATTCATATTCTAATCCTGAAATTGCAGGGCTATATTTTCCTCTGATGACAACTCCCTCAATTTTACTGCCACCCTAATAAGGAAATTTTGTTTTCTAAGTATACACCATTTATTTTCTCACTGAGAATTTTTGTCTCATGCATTACTCTTTGTACTGTGAAATTCTGATGACTTGCAAGCCTGGTTACTGATCCTACCCTGTCCAGCCTACTTGAAGCACAGGTTTGAAAACTGAGAAGCAGAATCCATTATATTCCTAGCTCTTGAACACAGCTGCTTTTGTGTACTTGCATTAAACTTTTGCAGGTATGAGAAGTAAGGTAGTTGAAACAAATACCTGAAGTTGCTTTGCTGTTTATTTTTGCTTTGAGTAGTTGTGACACTTGGGAATTTCATTCAACAAAAAACGAGTATGTGCTGTAGATGGTAGGGACAGCTCCCTGTACTCTATCCCAGTTTCAGAAATTTAAAATTTACTTTGTCAGAAGCTTGTATTGAGAAAAAAAGATAGATTTTTTGAAATTAGTAGTAGAGTAAGAATTTATTTTTTTTAAGAAGTCAGTATTAGTTTGTACTTGGTATAATTTTTATTTGAGAGATTTCTTTTGAACTTCTGAATGAACTTAAGGAAGAATTAAATTTTGTGATGCTGACCAAGATAGTAAAATTATATTAAAAAGCAAACAAATGACAACCATAGACAACATATTACTAAGGTCTCCTGACTGTCAAAGAGCTGGATACAAGGATTTGAATGGTCCCTTGTTGTGGACTCCAGTGCTGAGTCAGGACCTCTGGACATTGTAAGCTTGTTACTGTTTAAAAAAAGAAACCTTTTTTTTTTTTCCATTTGGTTTTTGAACCTGGAGCTACAGAATTGTCACTTAGAATATTATAATTCTACAGAATCATAGAGTTGTAAAGGTTGGAAGGCACCTCTAGAGATCGTCTGGTCAACTCCCAGGTGTTTTAATGCAAAAATAAAAAAGAAGAAGCATTTAAAACATCCATGCCAGTTTCAAATTTGGAACATTAAAAGTTAACTTTTTCTTACTTTTGATAAATTGAGACTATCCAAGCAAAATTGAGATATGAAAAGTATGATTATTGAGACCTTACGTTACAAGCCCCGTGTGCTGAGGAGTTCTCCAAGAAGTCCCTGAGGGATCTGCTATCCACAGGCTGTCATGCTTCATGGGACAGGGAGAGGTTCCTGGCAAAGAGGCTACTGAGAGGAGCTTTTGGGGTGATGGAGCCAGAACTCCTGCCCAAGAGTAACCTGACTCTGATCTGAATACCAAGCATGGTATTTTTCTAAGTGAAATTACTGCCCTAAAAATTACGTGGAGAAGACTTTGGAATTCAGTTTTCAAATGGTTCTTGTGTCATAGATCTGCAGTTCATCCTGAAATCCACAGTGGGTTTCATCTCATGAGACATAGATACATTCAGTTCGTTTAAGTTCCTTTATGTTGCCTTTATAAAAGTGTTGGAAATCAGCACTTCCACACTGTTAATGTTTGGAATAGATTAGATGAGTCCTACTCTAAAAGCACCCCTGTTTTTCTGCTGCCTCTAAGGAGAGCCTGGAATGGCCACATAACAGGCAAGTACCCACACCTGAGACACATCTGTGCAGAAAGTTGTGTCACATTGAGGATTCAGAGATGTTTCTTAGCACCTTTGCTAAAAGATGAGCAGTTCTGGTTTGCTGCTGGTAGCTCTGAAAGCCTCATGGTCCCCATGGCCCAGCGTGCAGCTGATTGGAGTAAAACTGTTGGGTCTACATTCATATGTCTTACATGCTTCCCAGATTTTTCACATTTGAGTTAGGAAATTGTATTTTGGTTTACGCAGGTGTCTCACCTCGAAAGCAACAAGCCTCTACTGGCAGCCAGTATTGGTTACCTAAGGGAAAAAACACTGAAATCCCTCCCACCAACACAGCCAGAGCCATCAGCTGGATGGAGTCTGATATAATTAAATCATGGCAAGATGGGGAGCAGTGTGAAGAGATGCTGGCAGATCCTGAGCTGTCTGTGTTTCTGAGTCAGCTGAGTACTGTTTTAGTCCACTATTATCTTTTACTCTCCAAAATTCTGGCTTTGTTTTTTTCCCCTTTTCACAAGCAGAGTTGCATTACTGTACAAAACCTTGTACTGATCTTGGACCTGGGCTGCTTTGGCAGTATTCACCTGACCTCCAGTCACCCTCAATAATGATTTAACTTTCTTCACACAGGCTTCTTATTTTGCTGTGAGATTTTGTAGTGTTAACCTATACATCTTTTCTGGTACCATGCATGATCTTGTAGTGTGGCAAAGGGTCTGTGGAAAAAGGTGGAAAACCAAGACCTTGGACATGCAAGACCCTTGGAATTGATTTAGTGAATAGGAGCAATTGAATCAACTTGAAAGCTTACTGCCACCAAAGGTGAAAAGTATCTCATAACTGGCTGAGTCTCTCACTGCATGATTCCCTGAACCACTTGGACTTAGTAAAAGAGTATAAAACTTTCCACATTTTTCCCCTATATAAAAAAATCAATTATAGTCGCTTATTAAAGAGTCTGGAAAAGATCACATTCAGTAAAGAGCAAATGAAAAATTAATTTCTGGGGCAAGGCACTGGAAGAAAGAACCTTGGGAAAGAAAACCACAGAGGCTTTTGCCCATGTGCAAGAGCATCAGGTGTTGTTATGATGAATTTAATCTTGTAAAACTGTCTGCCAAACCCACTGTGAGGGTTCAGGTTGGTTTTGGCTAGTCTGGTTTATGTTCTGCAAAGTGTTGTTTGTAGCTGCCCACAGGTCTTAGTTGCTAAATAGTAAGTTGCAAAATGCAGTCATTAGTTTCCTTTGCTACCCCCACAGCCTATGGCCAGGTAACAACACTCCCTGACTGCTGCTGCTCCACCCTGTGGATTACATACCAAAATTAATCTCTGTAGTAAAGCATTTTTGGGCACCTGTTTTACCCCTGAATCTTTTCAGAGGAGCTTCTTTTTTTCCCCTGTGAAAATCTCTCTTCTCATCTTATTTATAATTTGGATCATTTTTTTGGTTTGGCCTGTTCTTTACAAATGCAGGGTTGTTTTGTTTTTTTTTGTTGTTGTTGCATGAGATTGCCTAGGAGATATTATATGTGATTGTCACAGTGGCTCTACAATCTTTTCCTTGCTTACTTGTCACTTTAATGAAATGGCTCAAGTTAGGTAAAAACTGGACCACCTGTTTCTAAAATTAAATTCCATCACAGAGAAAACATTTCTGCTGTTGGCATTGATCACTGAGCTAAGAAAGTTGTCTCATTGTGAAAGAAATGAGCTTGTAGTAGTGTGTGTAGCCTGATAGAAAGGATATTTATGAATTTAATCTCTATACTGTTTGTACATATTTATCTTCACAGCAGTCCTATTAGGAATATTATCCATGCTCAGAAAAAAAATGTTTTGAATTCTTTGAAAAAAATGTTAGGACTCTAAAGAAAACTGAGAGTGCTGAGGAACTGTTAAATTTGGAATTGTTAATGGCTATTACAAAGCAATTAACAGTAAGAAATCTTCGACTTGGCTGGAGGCATTTAGTTTCTGAAGCAAATCCAAAGGGTTCCAGGGATCCCTTCTGCTGACTCCTCAGGATTTCACTGCTATGAAGAGAGGACTTCCCATTTCATTCCTTAATTTTTTAGCATTGAGGAGAAATTCTGTTAACAGTAAGTAAATGACACTGACAGAGTAATTTCTTCAAACTGAGTTGAAAGTTTCAGTTGTTCACTTGAAGAGATTATAGTTGATCAAGAACTTTTTTAGAGGGAAGACTAATAACCAGAAATTTAGACAAGATATCTTTTTGTTCCTCTCTTAGAGCAGCTGTTTTGTAGTAAATACTTTTGTTAACTCTAAGATATTGCTGTAGCCATAACAGTAAAATCATTCCCATTTATTTTATGTTGCTTAGAGAAGTTGCAAATAGTGTTCTTAAACTCAGTCTGAAAAAATGCAAATATAATGATTAGATGGCATTCCAGCTATCTTTTAGAGTTATTTTTAAGGGAGATGCTGCCAAAGTTTCTTTTCTTTAATCGAATAAATCTAATTAATGTAGTATTGCTTTTCACTTTCCTTGTACATTTAGGTAGACAATGAACAGTCATATCCCTGATTAGCATTGCCATGAACTGAGTTGTTATTTAGTTGTTATAGCTGTTGCATCAAACAGCACAAGTAGGTATTTACCTCTGGTTAATCAGGGCTGAAGTAACTAAGCCTTGAGTATTCCTAAATTATTTCAGGTATAATGCAAGCCTTGCTCAATATTTGTACTGAATTCAGTATTTCAGGATATTTCAGGGTGTTCTACAGTAATGCTTCCTTGCAATCCTCTTAAGTAGATCAGTGTTAATAATCAAACTCATCAGAAACTCACCTTTTTACCTCATTGTTTTAAGTTGTATCTATTCCTGTAGTGCATTAGCATGACCCATGGTGAGATTGTGAAGGTGGTAATGCTTCCTGGTGATTTCCTGCTGGTTTTAAACTATTGGGAGAAACCCAAGTTGTCATTGGAATGAGTTAAGAATTTAAAATCTGCTTAGGAAGAGTTTACCTGTTGTTTTTGATGACATTTCCAACATAAAAGCCTGTTCGAAATGTCTGGCGTTTTGTGTATACTGTAGTGTAAACCATAACTGTATATCCAGAGTATATTCCAACATGTTCCAAGGAAACAACATGCTAGTGTGTTCTGTACTCGTGGGATATGTGACCTGCAGAGCATTGCCATGGGGTCAGAAGGCTTTCTAATTCCTTATCCTTCCAGAAGAAAGATGAATGCTACAATTGCATCCTTCCTGTGACTCAGTGGGGGAAGATGCTTTCCAGCTGTGGTGCCTGATAAAAATTTTGTAGAGCTGGGGCAGTGATGGCAGTAGTATTTGAGCAGAGCAGTTGAGGTCCTGCAAATTAAGTGAGGTCTTCTGGCCTCTCTGAGGATCAGTAGCCTGGTGTTGGTAAAGATGCTGAAGTTCAGGAATCAATAATGGCTAAGGTGATTTGTCCAAAGACAGGTTGTTGATTTTAAAAATCAGGGCTTAGGTTCAAGTATCTGAAATTAGAGGAGCTTATGGATTTTACTGGAAGAGTTGTTTGTTTTTGTTTTACTGATTCATGTCTGTGAGAGAAATAATCATCTTGTAGTGTAGCTGGACACTTACAGCCCATCACACAGGCCTATTCCATGCTCAGAAGTATTATATTTTTTGAAGGTGGTGTTACCAGGTATTGTTATAAATTTTCATCGATTGTTTACTTCCTCTGCTCCTGTCAGCCAGAGAAAGAGCTTAGCATGCATGATATTTAACCTGCTCCCTGATCATTTACTATAACCAAAAGAAGACCTGGGAAGCTACAGGCCCATTATCCCATTCCAGTCCCTGGAAAGGCTTCTGCTAGAAATCTGCAAGCCAAAGGAAGCAGGTGACTGGGACAAGCCCAGTGCAGCTTTACTGAAGGCAATTCATGCCAGTGTGCTGTGCAGTGAAGGCAAACAGGATCCTGGCTGCATCCATGGGGACATTGATCATCCCTCTCAGGGCTTGTCAGGCCATACCAGCTGTGTCTAGCTCTGGTCCCCAGAATTCAACAGAGATGCAGGGAGAGTGGTGAGAGCCTAAAGGAATGATGAGAACCCACCCTGTGAGGAAAGGTAGAGGGGGTCTGGTCTTTTCTCCATGGAGAAGAGAAGGCTCACATTTTTCCAGTACTCAGGGAGGAAGGAGGCTCTCCTGGCACATGTATGATGCCACATGGCGAGGACAGGGACAACTGCTACAAGATGCATTGAGGGAGGTTTCATTTTAATATAAAAAGGAAATACTTCACTGAGGCATGTAGAAGAGTCCCTCCCCTTATTAGAAGTTTTCAAGATGTAACTGGACAGGATGCTGGATGATCTCATCTAGGCTTCTTTTCCCACACAAAAATGGACCAGATGGTCTTTCAGGGATTCTTCTAACCTGAGCTGGTCTGTGATTCTGTGGTTCTATACTGAAAATTCAGCTGTGCTTATGAGTTAAGATGAAGGGTAATGGTCTGCACTCTGTCACCTTCATCTCACCCTGGCCTTGGTGCACTGGACCTGAGGGGGCTCTGCCAGCCTCCCAGCACAGCTGAACATGATTTTCATAAATGAGAGAGATTTAATGATGAAACTCTAGACTTAAAGCAGTCAAGTGACAAGTTTAAACTACCATAAACTACCATACATTCAAATCCCAGATTATCAAAAAGGTACATTCACTGCATTAGCCTATTTATCACAGTGATTACTGGTACTTAGAAGTGAATTGAATGCAAGGTATCTACTAATGAGAAAAACCCTTAGAATGTGGCACTGTGCATTCTATTCTGTAACTTTAAATTAGAAGTAGTGCTTCAAAGTTGTTATTTTATTGTTCCTGCTGATCACTAAGTACAGCACTTTAAAATATGACTGTTTCCAGCAGTAATTCACTTACTTTGAATAAGCTGTATGTTCATGAGGCTATGGGTTTGCATTCATTATTGTTTTAGGATAAACAAAGCCCTTATTCTCCAAGCAGGATATCTGGTATTTTTTCAGAGGCTGTTTAATTTTTGCACTTTTTAAAATTATTTTTTTTTATGGAACTACTCGCTCTTTCAGTAAAGGTGGTATTTGTGGTTAAACCACATCTGTTTCCTGTTGTAGCCTATATTCTCAGTGTGATTTGCAGTATTCAGAATGGCCTCAGAATGTGAAACTCACACCACATTGTGGTTAAAAGCAGCATAAACCTCTGGAGACACTGCCTGTAGCAGCTGAAGGTGGATTTCTTGTATGTGGGATTCTGTGGGGATGGGCTTCACTGTGAGGAGCTGATCCATGTGGAGAGGAGGAAGGGCAAAGAAACCAGAAAGGAGCATGGCCTGAGACTTGGTTGTTGTCTGAGTTTGAGAACATGAAAAGAGGATGCTGAAGTCCCTTGAAACTGGTTGATAAGCGATTCTTCTTTTTTGTTTTATTCTTCTTGTACATATCACCCCTACATCCCTTACCACTTCCCTTCTGCCTTACACCAGACTCTTTGATTCTGTAGCCAATGGATGTAATTCTATTGAAATCACCCAACATGCAGCCAAAGTCAGTGCAGACAACATAGTGCCGTGGAAAAAAAAAATATTAAAATATATATATACACATATATATGGTGGTGGCTGGCTGCTACCACATATGTATGTATATACCATATATGTGTGTGTATATATATATATGTGGTGGTAGTGGGCAGATGTTTATATTAGGTAACATAGTACAGATGTGCTCAGGTGAAATTGCAGTGGGAACAGTGTGGCAGGTATATGTAAATAGTTTCAGAAAGGTGCATGTTCTGTCTAGGAGATGTAAATCTGTCTTTCAAATAGCCTTTATGTGTCAAACCAAACGTTAATTAAAAGCAGATACTTAATCCTTAAGTTCTCCCTTCTCTTTTCCTGACTTTTCAGTATAAGGAGAAGCTTATTTGAACAGCTCTTAAACCTTGCCAAAGAAAGTTCATCTCACACCACACACCTCCCAACTAATTTTCTTTGCCAGTAGTTGAGCACTCCCTTAAATACAGAATTTTCCTACTTTTATAAATACAAGGCAAAAAATGTGATTTCTAAAAATGCTGCTTTGTGATGGTGATGTTTTAGTGCTTACTACTGTGTGGTTTTAGTTGATTCACTTTTCACCATCCTTCCATCCTGTGCATCTTCTTGGTCTGCTCAGCAAGCACTAATTGCCATGTATTAATTAGTTACAAACAAATGGCTTATCTCTGTAGTTTAAGGGAGAGAGGGAACAAGTCACCACAGACAAGTCCTCTGTTTTTGAGATATATGTGTATTAGTGCAGTTGGAGAAGCATGCTGTATACTCTGCTGGACTGAAGGATTTTGGTAAGCCAATTCTATAAAGTAATTATGATGTTTCTTCAAAAGTAAATACACAGCTTATTCCTACAATCCAGCAAATATACAGAGTTCCTTTGATTTTTCTGTTGGAAATGCACAGAAAGATTCAGTTCCCATTTTAATATACTGAGAGTAATTGCCAAAAGGTTGGGAAGTTTGACAAGGTATAGTTTTATGGAGAAATTGAATTATTGTGAAGATTATATAATTTCCTCCCCTTTTTAAAGAGAATTTATATATTTTTTTTTTAATAAGGTGTACATTATACTGTGTCCTGGGAAAGGTGTATGTTTCAGTTCCATTTCTCTATTCCTTTCCTCTCTTTTCTTATGTGCCTGGGTAGGAGTTGCTCCAAACTAGCCTTTACATTTCTTGTGATCTGGGAAGATATTCTGGCCACCAACTATCATCAGTCTAGTCTGAGGTACTAACCCAGTTGATCCTGAAGGTTGTCACTGCAAAAGTCTTTGAGTTTGAGCCATGGGAAGGATGGAAAGCCATAGAGATTGGTTTGTGGCTATCTTAATTCTGTAAGTGAGAGATATTTGAAAACAGGGGTTTAATAAATCACTCCTTTTCCAGTAATTTATTTAGAACATGCTTGAGTGGTGGGAAGGATGCTTTAGTGTTTCAGGAATTAGTACTACCTTAGATTTTGTGAATCACACTGTTTCAGAAAGTTTTTATATTAAGGTTGGTTGGAGAATTTTCCTGGTTTTGAAAGGGTGGTATATATACTGTAAACTTAAGCTATGACCTTGAAACAACTAGAAATACTTCAGAAGGATTTTTTTCTGAAAAATTGCAGCACTGAACCATTTTTAAGCTTCTCTTAAAACACAGGACTCTTCACTCCTGTCAGTATGGTACATTTTATAATAATACTTGGCATTCAAAAGGCACTTGATCACTTGAACATGCATACATATGTTTAATTAATCCTTTCAGTGCCTCACTGAGGAAGTTAGGTATTACTCCTTTTTAGCAGTAGAAAAAAATGACACAGTAAATTCAAGTGTCTTGATCAAAGGCATGCAATTATTTACAGACTACTGCTGTTCCTTGTAGTAAAAAAATTACTGTACTTAATTTTGAAGAATGTAAAACTGGTTCCTTATTCAGACTGGGGAATATAAATATACTTGTAGGTCTTCACTTTTTGCCTCTCAGTATTTGTGTGGGGTCTCCTCTTAATGCTGTCTGTTTTATGGGCAAAGCTCACTTGGGAGGGGCTGTGGACTAGAAGATGCTGAGCCAGAACTCCTTGGCCACTATAAATTTGTCTTCATTTGTGTAAAACACAGTGACTCCTCTTTAAAACTAAACCAAAACTCATGTCAGAAATGAGAGAGTCATAACAGGAGTAACAATTATTGCATAATAATAGTTCCTAAAGCAAAGGTAATGAGTGTTGTGTCATAATTTCACGTTACGATCTGGTTATGAGACTAACCTTCTAAATAAGGGGTTTAGAGTAAGTACCTGTTAATAAACAGTCTCTTCTTTTTTATTAGGGTGCTGTGGAACATTGATAGCATTATAATGGATTGGAGATTATTTTTTAATTTGAAGTCTGAGCATGGAGAAGCTAGTTTGTTAATCTGCCAATAGTGGCAGGTTTATTCTATATACCTAAAAGTTTGTGTATATTCATAGGTCATGAATGCTGATGGAACTGGTAGGAGAGTCCTGGTGGAGGACAAGCTGCCTCATATATTTGGATTCACTCTTTTGGGAGACTACATTTACTGGACAGACTGGCAGAGGCGCAGCATTGAGCGCGTGCACAAGTGCACGGCAGAGAGAGAGATCATCATCGATCAGCTGCCCGACCTGATGGGCCTGAAAGCCACCAACGTCCACCAGGTCACCGGTGAGTGCTCAGCAGGCAAGGGACAGTGAGGGACACTGTGTCAGCAGTGCTGTGCTGCACAGTTTTAGAAATGGGCAGAACCCAGTCCTATGGCATAACTGCAGGCTGCAGCTTGATGGGGTGGTTAAGTCTTCTGTGAGGAGCTTCAGTTCAGTAGCTTGGAAGAATATCAAGCTGAACATGTGCTCCCAGTAGGCAAAAGCTGAGTGTGAGCCAGTTTTAGTCTGTTCAGTTATGTTAAAACTAGAAGATTATCTTTAAAAATATCTAGAAGTACTTCCTGCCCTGTAGTGTTTGTGGTGTAAAAAAGCAGCATCTAGCTCTTTAAATTACCTATCCTAGGCTATCCAAGCACTGGTAGCAGTGTAATTGTAGCATCACAGAACTCATCACGGTACTTGAGAATCCTGCTATGTGGATAAGGCTTGCAGCTTCTTGCTCTCAGGTCTGAATTGTACTGCAGGAAACAAGTCAAATGTAGTTGAGATGTGTCTTTGTGTGGCTGATGCCCCAAGGTACGTGTGTTTTGAATGCAGCCCTATTTCCAACGGGCCAGCTGAGCTCCTTAGTGCCAAGCCTCTCTTAGTTCAGTTTCCAGCATGTGCAGGTACATAAGCAAGTATTGCAAGGAGCTGCTTCACTTGCATCCTGGAGAGAAGAGACCATTGAATGGATGTGAAAATAGCTCTGCAAGTTTTTTGCCTGCAGGAATGCAAGGGGGTATGTGGCTGGACCAGTGTATTGTAAAAGGCAGCAGAACATGCACTTACCATGCATTCAGTGCTTGTGCTATGAATTGGGATCATCAGCAGCTGTTGAAGCCCAGATCCCTTTCTCTAAATGCTGGGTTTGTTTTCCAGCCAAGGAGAGTAAGGTCTGTCTAAAAGATTACAGGAAATGAATGAAAAATGATTTGATCAGAGAATACAAGGAGGAAAAACTGCATGTTTGCGTGGAGGACTCATAGTGTGGCTGAAGCTTCACCTTTCACCTGCAGTCAGTTTGCAATGGTTGCTTTTCCTCTCGCTGCCTGCTTAGGTACCAACCCCTGCTCAGAGGACAACGGTGGCTGCAGCCACCTGTGTCTGTACCGACCTCAGGGCCTCCGCTGCGCCTGCCCCATCGGCCTGGAGCTCATCAGTGACATGAAGACCTGCATCGTCCCAGAGGCTTTCCTTCTCTTCTCCAGGAGAGCAGACATCAGGCGCATCTCTCTAGAAACCAACAATAACAACGTTGCTATTCCGCTCACCGGAGTCAAGGAAGCTTCTGCTCTGGATTTTGATGTGACAGACAATCGCATTTACTGGACTGACATTTCACTGAAGGTACAGGTTTAGTCCATGTTGCCTATTAAGCTGCTACAAGCTTCTTGAGATATTTAAGAGTAGGTTGATTAATGGGGTTTACAGAATTCAAGGGATGTGTAAATGAGTTCAGTTTTTAATTACATTTTCTGCAACTGCCTTGAGACCTGTGCCAACAATAACTTACTGATTTTTGCAACTGAAGAATCGTAGTAGTTAAAAACACGGAGTTGAAATGAGTGTGCAAGGGGTGACTTGGCTGAACTCCCTAAGCATGGTATTCTTTTGAGCTGTGTAAGTGATACAGGTGAGATATAAACTTCCCTGCTATGTGCTGTCACAAACTGGCATAATTAGCAGATTGTGTTCAAACTAGGAAGTAAACCAAAATCAGGGATTTGTTACTTCTGATTGGCTGTGAGTTTGAGGAGTGTGTGCAAATAAGATGAGATTGAGGATGTAGAAAGGTAGCCATGTTTGCCAAAAAAATCCTATACTAATCTAACATTAGTCCTTTACTTTCAGGCTTATCAGGGAACACCTAAACTCTAATATATTATTAAAATGGAATTCTGGCTGTATCTGCTATCACAGGCTGATCCTGATGGCAGAGTTTAAAGAAATCTTTTGAATAAAAGTCCAGGAAGAGATCATGCTTAGTGAAATTAAATTTAGCCATCAGTACTGAAGCTACTGAGCTCATCAGTCATTTGGTTGTTTTCTTCTATTTGCTGTTCTGTCCTGCACTTTTTCATTAGGCTGCTTTAAATACTGTTCCATGCTATAACATTGATGCTTTTGTATAGTCCTGGGAGAGCCAAAATATTTCCCCCTCGAAGTTGGCACTGAGTTATTAAGGTCACTTTGTCATGTAGATGCTTAATTCAGCCAGACTAGTTATCCCATTTATTTCCCCAGTGAAATGCTATTGTAATTGACAGAGAATACATTCACAGAGCGCAGTAAATCATTGCTTCTGAATAGCAGCATTGTTTGCTTTGCAAATAAGTAGCATATTGTAAGATCCTCTTTCCTATGTGATGTCTAAAATCTGAAAGTGTTTAAAATTCAACAAAGAAAACAAGCAGCCCAGTGACAGACTGGTAAGATTTCTAATTTGCCTGTGTATCTTTGCATCCCTGCAGACCATCAGCAGAGCATTTATGAATGGCAGCGCGCTGGAACACGTCGTGGAGTTCGGCCTGGATTATCCCGAGGGCATGGCTGTGGACTGGCTGGGGAAGAACCTGTACTGGGCTGACACTGGCACAAACCGGATCGAGGTGTCCAAGCTGGACGGGCAGCACCGCCAGGTGCTCGTCTGGAAGGACCTCGACAGTCCCCGGGCACTGGCACTGGACCCTGCTGAGGGGTAACTCGCTGGTTTAATTCTGTGTTCATGAACAGTGACAAACAACACTGCCATGCTTCCTCCAGGGCATGGTAGTTAAGCACTGCCTGTAAACCCTGAGAGAACTGAGCTGGGGAATACAACCTGGTAATTTAGAGAAATACTCTCTTAATGTCCTGAATAATCATTAAAACCACTAAAAACAACAACAAAAAAAACCAAACCAGAGCAGCTCATTAGAAAAGTATTTATATTTAGTTTTTTAATTAACCACAGAATCAAAGTAGTTTTAGGTTTATGGAATTCATTAATCAGAAAAGGACTATACCATTGAAAGGAATGTATTTATAATTTTAAAAATTAGGATTCTTTTTATCACAAGTTAGGGTCCAATAAAGGTATTAAATGACTTAATTTGAGGGTGGGAGAGTGAAGTTTATAGTCTAGCATAAGGAAGGTGGTTGTTTCTTCAGATAAGGAAACTTTTTAGTGTGTATGAACAAGGGAAGAGGGACAGAGAAGGAGCGGAAACAATTGTGTTCACCTATGCCACAAATGAAAGATTTTCTGAGAAGAAACTTCTCAATTAGATTGAAGCATAATAGCAAAAGTAGGCCAATAAACAGGGAGAGGGGGGGAAGGAATGGGGCAAGTCAAGCTAACTATTCAGCTTCTGAAATAGCTCTTCTACCATGAAGCACTCACTTGACAATAACTAATTACTGCAAAGACTTTTTGAGGTTATACCAACATTGCATTATTTTTCAAATGAGGGAACTACATTTACAAGGGTTATGACATTATCACAGTTCCCAGTCACACTGTGAGAGCTACAGCAATGCAGAGAACTTGAAACACATTCTTTCTGCTTTATTTCAACAAGGTGGTGGCAATGGTCACCTCCAGTGGGATCCTAGATTGGATTCATCCCTGATGTGCCAGGGATTGCCTGGATGAGAATTCAACATCACATTCTTAGATTCAGCTACTCATTTGTAACAAAAGGCTGCTATGGATGTTTCTAGTTTTACACTGGAAGTAGGTTTTCCCCAAGGATTATCACAATTCAGTGCTTTGTCTCTTCACCACAGATCAGAAGAAAAATTACTTGGGTCAGAATGCCCAAATTCCTTACAGCAATAGTATAGCTGTATACTTGTACATGTATGTATACATACAGTATAGTTGTACTTTAAATGGAAGTTTACAAGGCATTCCTGCCATGGGGGCAATTCTGAAAGTTGACTTCTCTGCTCTGTCAATCTTACAAAATTTATGCATAAAATACTTGCAAAATTTTTAAGAAAAATTTGCAAATATTCCTGGTGTCTAAAGAATTTCTCCCCCTTGATCATCAGTTTCTGAAGCAAACTTTCCTATTGTGCAGTTGGCTAGAATTGAAAGACTTCCCAGGGGTTTATTACTAGAGTTTTTAAAACCCAAAGGTGTAAATACTGGATAGCTGCCTCTCGCTTTTTTTCAGAATGGTATCAGCTTAATATTTTGGAAGAAGTGACTAACTAGCCATCAAATATATAATATACAAATATACATCCTACTTTACTCTGCAGTGCCTAAAGAAAATGTAAACATGTGCAAGTCTATCCTTCTTCCAAATGAGGCATAAGCTGGCACGTGAGTAGATAATAATTGTATTTTTGCTCCAGTGGAAATGCCATACAGTTTTGTGTGTCTTGGCTGAGATGTAAGACACTTGCTCTGTGGCTGGTTGACTTAGTTGTGTGGACATGAGCAGTGGCACCTGTTAACAAAAGTACCCTGCAGATCTACCTTTTTGGGTTCCTTCATTTGAGAGACAAGTGACTAGAAACAGAAGATAAGTGCCCTGGAAAAGCACCCTGCTAAATAACCAGGTACAAATGGAGGTGCCCGACTGCTAACCTCTGCCTCTTAAGTGACATGCATGGATTAGTTACTAGCAAAGTGCTGTCACACAGAACTTGCTGGGGAAAATCCAGGTCCCAGTGGGAAAAAATAATGGTGGAAGCATTTTGAGGAAACTTGACCCACTTTCTTGCCGGTACTTTGGGGAAAAAAAATCTCATGTAGCACAATGGATCTTAATAAACGCTTGAATTTACAGCTCTTCTTTTTCTCTTCTCCTTTGTAAGGATTTTTGTTTTGTTTTTCCTCTTGAGTTCTCGTGGATCGAATGCCATTATTTTTCTTCCTTCTGTTCTTTTAACCAGGTTCATGTACTGGACCGAGTGGGGTGGCAAGCCAAAGATTGACAGGGCTGCCATGGATGGCAGTGAGAGGACCACGCTGGTCCCTAACGTGGGCCGTGCTAACGGGCTGACCATTGATTATGCCAAGAGGCGCCTGTACTGGACTGACCTGGACACCAACCTCATAGAGTCCTCCAACATGCTAGGTGAGCCCCTGGGCAGCATCCTGAGGGCAGTGCTGCTTTTTGCAGCTCCCTCCTGGCAAATTGTGGCTTAGATAATGCAAAGAGATACACATAGAAGACAAAAATAAAGTCTTCCAATGTTGGAGAATGGCTTGAACAGGACAGCGATTCATTAGAAATGCTGTGCAGGTGAAACTCTTGCTGATGAGGCAAGGACAAGTTGTTAGGTTGCAACATCCATAGAGCAGAAAACAATGGGGTTTTAATGAAGCAAAAACAATGGGGCTTTGCCATTTCGCTTATGGCTTGCAATTATAACGGTATAGAAAGAAACATTGTAATTGTAGTTTCCTGAGATCAAGGATGGACCCTAGATAGAAAACTGTTAGGCCAGAAGCCATATGCAAATCATAGGCATCAAGAAATAACCAATCTGCTTATAGCAACTATGAGTATCTAACCAATCATATTAAGACAACTGTTTATGCAAATAAATGGAATCAAGAATTAACCAATTAACACATAAGAAACTTACTAACCAATCAAAACATGACTGTATTCAATCCTAAGAAAACCTATAAAAGAGCAATGTAAAATCTAATAAATCGGAGCTGCATTATCAACCATACTGGTTATCTGCATGTCTTCCCTCCTCGCCAATGGCATTCCAACCCAGCACACCTTTAGTGTTTGCTTCTAGAATTCATGTTTATGTAACGCTGTGGTTAGCAAGGCCTCGATTTTCTTGTAGGTGATTGGGTTGCTCAGAAAGTTAAAATGACACAAGGTGCACATATTTCCAGTTATATGTAGGACAGAGATGTCAACTTGCAGTGTTTTGGAGGGTCTTGTTTTGCTACTCTCAAGAGCACTAGAAAATACATAGCAAAGGTACAAAGAAAGCCAACAAGAAGATAACAGCTTATTCAACATGTAATTTAATACAGTTTGGTTTTGTATCTTTGTTAGTATCCTCAGGTATTTCCCCCCTTGTGTATTCTGCATTTAAGGACCTTTTCCTGGCTAGTACTTATCAACAGGAGAGTTCTCTTGTGCTGTGGTCTGTGATGATTTTATAAACTGTTAATTGCAGCTAAATGGAGGTGGAATATTTTATTTTTTCACTGTCCCAGAGTACTGTGTGGACGACTTAGGCCCTCTGAGATTTGCACAGTACCTTGTTTTAGCTTCTCAGCACCCATAGGAGTGCACTGCTTTGTTGTATGCTAAATTATTCAGATTAGCATTAACAATAGCCAGTATTTAAGCATTAATAATTAGCCAGTATTTAAGGCTAAAGGAGTTACTCTGCTTTAAACAGTATGCTTGCAGTAGTGGAACAAAGCAAGAAAAAGATCAAAACAGGAAAATGCAATATGGGAATTGTGTGATAGAAAAGCTTTTCTTCAGCTTCTCATGTATTTTGGTGTGCTATGTCAACCTGCTCTACGTTTCCCTGTGAAACATGGCACTGGACATGGCATTAGAGCTGCTTTTTCCCTGTGGCTGGTGACAGCAGAGTGTGGAGCTGTGCATCCTTGACTTCTGTGTGCAAAGAGGGAATGGCTTCTTGCTTCATAATCTCCTGTTCATTTTGTGTGACTACACAGCAGGAGGTGTCATGGTAATGGAGTGGATGACAGATAAAACACAGTTGAAATAATTTCCCCCTGCCGTGTCCTGCCCCTTAAGATCTCTTAACATTTCCATGGTATACACAGTTAGCTGTTTCCCATCCTGACTTTCTGGCTGCTGCTTCCTGTTGTGGCATTCCAGAGACAGGTTAGTTTAGCCTTGTATGTTTAATTTTTCTCATAATGCAATGTAGTATATCATTAAGCTCATAACAATTTTGTTTTTCTAAGCAGTGGGAAAAGCACGGTACAGGAGATGCTCAACTGGAAATACAGTGTCAGGATGCTGTATTAAATTGAGAGGCATCCTGTCAGGTTTGGGAATGAGGGAAAGGACAGAATCTTTCTTAGAACTCTGATTATTTTCGAAGCTGAAACTTTTTGTCCAGTAAACTACATTTTTTTCTGTGAATGGCAAGCAGGATTAGCACATTTCTGTGATAGGCTCTGAGATTCCTTTTGACTACTGTACATTACTTTGCAATTTACTCTTGTAATGATGAAATAGTAGCTTTAAAGTAACTGTGTGGTAACCTTTCTGGGCAGGGGACACATTCAACAGCATACTGCTTGTGCCCATATAACGCTGCTTTTTCTCTGCCTTCTTTTTGGACACAGGCCTGAACCGTGAGATCATAGCTGATGATTTGCCTCACCCCTTTGGCCTGACCCAGTACCAGGATTACATTTACTGGACAGACTGGAGCCGGCGCAGCATTGAGAGAGCCAACAAGACCAGCGGCCAGAACCGAACCATCATCCAGGGCCACTTGGATTATGTTATGGACATCCTGGTCTTCCACTCCTCCAGGCAGGCAGGCTGGAATGAGTGTGCCTCCAGCAACGGGCACTGCTCCCACCTGTGCCTGGCAGTGCCCGTGGGAGGGTTTGTCTGTGGCTGCCCAGCTCACTATTCCTTGAACTCTGACAACAGGACCTGCAGTGGTAAGCCATAAGGAATGGAAAGGAAATGCAGGAGCACATGTGTTTAGTAACTGATGCCAGCTTTGTACTTGGAGGAAAGAATAGCCAGCAGTGTGCCCAGGCAGCCAAGAAGGCCAATGGCCCCTGGTCTGGATCAGGAATGGTGTGGCCAGCAGGAGCGGGGAGGTCATTCTGCTCCTGTGCTGGGCACTGGTGAGGCCACACCTCGAGTGCAGTGTCCAGTTCTGGCCCCTCAGTTTGGGAAGGGCATTGAGACACTGGAGCAAAACCAGAGGAGGCACCGAGTCTGGAGAGGGACTGGGAACACAAACCCTGTGAGGAATGGCTGAGGGAGCTGGGGGTGTTCAGCCTGGAGAAAAGGAGACTCGGGGGTGCCCTCAGCACTCTCCAGATCCCTGAGAGGTGGCTGTGGTCAGGTGAGGGTTGGGCTCTGTCTCCAGGCAGCACTGACAGAATGAGAGGACACAGGCTCAAGCTGCACCAGGGGAAATTAGGTTGGATATTAGGAAAAAGTTTTTCACAGAAAGAGTGATAAAATACTGGAATGTTCTGCCCAGAGAGGTGGTGGAGTCACCATTCCTGGATATGTTTATAAAAAGACTAAATGTGGCACTCGGTGCCATGGTCTAGTTGAGGTGTTAGGGCATGGGTTGGACTCTCTCATCTTGAAGGTGTCTTCCAATCTAGTTAAAAAGAAATTTAGTTTTACAGTTTTCCAGTAGTAATATCTTACTGTGTTTTAAGACAACATAGGATTTTGAAAGCAAATTAAAAAAGAAGAAAAAAAAAGAAAATAGTCTTGCAACATACTAGTATCTTAATTAAATAAGAAGAATGATTGTTAGTGAAATTTTCCAGTGGCTCAGCTACATCTGTGTAAACATGAAAGCTAAAAATGTTTTGGTTCTGTGTCTCTGTCAGACCCTCTTCAAGTGCTTACTTGCTTGTTTATTTATTTGCTTATGTGTTTCTAGTCTTGCCTGGCATAAAGGTGAGGTGATACTTTAGTTTGGATTCTAGACTTTGTGCAGCTTTTACGGGGTCAGGATTTCATTCTGTAGTAACTCTGCTAGCTGATGAGATGCTGAGGTGGGCCACTCTCAGACCTCTAGAAGTGTTTTTCCTCAGTGAGGATGGGTTTGGCTCCGTGGCTTCCCCAGCAGTCTGGTTCCTGATCTCAGTGCAGCCAAGCCCTCGTTTTCTTTATTGTTGTGCAGAATGCAAACCGCAAGGCCCCTCAGGCTGTGTGTAATTAGTTTCTAACCAAATAATTTATCCATCTCTCAATAACTGGCTGCCAGTGAAGCTCTCATAATTTTGGCAGCAACTCTGGATGGCTGATTTCCACTGGTGTCATTCACATTAGCCAGTGGGTGAAGAGATTTGTGGTACAGAGAGACAGATTGTATCTCATCCACATTATGCACGGGTAGAGACATCCAACTGTTGTCTTAAAGCCAAAAGCTGGGCAGATTGTTACACAAATGCCACCTCATAGCATCTTTTTGAAAACCATGCTTTTCAAAAAACCGTGCTTTTCTACTCTCAATGTATACTTCCCCTCTCCTTTTTTATTACAATGGCCCTTACATGATAGCTGGATTCTTGCACCCTGGTACTCTCATGTTAGAGGTATTGCTAACACCTCTTTGGTAGTGACTGTGATCTTCTAGTGGAGGAATTTGACTTCCAGTGGAGAAAAAGTAGCAGAATGATCAAAGGTCATGTTTTTCTTGTGAAAATGCTCCTGCAAACAGAGCAAGGAGCAAAATATAGGAAATACATTGCAAGCAAAAGAACCATTTCCTCATGGTACAGTTCAGGTCTCTTTGTGTGGTATTTGGAGTTTTCTTCTGCCATGTTCAAACCTGGGAATTTTCCAGCTTCTCTTTTGTAGGTAATTGGAGATTTAGGCCTCTCTGCGTGTAATTTAATTCCATTTTTTGGACACTATAATTGGAGCATGAATTGTTTTAACTTTCTTTTGCCTTATGTAGTTTGCTTATGTACTTGCTTATGTAGCTCCTGAATATTATTAGTCCAGGCCCTGTGTAGAAATCCTCCCTTCTGGAATACCCTGCTCTTGCATGCATAGGTCCTTTTAATTATGCTCTGGTGAGATCTCTTCAGACCTCCCACGTGTCACGAAGTTGGAAGGCAGGGTTACACAGGAGACATAGTCAATGCACTCCATTTGCCTGCTGCCAAAAATACAGTTAAAGTATGTGACTATTGGGAGGGAGAATGATGAAAACTGGAAAGAGATTTCTGAAATTGGTACTGTTTCAGAGATGTGGAGTCTCAAGGGGAGAAATTCTGCTGTTGCTTTTTATAACGAACCATTAATTCAAAGTTGTAAGCCAGGCAATCTTGGAAAGTGAGAGGGTGTCTTTGGGGAAAAGTAGAAATAATTTTAGGTGCTTACATGTTTTCCTGCATTGTTTTACTTTAAGTTTTATCCCCTTTCCATTTCTATAATAACTTCTTGGTAAGAATTCTGATGTTTCTGAATCCATTATTTTGCTCTACACATTCATATAAACTTATCTTCGCTGTATTTTTTTTTGTGTGTGCTTTCTTCTACAGTTTAGAGCTAAGTAGAAGGCAGCATAAATTATTAGATAAGTGCTTGTAGGGAAAATAAAGGTTTTCCAGAAGGCAGAAATACCTTGCAATTAGGCCTGATTGTTATAGGATGTTAGGACAGAGTGTTGGTTTCCAGGGAAACTCCTCCCTGACTTATTTTTTTTTTCAGCAGTCAGAATGGCTGTTCAAAGCATATGCTAAAATAACAAAGCAAGGTGATGATGTTCTCTAGGAGACTTTTGCTTCCTCCCCAGGTAAGGTGCTGCCTTACCTGTTCTACAGGCTGATAAATGAATGCAGTGTCCCATTGCTAATCTCTCTCCAGACTTGGGCTGTAGAGAATTGATTGTGCAAACTTCAGGGAGGCTTCAAGCTGCATTTCTGGCAATTGGCTCTTGTGCCATCTTGCACAGCAGTGGCTTCAGGCAGAGCATTATTGAAAAGAACCCTCTGAATAAGGAAAATGCTTTCACTACCTTCTCTGATTTCTGACCCAGTTATGTAATACAGAGATAATTTTTTTCAGCTATGTATTGAATGCTTTTTGCACTTAACTCTAAATTGCAGCTAGTGAACTACAGCTGTATGGGGAAATAGAAATCTTACTTTCTGCTTTTTGATGGTATTTCTAATTACAAAGAACAACCATTTGTCCAGGTAATTTTTTGCAGGGCAGAATATCAGATTTCTTTTACTCACTGCAGGTTGCTATTCCTAGATAACCACCTAGAAATAGTAAAGATACATAGATTTGAGCAAATATATTTTTCTCCAAAGACACAGCCTCACACACAGTTAAGAAATTTTCCTGTGAATTAGTTGTTTTATTCCAGTACAGGCAGAAAGAGGATTTGTGGGAACAGGACTGAACCACTGTCAATCTCTTTTCCCCAAAACATCTAAATAAGGCTTTTTCTCACCTTTCTCTGCAAGTAGAAATGCACATAGCAAAGGATTCAACTTCAAAATAGCGGAGCTGCATTTCCCTGAGACCCCTTTAGAAAGAAAATGGACAGTTCTTTGAGAGGCATAACTGACCATTCTTTTTTGAGATACTTTTGACAGAAGTCTTCACATTCACTAGTCCTGCCACTTAAAAAAATCTTTCCTCTGCCTGTCATAGCCATGTACAGACATTTATAGTAAAGAGAGGTCATTTGAAAGGCTTTTCGTACTCATCTGAGGTTGGGATTGTTACATTTTGATTTTTTGTTTGGTTTTGGCAAAGGAAGAGGGAAAAGGGGAATGAGTTATCATTCTCAAAAATGCCCAACGTTATTGCCACGTGTAACCCTTTCAACCCCTTCTCTTTTTTTTTCCCCCCCATCCAGCTCCCACCACCTTCCTGTTGTTCAGTCAGAAGAACGCCATTAACCGCATGGTGATAGATGAGCAGCAGAGCCCAGACATCATCCTGCCCATCCACAGCCTCCGCAACGTGCGAGCCATCGACTACGACCCCCTGGACAAGCAGCTCTACTGGATCGACTCTCGGCAGAACATCATCCGCAAGGCACAGGAGGATGGCAGCCAGGTACCCTGGGGGGTGGAAGGGCATGCCTCTGCCAAACTGGGACTGGTTGGATGGGGATAATTCAGATGCACAGACTTCCCCGTAGGTTACTGTCCCTTGGCAAAGCAAGTGGCATCTGGAGTTTTCTGGAGTCATCAGTCGGTAAATCTGGGAGGTGCAGCAATAAATAAAACATGGAAAACCAAGGCCAGTGGAGGATGCTGTTGTTCCCAGTGCATTATTTACTCAACGCTGTCTGGGAGTTGTTTGAAGCCCTTATTTGNCTGTTGTTCCCAGTGCATTATTTACTCAACGCTGTCTGGGAGTTGTTTGAAGCCCCTATTTGAGATATGAAACATGGAAGGGAAGGTTCTGTCTGGAAGCTGTTTGAAGCCTTTATTTGAGATATGAAACATGGAAAGGAAGGTTCTTGGGAGAAACAGGGAGTGTGACAAAGGTATGTGAGCAGAGTGCAAGGGTAGATCCTCTGAAATGAGGAGACTGGAACTATGTGAGCACACTGCTGTGTCTAGAGCCTCCCAGGTTCTGGAGCAGCTAATGTAAAAATCCTGTGGAGCAGGATGTTGTAAATCACTGGGGCATGGAGTGACTAGACTGACCCTGTAACAGATGTAGCAGGCTTGGGAAAATGTATTTGAGTAGAGAATACAGAAGAAAAGAAGTGTAGGGTAGAAGGCAAAAGGTAACACAGGCTATGGTGGTTCAACCCTGGCTGGAGGCCAGACACCCACCCAAACCACCCTGTGACTTCCGTCCTCAACTGGACAGAGGAGACAAGGTACAGCAAAAAGCTCTTGAGTTGGGATAAGGGGTTACAGTCTGTTCATCACCCTTTGTTCTGCCACTGTTTCCTCCTCATGGAGAGGAGTCTTTTCCCTGCTCCAGTGTGGGGTCACTCCCACTGTAGAGAGTCTTCCAAGAACTTCTCCCTCCAAAATGAGTCCTTCCTGCAGGCTACGTCTCTTCATGAACGGCTCCAGGGTGAGTCCCTGCCATGGGGCACAGTCCCTCAGGAACAGACTGCTGCAGCCTGCGTCCCTCACAGAGTCACACGTCCTACCAGGAAACCTGCTCCAGTGTGGGCTCTTCATTTCATGGGGTTTCCCATGGGGTCACAGCCTCCTCCTTTGGGCATCTCCCTGTTCCAGCATGGGCTCCTCCAGGGGCTGCAGTGGATCTCTGCACCCATGTGCCCTCCGTGGGCTGCAGAGGCACAGGGGAATCCTGAAGCAGCTCCTCACTGTCCTTGGTGTCTGCAGGGCTGTTCCTCTCACATATTCTCACTCCACTCTTCTCTGACTGCAATTGCTTCTGCCCAATAACTTTTTTTTGCTCTTACTTATGTTATCCCAGAGGTGTTACCACAGTCCCTGATTAGCCCAGCCTTGACCAGTGGTTGGACCATCCTGGATTTGATGATATTGGCTCTGCCGGGCATGGGGGAAGCTTCCAGCACCTCCTCAGACAACCCACCCCTATCCCCCCCCAAACCTGGCAAACCCAATATGCAGGTTTAGTGAGGTTAACTGTGACCACTGATTGCTTATTCAAGTTTGCACTTTAAAATAGATCTTTTTTTCCTGAGTTTTTTAATGTGGGAGGAGCGAGAGACTAAGATGAGCAACACAACACAAGAGAGGTGCTATATGAAGTTGAATTTTAAGAGTGTGGTTTCTGGTGATGGGTGTGGTGGAAGTTAGATCCTGCTGTATGCCCTTCAGCCTTAACTCTTAATTCAGCAATGCTTTTAATTTTGGAATATCTAAATAATGCCCAAAACTAGTCAAAATCACCATGTTTTTGCCAGCTTCAGCAGAATAAATAAATGGAAGACTTGTAGGCACACCATTTCATAAAGGTGACAAGCCAAATAAAGTTAGGCGAATTTTCTGGTGAAGTTTAATTTGAGGATGAGAGGGTAGAGGCTGCTCACTTCATAAGCATGGCTTCCAAAATGTTTAGTCATTTATTAATCCTTTTCAGAATTTTAGAAAAGCCCATGAAAGATATTGATGAGGTTCCTTCTAACAGTAATAATAATTTAAAAAGAAGAAAAAGACATGCTAGCTCCAGAAGTCTAGACCAGTGGAAGGCAAGACCTTGAGCTAGTAAGGTGTTATCTGGAAATGCTCTGAAGTCAGTGTTGTACACTAGCTGATATCCTTTCCATCTCTGGCAGAGCTGCCTTCCATTTATTAACCACCCTCATGTCCTCCAACTGAGATGGCAGCAGTGGTGGAGGAGAATGAGGCAAGCATTTCAAGTGCTGTCAGGCCTCATTTTACCTGTGTTTTTCTCTGCTCAGCTGCAGCTTTGGGAATTACTGGTGGTACGTTTCTGTTGTGGAGTGTTAAATGTGCTGGGTTTGGGTCTATCCAAACTGAACTCTTGAGTTGTCAAAAAAGTAAAGGAAGTACAAAAGCTGACCCTGGACCTTGAACACAGAGACAATTTGGACTTATTGGTCAAACTTGCAAAGTCTGACAAGCTGCAGTCAGCTTGTGTGATTGCCATCACAGCAGACCATCAGGACTAAGTGTCTCTGTCTTATCAAAGGTGTTGGTGTGGCAACAGAACCTGGGTCTCTCCTTACTTTATTCTGAAATTTTGGCTGTCCCCTTTTTCTGACCAGTAGTTGGACATAGTGGATCCATAGCAAATAAAGTTATTCACATGAGATTAGGATTAAATGTTTTCCTGTGTGTTGTTTCTCTTTCCTTTGCAGAGCCTCACTGTTGTGACCAGTCCAGTTCCCAATCAGAACCTGGATATGCAGCCCTACGACCTGAGCATTGACATCTACAGCCGCTACATCTACTGGACCTGCGAGGCCACCAACGTCATCAACGTGACTCGCCTGGATGGCAGACCCATGGGAGTGGTGCTCAAGGGGGATCAGGACAGGCCCAGAGCCATTGTGGTGAATCCAGAGAAAGGGTATGTGGGGAAATCCAGGCCCAGACTTTTGAGAATCACGTTGTTTTCCTGCCACAGCTTGTTTTCTGTTTGTCAGAATGAAAAACAACTTTGACATTTGTTGAGATGTCTTGGATTTATAGCAAAAATGTGAAGAGATCAAATAAACCTTTTTTTTTTCCTCTAATCATTCCTGTTCCAGATACATGTATTTCACCAACCTCCAGGAGAGATCTCCTAAAATTGAGAGAGCAGCACTGGATGGAACTGAGCGAGAAGTCCTTTTTTTCAGTGGTTTGAGCAAGCCCATTGCCTTAGCTATTGACAGCCAGCTGGGCAAGTTGTTCTGGGCTGACTCAGATCTGCGCAGAATTGAAAGCAGTGACCTTTCAGGTGGAGTAGCACCTTAATTCAGTGATTCATTTGTGTGGTGTGGGTGTGGGGGAATGCAGAGAAAGGTGTCATCTTTTCCTTCCTACTATAAACAGTCTGTACTATGATTCTAATCACTCCCTGAATTCCCAGCCAGGGAATGTGCATGATTCATGCAGCGTGTCTTTACAGTTTCATGACTCTGTGATTTGCATTATTAATTGCTACACATGCTATTTACTTCAGTTTCTCACTGCAAAACCTTCGTGTGGTTTCCCAAAGTTAGTTGACGAATAAATAGCAGCAGTTTTGGAAAGGGGAGACAAAGAGCTGTTTTTAAAGACTTTGCTTTTGGTGCAGTAATCTGTCAATCAAAGTTCCCTGTTAGTGGAAAAACGTGTCCTGCAGAGTTGAAGCAGCAGGTGTCCAGGTTACTTATGTACCTGTCATTTGGGGTGAAAAGATGTGAGAAGGGTAGAGAGGATCTAACATCTCTATCCTCAAAAGACAAAAACCTCCCTCTTCTAACTGTGGAACTCTCTTTGCCTGCTTCCCAAGATTGGTTATGCTGCTTGTCCTGCCTCCCCTATGAGTTCATTCAGCCCTTTTAACAATAACCTAACAATGTTATACTGAAAAAGACAAATAGAGAATGGTGTTCTATTGGCTTGGAAAGCTGCATCCATTCAGGAAAGAGTCCAGTGAGCATCCAGAAGTGGAGCAAGAGAAGAGGGGAAAACCGTATGGTCACTCCTTAGGGTGAGAAAGACAAATGTCTTTCATTTACTAACCTAAGCCAGCAAACTGCTGGATCAGCTCAGCTGCCTCACGTAGCATCAGAACTAATTTGTGATACAGATTGGGCAGGATGTTATTGCTAGAACTGAGAGTTGAAAACATAGCAGGAGTTATGACAGCTTGCAGTAATGTTTGTGGTAATGTCTTCTGCTTATGACATGGCACCTTCATTCAAAGTAGCAGCATGTAATCCCGTTGACACCAGTCGGATTTTCAGCCTTTTGTTAACTTCCTAGAATAAGCTTTGGGTTTGGAAAACATTTTGTTTTTCCTAGACGGTTGGAATTAAGGCTCAGAAAGACTGTAATTTTTTTTCAGTAGTGTGTCACTGAAAGATTCAGGGTCACTACTGAGCTGTGATATCCTGATTGTTTACTGTTTTAAAATGCAAGACACAACCTGAGATAGTGAATTATTAAAGAACAAAAAAAAATAGTGCTGTGGTGTTGCTCAGTACATTCTAAGCTGTCCCAGATCCAGGCTTTGCATGAGTAGAGGAACAGGCAGGAGAATATTACATGTGCTTTATTTCTCTCTTTGTCTGCCTGAAATTAGGACACCAGACAAGGAGATGAGTCTAAATTCCAATTCAATCTAGGATTAATGATTCTGGTTTTTTTGGTTTTTTTCCCTTAAAGATATGGCTGTTGTATCACCAATGTTGTGTAGTAAAAGCTCACCATATTTTGAAGAGCACAAAGAAAAACTGTTCCAAAACCTCTCTTGCTTTTTGGCATTTGCACCACAAATAGATTGCTGTAATCACCACGATAAATTGCTAACTGCTGAGATACATTCCTGTGCTTAGGAATGCTGATTAATAAGCTCTTTTGACCAGCAGAGTAATTTTTCTGCATGTTAGCTTCTTAAAAACATTCAGTCTCTTGCTCTGTCAATTCTGTAGATGCCAGAACCCATAAAGACAAGGACAGCTAGGATGCCTTTTATGTGATGTATTCCTTCTTTTCCTCCCTGTCCTTCAGGCATGCAGTCAGGACTTGGTTATTCTGCCCAAATGGGAGATCCTATTGAAGTTAACCAGATTCTTCACATGATTAAGGGGTTGTTTATGAAAAGATGACTGGAATTAGCTCCCTACCATGGAAACTATTTGGAAATTAGTTCTTCTATTCCAGAATAATTAGTGTGATTTGGAAATGTCTAATGATTCTGGAATTAAGTAATTTTTATTTGGAAATAGAATGAGCTATGGGCGTGTCCTGATTTTTGTATTCATTTGGTTGGTTTTAAGTCTTTTTGTAAAAGGTATTGCTGGAAAGGGGATGGTGATGCCAGGAGACAAAGCTCCTCTTAATCATGTCTCCCTTTCATGTGACATTCCCTATAAAGGAGACCAGCACCCTGATAAGTCAGCCTCGAGTTTCATTGTTGGTTATGGAAGAAGGGATTTTAGTGTCTCAGTTTAGTCAGAAATAGTCAGTTACACTTGGTTACAAATATTAAAAAGAAAGATTAAGACATTAAGGGAGTGAAAATATTAAGCTTCAGAGCTTTAGGAACATACTGCAAAATGCCATGCTGATTGATGTGGGCATGGCAGAGCAGGGCATGTACAGACTCCATTTGGGTAGATCAAGGTCTTAGCTTTTGTGTTCCTCCATGTCTTCTTTGCATTTTGCCCTATTCTCAGCTTAACTTTGTTTCTCAAGATGCAGGTTTCAGTTTCTTACCTTTTCCCGACAGAATTAGTCATGTTATTGGGGTTTAATAGATGGTTGCAGTTATTTAGGTTGACTTACATCACTCAGTCTATTAATTTCTACATCAGTCTGGGTATAACCTCCTTCAGAATTCATCAACGTCTTTTCTTAATCAGATCATTGCTGGTGCTGCTCCAAAGTGGTGGTGAGAGCCCAGCCTAGTTGATTTGAATTCCCATGTTTTCCTTCAGGTTTTAACACTTGGTAAATGTTTGGGAGGTTACTTAACTTCTGAGCTCTCTGTGCATATAGTGAAAAGGATGTAAATACATTTTTCATAGCTGAATTTGTTTCTAAGTCATCATCATTGACATAATGTTGATTAAATTCTCAACAAGCAAAAATCCCCTTCTTGCTACTAAACAAAGCAGAGAGGGATAGAACTTACTGGAAGTATAAAATTGTTAAGTGCATGTGTCTTCTGTCCTGTTAGGTTATCTTGTGTGGGTATGGTAGAGACGTGGTAGATCTTTTTCCCCTGGCATTCAGTTATTCCAGTATATTTTTAGAGAACAAAAAAATAAAAACTTACTGGAAATCATTCTATGGATTAACAATATAATGCTATTGTTTGCTGTAGTAAAAGTGAAAAATAAGCATAGCAGTGAGCTCAGATATCAGAAATGCCAGGATTTTGAGGTAGATTCTCAAGCTTTAGCTTGAATTGTGTGATCCTGTTTCAGCTTCTCGAAATTGAAGCAGATTCTGTGTGCTTTACAAGTAATTTTGTGCTCAGAATCTGATCAACTCACTGAATTTTTGACTATTAATGACCACAATAATGTGTTAAATAATGGAAGCATGGATTAAGCCTCCCTCCTGAGCCCTCAGGTTTTGACTAGCATTTTTCTTCTGTGTGAGTTATAAAGTCTTCACTGTCTTCACACAGACTTTAGTAGTACCTTTGAAACAATTGTTGTCTGTGTTCTGTTGGCGTGGAGAGTTATCCATGAAATGTGACAGTCACTCTTGACTGTATTTAATGCCAGAAAATCTGGCATAAAAATCAACAACCACTCTTCAGAGGTGTAAGGCCTCTTGTCTGCTCCTGGTGATTGCTAAAGGAACTCAGGAAAGTAAGTCTCTGCTAGGAAGAAAGGAGCATTCCCAGTTTAGCACTAAAAGCTTTGGAAGGTAACGTGACTGAAAGAAAAGAACATGAGGAAGTCAGAAGTGTTAATCTCATAATTCATGTGAGAAGTCCTAATTACCCTTCTTTCACTTGGATTTTATCTTGTATGGATTAGCTGAAGCCAATAATCCATCTTCTTATTCCCTGTTGTATGGCAAGACAAAGCAATTAATCTCTCCAAAAAGGGAAAGAAGAATGAAAAGAACTACTGATTTCCATCATATTGATAAGAGACTGGAAAGGCTCATGAGAGATGAGTCCCCTCCCAGGTGCTTCTTTAATGCACCAGATATTTTTTGAGCACAAAAACTCTTCTTGGTGAAAGCAGAAAAAAGAATTTGACCATCTGTCTGCAAAATGCGTTAGTCTTGCATCAGAGGACCCAGAATTGCCTGGGTTTTTGTAAGAGCCTTACCCAGTAGCATAAAAGTAGTGAAAAATAATGGTGTGAGTAGTGTAGCAGATGTCTGTGATAGTTTTTCAGTTTTTCCTGGTTGAACCAAAGCACTGTCTCCCTTCTGCAGGTGCTAACAGGATCGTTTTGGAAGACTCCAATATCTTGCAGCCTGTGGGACTAACTGTATTTGAGAACTGGCTGTACTGGATTGACAGGCAGCAGCAGATGATTGAAAAGATTGATATGACCGGTCGAGAAGGACGTACAAAGGTCCAGGCTCGTATTGCACAACTCAGTGACATCCATGCTGTGAAGGAGCTCAACCTGCAGGAATACAGTGAGTGCAATCTCTGCTGGTAGGTGCAAACAGGGCCTGTGAGACTCGAGCCAAGAGACACGAGCCTGTTGTGCCTTGTTGCTGATCAACATCAGTGCAGATGGAAGGGGCCAGAAGTTGGTATCAGTGCTGTTAGGTTGTTTCCTTCAGGCACTTGGCAACGGACTGGAAATCTATCAGAACCCCAGCATCATGTTTTGTTGCTGATGACAACTTGATTGGTAGTCCCATCCAGGCACCTGGCATTTGAGTGTCTCCTAGGCACAGTAGAAACATCCTGTTATCCCTAATAGAGGACTTTCTGGATCATGCTAGAGCATTGCCATTGGGCGTTCTCTGTTTAGGCAAGCACAGCTCTCAGGGCCTGTCACCAGCTGTCAGTGACTCTGTGAACTGCCTGCCTTGAAGGCAAAGTGAACAATTCTTAGTGGTGGTATTTCATACTGAAAGTGGTTTGACAGAAGAGCAATGTTGCATTGCACAAAGGAGGTGTGTATTAAATAGCAATTGCTGTTGATCATGGCTATGCTTTTTAAAAGTTTCTGCTTATCAGGCCTCTCCATACACACATGCTTGAAGTGGTGGGAAGTGGGTGGTTAAAGCAGTGGAGTTCCTGTCTGTTTAACAGGAAACGGGCCTGGTTAGTAGGCTGTGGTGCATGCTTTGGAGAAATATGTAGAAAAATGTCTAGGGATGTTTAATTAAAACATTAGTGCAGACTACTACTAGTTTTGTGTGCTATTAATCTCAGAAAATCTGTCAGGAGTTCCAAGAGAAGTACTCCTTATTAAACATTAAAATGAAGAGATGTATTTATCTAGAGCATGTTAATTTCAGTTTCAGAGACAGTGTGGAAGCTTCAGAATTCATAAATTAGAAAAGTTTATTTTTTTAATGATCATTGGTAGAGAAAATGAAGTATGGAATCCAAGACATTATTTTGTACTACTTATGTACTATTTGCTGCAGAGAGCTACTGCTACCTCACAGTAGAAGCAAAATGCTGCTTAGAGTATTGTTTTAGTATAAATTCTTAGAGTAGTTTCAGATCATGGAGAGTTACCAATGTATGTTACAATTATAGACGTGTGTAAATGGAGAAATACAGACAACAAAATACAATGCTAACATTCATTAATCCTCTCGTTGGGGGTAAGGGGTAATGAAGAAATGACTGAAAGATCATAAAATAGGTGGGGATTTCTTATCAGTCCCTGTCTTTCTTATTTTTAAAATCCTAGGACAACATCCGTGCTCTCAGGACAATGGAGGCTGCTCACACATTTGCATTGTGAAGGGGGACGGCACCACGCGCTGCTCCTGCCCCGTGCACCTGGTGCTGCTGCAGGATGAGCTGTCCTGTGGAGGTGAGTCCTTCCCAGGTTCTGTGTCACTGTGCTCTCAGCTTCAGCCTTGGGGAGGGGCTCCATCTTCAGGGATGGCTTCTGAGCCAAAGGAATGTGACAGTGCACCAGGTGCTCTTACACACCTGTACAGACTCACCTCTTTCCCTGCACCCTCCAGCTAAATCTGCACGTATTGAGAAGGAGTAAGGGAAGAGGAAAAAAATCCCTAACTGTTGAATAAGGATTTCTGTTCACCCTTTCTACTTAAGACTCACACTTAATACTCAACTCAAGTTGAATTACTTCAACTTGATTCTTGAATTGTATGATTTGTATTACTTTTTGCTGTCACTCCCCATGTTCTGCCTTTTCAGGCAGTGGTAGATTCTCACATTCTGGCACATTGCTCAGTCTGTGCTGTTTTGTTTTTCTCTGTTGTCCTCCCCAAGCTCATCCTGTGCGTGTCTTTCTGAACTGCAGTCCCAGAAGGGCAAGCTGCCTCCTTCCATGGCGATATGGCCACTGTAGCCCACACACACCCTGGGGTCTCCAGGGGTGGGGCTGGAATGGGGGACAGGACAGGCACTTTGGTGCTTGGATCTCTTTGTGCCACCGGCCTGAATGGATTCATTATGCAATCATCTTACCATCGAGGCGACGTGCGGTCTCACAATGGAACAAGGGCTAACATAATCCAGATATTTTCTCAGAGCAAGTTTAATACCAGGCCAAAGAGCCGGAGGAGGAAAGGGGGATTAAAAAAAGGGGAAAAATCTACACTTACTTACTGCTTGAGATTAACAGTTAACGTAGTAAATGTTAAATAACAGCTAACAGATGTGTTGAGGTAGTGGAACTTGACTAGATGGAGCAGATTTTTGTTTTAAAAGAATTTTAACTGAATAGAACTGTCAAGGGCACATAACTAGACACTGAGTCACAGTGTATCCATCTGCAGCAAATTACACCCTTTTAACATCTTCTATACAATGACTGTCAAACATGAAAAAGAGAGTAAGCCATTGGCTGTGTATACAGCGGTGTTGCAGGAAAGGGGGAGTTGAAGAGAGTGGCTACTTTCACTTCAAGTCTTACTAAGAGAAAGGTGCGAGAGTGAAGTAAGAAGAGAAGAGAAGAATTTTGTTTTGTGTGCATGTTTCTCTCTCTTCGTCTCATGTGTTGAGCCCCCGTTGATGTGAGCCTGCATCAGTCACACTGGCCTCAAGGTCTGCAAAAGTGGCTGTGAACACAGGGGCTGTGGAAGTGACCTTATGATGTGGCACGTTGTTCATCAGCTGCTTTGATATAGGAAAGCAGCTGAGCTCTTGTCCTTACCTGTCCCGATCTGCTGTTTGTTCACCTGGATTTTTAACTTCTGTTTGTTTGCTTGATTTTCAAAGAACCACCAACATGCTCCCCTCAGCAGTTCACCTGTTTCACAGGTGAGATTGACTGCATCCCGGTGGCCTGGCGCTGCGATGGCTTCACGGAGTGCGAGGACCACAGTGACGAGAAGAACTGCCCAGTGTGCTCTGACAGCCAGTTCCAGTGTGAGAGTGGGCAGTGCATAGACAGTGCCCTGCGCTGCAATGGGGAAGCCAATTGTCAGGACAACTCGGATGAGAAGAACTGTGAAGGTACAGGGGGTGCTGCCAGGTGGGGTGGTGTAAGATTGATGGGTGCCCGGGCGAAATGGGACGGTGGACGGAGACGAGAGATCTCTATAAGCTGGATCCTAAAACCTGGTTTTTATTACAAAAGGCGTGGGGTGCAAGCTAGGACCCAGCTTAGAGCTGCTTGCAGCAGCTCAGAGCTGGCCCAGGTGGGGGAGGACAAAAGGCTGAGGGGCAAGAGATGGAAGCAGATAAGAACAGGAGCAAGAGAGGTAAAAAGGAGTAAGAAGAAGAGTAAGAAAAGAGAGGGGTAAGAGGGGTAAGAGAGGAGCGAGTAAGAGAAGAGCAAGAAAAGAGAGTGAGCTTCTGGTTACAATGCAATAAATCCTTTTCTATGTTGAATATTCTAAATTCCACTAACCAATCTACTACAAGATACAAATTCTATGGCATTTGCATACAGCCTATAAGAATCCTTACATTACCATACTTATCAGCAACTAGAGGGTCTTGCATATCTAAACAAGGGGACTGCCCATCAGCCGGACATACCAGCTTTTCAGGTGTTTAGCAGCCAGGGTTTTGGTATGTAGCTTCATTTCAATCTTAGTTTCCACATTCTTAAAATCTTCCGTGAGGCAATCGTATTTACAGGGCTTTCCTGTTTCATCCTTCCCAACAGGGAGGGAAAGGACCTGTCACAGGGAAAGCACCAAGCATTACTGCTGAGTGGGATTTGAAAAGATCCAAGGCTCTGCTAGTTTTTAAACTGGTCTGTTTAACAGAAGTTATTTCATCACTCCATACTTCTGGTTCTCTAGCTGTGAAGTGGAAATTAAGTCATCTCCCTCAGAGTGGCTGAAATGCTATTTGTGAAAAGTACTATCAAAAATGGCATGATTTTAAACTCTAAAAACCTTGTATCTGGGAGTGAACTACAAAGTGGAGCAAATCTTTGTCATAGCTTTTTGTGTGCCTTGTATTGAGTAAAGGTTTGGGGATTGTTTATTTTACAATACCTGAACAAAATTAGCTTTTCTGAGTAAGCAGGAGTGAGAGGAGATTTCTGGAGATCTCTTCTTCCCGTAGAGCACAGCAAAGAGAGTTTTTAAGCCAACTTTACAGAGGGCAGTGCTGTTGCCAACACAATGAGAATTAAGTTCATTTTGCAAAGGACAGATTTTTCTGCTGAAATCTGAACTGAAATCTGAACCACCACTACACAACATGAAATGTGAGCAAACTCATCCTTTCCCTACTGCAGACGTAGGAAAGAGTTGTAGGGACAACTTGTAAGCCTGAAAGGGTGCTGCTTCTTTATATCCTTTCAGTGCATTTTTCTTCTTTGTGGAGACTGTTGAAATGTCTTTAAATCAAGGCTAAATTTCTTTCCAGAAGCTGTGCTCCAGCTCAAACAAAAACATAGAGCTGACACTCCTGTGTGCTGAAAGGTGATTGTTAGCCAGCTGAGATGCTGACATCTGAAAATGTGTTGTGCAAGTTCACTTCCCAGTTGTCATCCAGCGGCTGGAGATGTCAGACTAGGGGCTGTTCATCACCTTCAAAGTGGTCCTGTTGCTGAGAGTATTCAAGTTGATTACAAATCAGAAAAGCCTTTAGTTTAACTTCTTAATTCAGCTGAAGACAAAAAGGGATTTCTGGATTTATGATAAACAGGAGGCAGGAATATGTGGAAACTGCAGCAGCCAGCACCTTGCCTGCAGCACTTCTTATTTTTTCAGTGTAAACTGACAAAGCTTCAGTTTTATATTCTGTCCTTTGTTTTAGTTCAAACATATAATATCAAGTCAATGTATTGTCTCGTGAACGAGGAGTTTTCTGGTTTACAGGAAGGACATTAAGAAGGACATTTATTTTTCTTAAACAATTTTATTTTCATGGTTTGGCAGATTTATTTTTCATAACTTAATTATTTTCTCTTATATTACAGTAAAGGCTTAGGGTTGGAGATTCTTACAGTCATATTGCAATAACCATGTCCTGGATAAGTGCCTGTCTTCTCAATGGCCTCTGAGTTATTTTAGCTGAGGGTCACTTTATCCTGCAGTGTGCCCAGGTGCCAGTGTGCACCATCCTCAGCAGAACAGAGTGACCTGCTCTGCATGGCTCACGTGAGGGACTTCGTGTGCCACTGGCTGCTCCCAGAAATGAAGCTTGCAGCTCTCCAAGCTCTCCCAAGATACTCCTGATTGTATGCTTTGGTGTGTTTGTTTGGTAACGATTTTCAAGAGGAGCAGGTTCTGATGCTGCCTGTTGCTGGGGGTTCTTTGCAGTGCTGTGTCTGACGGATCAGTTCCGCTGTGCCAGTGGCCAGTGCATCGGCAAAAGCAAGAAGTGTGATCACAACCTGGACTGCAGTGACAGCTCTGATGAGCAAGGATGCTGTAAGTGTGCTGCCTGACACTCCAGACTTGGTTGCAGCATCCAAAATTTGTTTCTCACCTTTCCTATGAGTTTGATTTTATTCTGCCAAGCAGACTGAATTAGTTGTTCCCAGAATTAATGCTTCTCTTCATAACTGCTGTCGTGCAATTAATGCACAATGTGGTGGAATAGGAATAACAAAAATAATTAGTATTCTGAACAAGTAGTTTCTGAAGCAGAGGATGCCAGTTATTTTTCTTCTTACCTTTTTAAAACTTTAAAAGAAATAAAAGGTTTGTTTTACTGTAATGTTAATATGCCGAGTTGGTGCAATGTTAAAAAAATATCAGCTGGCATGAGGCATCATGTGTAACTTTTCTGCTTTGTGTTTTTCTCGTCCAGAGAATCAATAGCAGGTGCTTTTAGAATCAGAGGAGCACTCTGTTTATAGAGTAAACCTTCTAAAATTTCCTTTTTTTATCTTGAAAGAATGTAATTTTGAGCTTGATTTCTGATTTGTAACATGTGATATCCCCTACCTCGAAATCTCCAGGGTTCTACAAGAAAACCACTGCCTTTAAAATTCCAACTTGAAAGTTCACTTTCACTGTTGGTGCTTTAAAAGAAATTGTAAATAGGGACATCTCGTCTTGTGTTAGAGATTCATATATCACAGCTGGCACACAGATAATTTGAAAATGCAAAGCCAGAGTTGGACCCTTGATCTTAAGAAAGAGTATTAAGAGATGTTCTGTCATGCTACCAAGTTACTAGTGACATTATCACAGGCTTGTAAGGTTCCTTTTATTAGAGTTTATATGTTCTCCAGTTTTGTAACAGAAGATGGAAAATTGGCCCACCCAGAATAAGATGGCAGTTGTCACCATCCTTCTTTCACTATGATCAGAAGTCTGTTTACTTATCTCTGTAGACTGTGACAAGCTGGTTCTTCAAGTGTGGGTTTGGTGTTCAGGGAGAAGAAAATATGCTGAGGAAAAAACTTTCAGTAATGCATAAGATGTAAAACACTGACTAGAACAGGAAAACACTTTAAAGTCTGCCTTTCTTGTCAAATTCATGAGCACAGGCAGGGGGTTGTCAGTTACTCCCAGAAATGTGATTGCTTAGAATTGGTCTTATAGGGAAAGACACTCATTTTGACTGCTGAATAATTGTTTTGGGTACAGATTCCTCATAAGGTGGCACCTCTCAGGCTGATGCTCAGCTTTATCTGTAACCATAAGGGTGGGTCAGATGTGGAATAGTTTAGATAGTTCAATAAACAGCAGCAAACCCCAAATTCATCACTGCTGAACAATCACCGTAAGTGATTGTTACACTGCTGAGCAAAGGGAGTGCCAGTCTGTTACACTGAGGGATAACCAAGGTGTGACATGAAAAGCAGTTGTTGTCATCTTCAGTGACAAGAAAAGCACAAGAGGAGTCCCCTGCACAGTGTCATCTGGAGATGTGGCTGCAGGTCTTGTTCATCAAGTTCAAAGGAGAGCTCTGCTTGTCAGCCTGAAGCAAGAGCAGGGCCTGGTTCATCACTCCCCCTGCTCATTTCCTGTTATTTGTGATCCCACAACCTCATGGCATATTTGGGGATCATCTTGGAGGCTGCAGGTAGCCCTTATGGACACTCAGAGTCTTTGGACAGACCTGTCCTAGGGCCTATTTGTTCCTCCCATATATTAATTTGAAAGTGGTTATCTGCCTGCAGAAGAGGAGGAAAGTGGAAAGATGCAAGAAAAACTGATGTTAAAAACTAAACCTACATGGTCTGATTTTCCTTTTTCCCTTTTAGACACAACAGAGGAACCTGCACCACAGCCCAACAACACCATAGGCTCCATCATTGGTGTGATCCTTACAGTCTTTGTGGTGGGAGCAATGTACTTCATCTGCCAGAGGGTGCTGTGCCCACGCATGAAGGGGGACGGGGAAACCATGACCAATGACTACGTGGTGCACGGGCCAGCCTCAGTACCCCTGGGCTATGTGCCCCACCCCAGCTCTCTGTCAGGCTCTCTCCCTGGTAAGTAAGGGCTGATCCTTGCCTTTGGCACCCCACGGCTGTACTTGAGGATACTGTGCATCTGTGTCCAGGAAATGCCTGCTCCAGATGCAGTTCTTGGAAGCTGTGGGAAGCCAGGACTGCCAAGGCCTGTTGCCATCTTCTCTGCAATAATGAACTGCTGTTTTACCTGTGCTGTTCACGAGCATTCGGGTACTTGGCAGAACCTAAGCTCAAATAAATGCACGCACTGTGCATTTTCTTGTTTTGCTACCCCTTTTGGGGCTATTGTAGCATCAGCAAAGTTTCACAGCAGTACAGGGTAAAGTTACACAGAGTTATATTCATGGGACTTTAAACATTATGTAATCATTCTTGGTAGATTTGTAGACTGAGTCTGTGTGCTTGTGAGACTTCTTGCCAAGTCTCTAATGACCAGCAATAACTTTGGTCTCAGCTTATTTCATTTAATGATGAATTTTCCAACACCAGTCCAAGCACATGATGCTACTGCTGTTTAAAAAGTAAAACTTAACCACAGTATTGCACTTCATCTATATGCATTGCTTCTGTATATCAATTAAATATGTACTGTAACTTGTGGCTTTTAGATCCAGCAGGATCTAAGAACATGTTTTAAGGTTATGTTCCTCTCAGAACATAATTTGGTTTTAATACCAAGATAATTAATTTTGAGTTTGCAAGTTGTGCTTATACTGCTGTTGTCCTCCAGAGTATTTTTTAAGCTCCTTTAGTCTGTGAATTGAGGAAGAACTGAATACTGACTTACATCTCTGTTCTTCAGGTATGTCTCGAGGCAAATCTGTCATCAGCTCCCTCAGCATTATGGGAGGGAGCAGTGGCCCCCCCTATGACAGAGCCCATGTTACAGGAGCCTCCTCCAGTAGTTCTTCAAGTACCAAAGGCACTTACTTTCCTCCAGTAAGTCACTCTATTATTCATAAACCTTTAATAAATTTCAGGGAAGTGACAGTGTCTTTCTAAAGGTTAATCAGTTGACAGATTAATGTTTTGATTTAGAATTCTAGCCTAATAAACTTGTTTGGATATGGAGTTAGTGATTTTGAAAGGGAAGAGGATTGTCTTTTTCCAAAATGGTCTAGGAATTTTCACTTAATTTTAAAAAGTTGTGAAGGAGCTCAGTGCCAGGAAAAAAGATGTTAGATTGAATGTCAGGGGAGATGAAAAAAATCCCTGTAGATGTTTAGCAGCTCTGGCAGAGAGATCTCCTTTCATTATACTCTGCCATGTGCCTCTGAAGGTAAAACTAAGGTTGATTCTGTACAGACCTTTCAAGGAATTAAAATGAGGCTTTGTGTCATGTGTCTTACAAGTGACAGGTAAGTAAGTAAACAAGTGTTTAGCAGCTCCATAACATCCCTCCATCACAATGGGGACTGTGCTGCTCTAACTGCTGTGTAGCAGTTGGTGCCAGCCCTAGAGGGCTCCCTGTCTCTTCATTTCCAGCACCTGTGCTTGGCTTGGATATTTTTGTGGATATTTTCACCAAGCCACTGTCGAGTGTTCCATGCTTGGTCAGTGAAGGCTGGAATCTTCAACTGTCTGTTTTCAGTTCTGAGAATCAACAGATCAGGCTTTAAATCAGCTTTAAATGAACCCAAATACATGGGTTAAGAACATGCCTGCATAGGGAAGGCATGCTGGCCTTGGCCAGCACTCTGCAAGTATTTAAACAGAGCAATAGCTGGGGACTGCAGCCTGCAGGAGCAGAGATCTGCCAGTCTGCCTTGGGCAGAGGTATCCCTAGTGACAGCCTAGAATTGAACAGCTGGCTGCAACTGCACTTTTCAGCACTGGCTACATCAAAATAGCCACAGCAGTCAGGTTTATTTGAGAAGAGCTTAGTAGAAGCCAATAGGAATGGCAACAAATGGCATTTCCAGGGTCTGCTTAAGAGCTGGGGAATAAACAGGAAAAAAATTCTGTTTGTTGGGAGGGCTATGTATGCAGTTCTTTATTTAAGGTTCCTACTAGACAGTACTGGAAAATTATAAACTGGCATTTTCTCGAGTTTCCTTTGTATCTTTCCCTTTTAAAAGTGGCTTTTTTCCTTTCTTACTCCTTAGATTTTGAACCCACCACCATCACCAGCTACTGAACGTTCACACTATACCATGGAATTTGGTTATTCTTCAAACAGCCCATCCACTCATAGATCCTACAGGTAATTACTATTGCAATAGCTTCTGTCAGGATCAAAGCAGTTAGTGTAGAAAATGCAGAATAAAGGCAGCCTCTGCTCCCTAAGAATTACAATCAAAGGCCCTAATTCTGCAAGCACTAAACTGGTGCTTAAATGGGCTCACGTGTGTAATGTCAGTGCTGCCAGTGCAGAAGTGCAGCACTGTTTGAGGTAAGTCATACACCAAGAGGGTAGAGATCCACCCCTGGGGAATATTCCTTAGGGGGGATGGCAGCACTCATCAAAAGAAATGCAGTGCCATGAGTATCTTGAGCCAAAAAAATTTACCCTGGAGTGAACCCTGCCTTTTTTTAGGCTTCTGCCATAAATAATTTGTTACATAATTATCAGAAATTATAAGCAAATACCCTGTGGAGGAAAAGTTGCAATATAAAGGCTAACAGTCAGAAGTAACATTAATATTGTTGTCTAGACAGAAGATAGAATCACAGAATTTCTAGTTAGTCACATTAAGGGTTAATAACTGGAAAAGATTGCTAACCTTTTGCTTTATTTTCTCTTCACTAGTATTTCTGGGCATGCATTTTCTGTTTGAATGTATTCTTCTTACCTTCCCCATAAGGATGCTGGAGAGTTATGATTTTATTACAAGTTACCAAAAATAGAGGAACACCTGCTACCCAAGGGTGTAAAGGTTTCCCTCCCCAGTCACCAGTAGATGTGGTCAGTGAGAAGAGAGTGCAGTATTTGTCTGAAGGATGTGCCTCCCTAACACAGAACCTTTGGGGGCTTTGGGTAATGAGGTCTCTGGGGCTGAGCAGACATCTCCTCTCCATTAGCAGGAAATGCAGCCTCTGTTGTGCAGGAGGTCAGACCAGATGTTTATAATGATCCCTTGCAGCCATATGAAAAATCTTTTAAAATTACAAGTCATTTTCTGTTGAAAGAAATCTAAATTCAAGCACCAGCATGGATCATCTGCTGGTTAGCTGATATGACTTTTAGTTTTATAAATGATGTTAGAGATGTAGCATAGGGTTCAATATTTTCTAAATGCTCCCCCACCCAAAAATAAACACTGGTCTTGCTGCTTCTATTACTTCTTTCCTAATATTCTGACTTCACTGTAGAGGAGCTGCATCCCCTTGTGTCCCCAACCACTGATGATGATGCTGGCAGTTGTAGTTACCATGCATTTCCCTTTTTAATTCATTTCATTGAAACGATCTTGGGCTCATTTTAAAACATGTTTTGTGGTAGCAGACTTTGAGAATTTCATCCCAGTCACTTCTCTAAGGAATGCTCCTCCCGAGTGCTAATGAGTGTGCCAGGTAATTTTCAATCCTCCTGTCTGACCTTGGAAGTTAGTATCCAGAAATTGCATAATGGAAACAGAATTATCTCCATAATTGCAACACAGCTATTACACAGGCACATGCACACCCGTGCCCTTCCTGCCCCGCTGTCTTAGGAGCAACTTTTTCTACCTCAATTAAGTCCTTAGGGAGCCTGTTGTGTGAGAGGCTTTTCTCAGCCACTGCTCCTTTCTGTGGCACAACAAAAGCTCTTACAGGTGCTCCTTGCATCTCTGAGCAGGCAGTGCCAGGGTCACTGGAAACACCTGGAGACTGGGAAGCACTCAGCAAACCTGGGCTCTCCAGTGATCTTGGAATCACAGAATGCTCTGGGTGGGAAGGAGCTTCAGCCCATCCAGTTCCACCCTCTGCCATGGGCAGGGACACTTTCCACTAGACCAGGTTATTCCATGCCCTGTCCAGGCTGGAACACTTCCAGGGATGGGGCACTCACACCATTATGGATTAATTTAACCCCAATGCAATAACAGAATACTTACACCAAACGTGCCACACTATCCAGTTCCAGCAGTTTCAAGCACCAAATGAATTTTCTATGAGTAAAGCAGCACATCAGAAATTTATGTGATGGGTCACTTACAGCTAAAATTAATTAGTTTTAAAAGTTAGATAATTAACTAAGAAATGGTGTCCCTTTCACCTGTTGCTGTGGTGTGCCCAACACTGTAGCACTTCTGTGATGCAAAAATGCTGATAAAGACTCTCTAATTAATTCAAGTTAGAAAGGATATGTTTATTGACAGCACTGGGCACATGGGGAATAGCTTCCCAAAGATGTGCACAAAAGTTACGCAGCTCTTGCTCTCTATTTAATCACAAAAGTTTTACATATTCATATGATTATCCTATACACCTATAAATATGCATTACCTAGCCCCACCTACCCCACTTGGTATTCAAATGAGCTCAAATTCCTTTTGTGCCTGTGGCAGTTCTCTGCTTGAAAAGGGTCGATGGGTTCTGAATGAGTCAGAGGTCCTGGGAGATGAAGTCACCAATCTCTTCCTCAGGCTGAACTTTTCAGCTTCGTTTTGTTGGAAGAATTGATGATCCCTTGGGTATAGTCCAAGCTCCCCAGCCTGATTCTGGCTGTCTTATGGTCATGGTTTCTTCATCTTTACAATGCCCCCATCCTCCTTATCCTGCCTCTTCAGATAAAGTAAATGTTCTATTGTCTCAGTCTTAACTAGCCTCATCTTAGTAATTTGTAATTTATTAATAATTAATGATTCTACATTGCTTCCACTCCTTTACTAGGCTCTATTCTTTTGCTAGGCACTTAATCACTTTGTATTCCTTCTAGCTAAACTTTTAATTCTTAATTTTCTTAGTTTCTTGATTCATGTGCAGGGAAGTTTGGAGAGGAGATGCTGTGCATCACTGTGGGAAACCCCTTTGCTCTTCTAGGCTCTTCTTTTCAGGGTTAGGATTAAAAGCACAGGGGGCCGAGTTTGTGTTTGGACTTCATTGTTTATTGTTATCTTAGCTCAGTTACAGCCTCACTGACCATGGGTGCTTCTACATGCTGAGTTAACAAGGCAAAAATGGAGCACAGAGAGAAGCTTCGAGGTCCTTTAAGCCTAAACTACCCAATTATGAGATGCCAACAAATTTATTTTAACTTTAAACCCAATAACCAGTCACCCATGTCCTGCAATATGGAATTTCTTAAGCAATCACACAAAATCACCCAAACTTGTGAAGAAGAATACACCCTAAACCCTCCATCTTGTATATATAACCCTCCATTTAACTTATATATTACTTTAGCCGGCCACCTTAAATTCTAAATTCCTCACCGTGTGATATAACACACTTCTACTCAGCTACACACTCACAATCTCAGTGCTATCACTCAGTTTTGGAAGCCTTTCTCAGGGCCTCAGGTTGATTCCTTCTGGAGGCTGACCTGGAACAGAGACCAGACAGAGCAAAAGGATAAAGCAGGGATTTATTAAAAGGCCTCAATGGGCACACCTGGGCAGCACAAGAGCTGGGCTGGATTACACCCAACATGCCCCAAAATGGGCACAAAAAATGGATGACTGATCATGAGGTCTCACACTTTTATAAGGTCTGGTTCATTGGCATATTGCAGTTAATTGTCCCATTACAGCTTCAGGTTATGAAGCTCCATCCTCCTTGTTTTTCCTTCTCACTTCACCGTTGTTTTTGTTCTTGGGCCTGAAAGTTGTCCTTGGTCCCAAGCTAGAGAAGGAATTGTTTTGTCTATCTACTCTGTGAAGAGAGCTTAGTAGCACTTGATATGAAACCTAAAACTACCCACTAAAAGAGCACAGGATCTAAAAAATATAAAAGCTAAAGCCTAAGGCACCAAGGCCAAATGCAATGTATCTCTGTGGATCATTCCCCGTCAGCACAGAAAGTCTGAAATCCTGTGTCCAGGGTTCCGACACACCACTGCCGAGCTGGCCCTCGGCGTGTCCTAACCCTTGTGCCCCTTGTGCCGGGATAACGCCCTTGTCCCGCGCTGTCCCGCTGCAGCTACCGGCCCTACAGCTACCGGCACTTCGCGCCGCCCACCACGCCCTGCAGCACGGACGTGTGCGACAGCGACTACGGCCCGAGCCGCCGGCTGCCCGCCGCCAAGGGCTACACCAGCGACCTCAACTACGACTCGGAGCCGGTGCCGCCGCCGCCCACGCCGCGCAGCCAGTACCTGTCTGCCGAGGAGAACTGCGAGAGCTGCCCGCCGTCCCCGTACACCGAGCGCAGCTACTCGCACCACCTGTACCCGCCGCCGCCGTCGCCCTGCACCGACTCGTCCTGAGCGGCGCCCCCCGCCCGCGCCCTCCGCTCGCTGTAAATACGGGAGGTTCCGCTGGGGACGGGGGGGAGGGACACTGAAGAGATTTGAAGATATTTGTACAGAAGGATTTAAAAAAGGAGAAAAAAAAAAAAAAAAAAGGATATTTATATATTTTCTTAAACAGCAGCTGCTGCTTGTGCCATAAGAAGAAGAAAAAAATTTTTGTATAAAAGAACCCAGACGTTTGTACAAAAAGTTTTTATTTTTGCAGATGGAACACTAAAACATGCCTTAATCCAGTGAAGTGACTGAGCACATAAGGAAATGGAAGGACTGGGATGTGTTACTTGTCCAGCGAGGTGATACGTGGGTTTTGTCAATACCAAAAATGTTTAAAGTCATTAATAATAAAAAAGTCCGTCTCAGAGCAGCATACCATAGATACTTGGAAGTAGCCAAATAACCTCTATGTTAACTGCAGAGGGCCAGCAACTAAAGTTAAACTTGAAAATGCAGTCAGGACAGATACTAACCTTACACAAAGGGCTTTGTTTTCTACAGGAATACAGCAATCGTAGCAGTGAATCCAGAAAATCAATCGCACACTTTTTAAAATTAATACACCTCTGATTTTCCTTAATGCATTTAACAAATGAGAGCATTTAGAGCTCTCTCCCTGCTTCTGGAATTTCAGTTATTTTTGTTGGGTGTATTTCAAAGGTTTCTTTTTAATCCCAGTTAGGTTTTTCTCGTGTTTTCTTCATCCTTTCTTCCTACCCGTGTCACTGTAATTCATGATATTCCTATTTAAAGTACTGCTAGAACTGGGCTGCTGTAAATGCCGGGTTTCCTCCTAATTAGCCTTGTCATGCAGTGATTATCATGTTATACATTGCCCTCCTCATTTTGCCAGCATGGCTGGACTCTGTTTTTTACCAGGTCAGTACGATTCTCGTGTCATTGACAAGGGTAATATGCATATACCTGAATGATTTCTAGTCCCTTAAAAAAGAAAATCTTATTTTGACCTAATGCCCACAAAATGTCGAATATTTTTATACCACATATAATATAGACAGCATATTTATAAACTATAAATTTAACCATGGATTGTTAGTTTTACTGTAAATAAATAATATATCCTTGCAGTACTTTCAGTGTATATTGATATCGCAGTATACAAATCATATATATAAATATATATATTATTTTTTCCTAGTAAGGAAGCATTTATCTTTCAGTGGAACAACTGTCCATAAGAAAAATCATTGTTTTGATCATTGGAAGGGGTTCCCCTGCTGCATTAACTGCTCGTGTTTTCTTTGTGTTAGGTAAAGCCAGTTTTTCTCAGTATGATTTTGACATACCTCCTCTTTTGCGTGGTGTGAGTTTAATACTTAAGTATTAACCGCTGTGAATGTCAAATTTTAAGATATTCTTAACCAAACCATTTTATATTCACATCTCTATTTTTGTATATTGTCATATTTAGCCCCTTCTCCTGTCAGCCTCACCATGGTGATTTTGACAGAGAGATTATTTAATCAAGTGAAAACATTATTTGTGTAGTTTAAGGGGCAACCTAGGATATTGTTAACTCCTCTTGGACTCCATTGCAGTGCTTTGAATTTGTTTTGTTGCAGCAGAGCTCACAGTACACCAGGTCTTAGATGGCATTGTGCATTTGCACCTCCTTTTGACATCACATCTGCTGAAGGTGCTCAGTGCCTTCACAGACCGGCCCTCTGAGTCTTCTCTCTCAAAACAAAGGTCCTGGGGAGCTCCTGCCTCCTCACCTTTGGGTATGGAATGGGGATAGCAACTTTCCAGAGGCACCTGGTGGGTTTTATTGTTCTCTGTTGCTTCTTTCCCAGCCAGTTTCAAGTAAAAGAGAAGTTAGCAGAAAATACGGCATGGGCTTGCAACTGGTGCTGTTGACAAAATCAGTGCCAAGTTATTCTTGCAAGCTGCCACTCATCTGGAGTCCTGGATCCTCATTTGGTTTCAGCTCCAAGGAAAATGATGTCATTGGGATTCCATCTGTAATTAAGGGTCTTTCCTCCTAGTCCAGAATACCTGAGGGAACTTTAGACAGCCTTGGTGATCTCCAGGCTATTGCTGTTATTCTCTGAAGATGGCATACTGAGGCATTTTTGCCCAGCTTCATTCTAGGTTTCTAGGAATTGTGGTAGCTGTTCTGGCTCTTCCTTGCTGGTGGAGAAGCTTCCTTGTGTTGTCCAGCAGGATGTGTGTTGAGGGTGTTGTGAACTATAAGGGAACTCAAAACCATATATATGAAGGGGGGAGGGGGTGTGTCGGGCTGGGGGTGAGGCTGGCACACCGATGAGAATTAGAATTTCTCTGTTGTTTACATTTTTTCATGTGCAGCATTCCGTGTGGGGTTCACATGTGGAAACTTGCACTAAGGAGCTCAGAAGAATATTGTATTGTTGTATCTCAGTCCAAGTGCTTGTACTGCATTGGCAATGGTCTCTTCTTGCAAAATGCTTTTCTCAGTGTGCCAATTTCTTTTTGAAAAACTCCAGGATGGTTGAGCTTAAGGAGTGGTATCCTCTTTCTGGTGCAGCTGCACTGCCTCACTGAGGCGTCCCCTTGGAGGGGGCTTCCTGCAGGTAAATTTGTGTGTTAATTCTAGCAAGGATTTGTTTAGAAGAAAGACATTCTCTGCATATGGATCATGCTGCCTCCTGTGGTGGTTTACATCTACATAACCCAACTGAAGTCAGTGGGGTGACATAGAATTCCATGTGGGATTTGATCAAATCTTTCTCATATAGATGTTTCAATTTGTGCATCAAATATTTTGGGTGATCTGCCTCTGGGAGGTTCTTAGGAGGGGAGGTGGACAGGCTGGGGTTTTCCACTGAAAATGGCCAGCATAGAGAACAGGCTGTTCCTTGTCTGAGCAGGAAGCTATGATCTGATTTTGCAAATACATGTATTTCCTCAGTAAATCTGGAGTAAATTTCTGAAAGAGGTGCTGATCTTGGAAGCTCCTCTTGGGCAGATCTCCAAATTACAAAAGCATTGATGCAGCCAGTACCCACGCCTGACACATTCCCAATGGGTAAATGCTGAGACTGAACATTTTCTTTGCTCTGCCACTGAGCCAGTTGTGATTCATATTCTCTCCTTCCCTCAGTGAGGATCATCTTTTCTCCTGCTTCTCCAATTGACTGAGGCATTGGGACTGTAGGTAACTCAGACATGCCCATGCAGGAGATTGCCAAAGTGGGTTTGGAGCATTAGCACAGAAGGGATCTCACTGATGGCAGTGAAAATTGCTCCTCATCTTTCCAGTTAAGCATAAAGGTCCTCATCCCTCAGCATCAGGTGCAGTGGGGCATTAACACAGGGAGCCTTCTGTAGACACCTGAGCAGGTTCTTAGCTGGCTGCCTGGTGATGGGAATAGCCCAGGCTGGAAAGAGACAGTCTGTTGTAGCTAACAAACAGAACAAGACATTACAGCACAATTTGTTGAGAACTAACTTTGCACGTTTAAATGGCAGCATTAATGAGACCTAAGTCTGCCTTTTAAAGTTATACCTGGCATGTCATGCAGCGTGCAGTTCGTGGCTTCCTAAGGGGCACTCCTCATTTCCCCACTGCCTTTGGATACCAAGGTGTTTATTAGGAATTAACTTGGATGCAATAAGTGGAATATGCACGTGGCATTTGCATTTGAAATAAAGAATGGTTTCCGTGAATCTAAATTCATGCAACCTGTGCACATACAGTAAATGAAATATTTACAGTAATGCAAAATACGTAAGTGAGCCATTTCATTTTGCTGTGAGTTGAAACTTTGTGCGTTGTAAATTCCAGATTTCTGCCACAGCATTTCTCACCCCATGTGCCTGTGCAAGTGTGTGTGCAGGTACCCAAAACTTTGATAATGGGCACTTGCCCAAAGCTGATTGTTCTCTCTTGTGCATGATTCAGCCTCCCCGACTCCCAGAGTGCTGATGCTGAGTGTTGTCCTGCTGTGTGTCACCTACCCTGGCTCCTTGTGGCCAGGCATTGTGGCAGACAGCACAGCACCTCAGTACTTAATGCTGTGCCAGGCCAGGCAGGAGAGGAAGCACATTTCTTGTACTGTCCCCTACTTCTGGAGTCCATTTTGCAGATGAGTAAAGCTCCTCTGTGTTTTGTAGGGACAGGAAAAACAGCCTGCTGCAGCCCTAGCGTAATGGTGAAGAAAATTGCACCCAAGTGCTTGACAGGGCAGGGGCTGCAGTCAGCTGTAAGTGAAGATGCATGTGGAAAATCCCTGTCATTCCTGTTTATTACACTGATGGGCCTTGCTGTGGTCTCCAGCTCTGTATTGCTTCTCTATTCGTTGCAGCCCATTCTCTAGAGATGGCTTCATTGGCAGTCCTAAACACAGTTTAAGCTTTAAAGTAATTAAACCTGTGCTAAGATGGAGAAAAGGCCACTGTCTTCAATGTTATTTCCATTCCTGATTGCTTGGCAAATCTCAAATTAATTAATTAGCACCATTCTGGGAGGAACTGCTTGGACTGCAGAACTCCCTGGTCACACATGCTGTTGGATCAGATGACTTCTTCAAAATATCTCTTAAGAAGAAATCAATCACTTTTCCTGACCTTTTTGCCCTGAGCATTTTTTTCACACGCAGTATTGTTAGTGACAGAATCTGCTTCTGAACCTCTGCTGTGCAGATTACTTATTAATTCTGCAGCAGAAAAATAACTGGCTTATTGAGTGCAAAAACAATTTGAGCATTGCTATTCAGGAATTGCTCTCTTAGCAACGAGATTTTTTAAATTGCATTTTGGTGTTGGTATGGCTTGAAAATTAACCTTTAACTTAAAAGCAGGTGACAGATAAACGTTGCCACTAAGTTAGGAATAAACTAATAGCTTGAAAAGGGCTGCAGACCAGTCAGTCTCTTTCTAAAAGAAGTCAAAATACAAGAGCGATCCAAAATTTTCTTTCTTTCCCGTGTTTACAAAGGGAAGGGATTTGTAGCATTTATAGGGACTGGGTGATTCACAGCAGAACTGGGCAGGGTAAGCAAAGTGTCACTCTTGGAGAGCCTGTTCCCCTCTTTAAATGAGCCAGGGGCAGCTTTGAAGTCCTGATTAAAAAGGCTGTAGCCTTAAGCCATGCAGGGAAGAGTCAGTGGAAAAGGGAGGTGTTTTGTAAAGAGGATACCACCAGGCTTAAGCTGAACTAGCCTTGTTTGCAAGTGAAGGATCTGGTGCTGCTTTCAGATTTTAACTCTTCGTTTTGTTTTTGGTTTGTTTTGTTTGTTCTGTTTTTGTAAGCTTTAATCACTGTGTGTCATTGTCTTAAAGCCAGCTGGTGTCTCTTGTTCATCAACTTCGGTACGATGGTGCTTTGCAAGGATGTATTTATATTATAATGGCCAACATTTGGCCAGCCCTATTCACTCATTCACTAACTTTTTTTTTTTTTTTTTTGTAAAATAAAGTGCTTTACTTGTACGGTGTATATAAACCTTGTACAAAAAATCCTTTCCAATTATTACTATAAACCGAGTTGTAACAAATGAAATGTTGATTTTTATAATAAAACTAAGAGTGAAAAAGAATGTTTCATTTTATTTCAGCATCTGGAGGACAGGTAATTAAAGGTACAATGTGTGTCTTTGCTCTCCATAAAAATCAGAGTGGGCTGAGTTTTCTAATGCTGTAGAAGGCTCTGCAGACACATGGATTTGCAGTGCAACTGATGGTATTTAAAACCTTAAATCTCAATTATTAATCACTTAGACTGATATACAGGATAATACCAACCAGATTATTTTACCAAATGAATCTTTATCAGGTGCCAGGTGACTGTTTTGGACACTGCTGATTCTTGAAATCTCTGCTGAAATGTTTGCCAAGAGAGAAGCGTTTAACTTCAAAATGTAAAAGAAATTGCCCCAACCCCTCATCCTGTTGCTGTAACAAGAGATTGGAGAGGCACCAGTTCTGAATTCATAAGCTCAGCACAGGAATTTCCCACTCCACTTGCATCCACTGGTCTTGGAAAAAAATACATGTCTTTGTATTAGTGTAAAAATAGCTCCCGTTCACTCTCAGCCAGGGTGCTGTGCTTTGTTTCAAGGTGTTACATTTATTTTGCCTTGGAGAACAAGCCATTAGTTTGGAGCTGCAGGGTGCTGCATTTTTCTCTAAAAATGCCAGTTGGGAATTGCTGCTGGGCAACAAAAGGATCAACAGCCTTTTTTTTTTTTTTTTTTTTTTTTTTTTATTTAAACAATTGTAATATGTTAGAAGTTTGCATACAGCATTGTGTTCTTTTGGATTCCCTGATCTTGGCCTTTTCCAGATACAGTGTTAGTCACAGAGTGCATTTGTTCCTCAAAGTGCATGTGAGAGAGGGGGTATGGACAGACACACAAAGCAGGATCAGCCCTCTCCATAAGCAACTTGAGTTAAACCTTGGGGAGAAAAACCAAAGCTCTTCAGAGGGAAAGTGCAGCTCAGGAAGCAGAAATTCTTGTCAGTTGTCTCACCCGTGCCAGGCAAGTCTCCAGCCATGGCAGAGCTGCTGAAACAGTGTTTGCCAGGCAGCAAGGGGCAGCAGGCAGTAAGGAGCACTGGAGTATTTCCTATCATTTGAAGATGTATTCCTTGTCTGAGGAAAGAGCTCTTGGGAATCTGAAAAGAATTTTGAGATTTGGAGCTGCTGGCCCTTCCTCCCTGCACCCTCTGAGGCATAAGGAAATTGCTCCCTGGGGGAGGCTGCAGCTGGGGTTCTGTGGCTTGGTGTGGCACAGCAGGGGCTCACCCCAGCTCTGCTTCCACAGCAAGAGCCCTTTTACAGGAGTGCAGGGGGAATGAGTGCCCTGCAGTAACCAAAGGTGCTTCTCTGACGACATGTGAAGAACATCCTTTGGGTCTGAGGAGGTGGAGGGGTTTCACCTGGTAAGTGTTTTCTGTTTGTTAGTATGGCCAAGATCCTTAGCCCTGTCCCCTTCCCAAAAATCCAGTAACCTCACCTTGACCAAAGCTGGGCTGGAGAGGGACAGCTGAGGGACCCTGCACCAAGCACTGCCCTGGGAAATGTTTCAGCCACTGATGATCTCTGCTGGTGACTGAATCAAGGGCTGCAGGCCACTGCTGGCTCCTGTGGAGCTGGGAGCATCCAGGGACAAGCCCAGGACCTCCACCTGCAGCTCAGGTGCTCTGAGAGCTGTCCTGGTTTGCTGGGCCAGGTGAAGAGTAGTGGGGAAATGTTGCACATCAGAGATGTGCAGAGGAGTTGTGGTGTTTGTGCTCTGGGCTCCTTATCTTTGAGGATGTGCATAGAGGAGAATCAGAAAAGTAATGCATAAAGACAACTAAAGGATGCAGGGCGTGTGGTGGGAAGGATCCTGGAAGCCAGTGGCAATAAAAAGAAAGGATATTACAGGTATTAAGCTGACTAATATTACAGGTGTCTCTTGGAAGTCACTCAGGAGTATAGCAGCTGCTCCTCAGAACGTGCCTGGCTGGCATGACAGGGATCCCAGAGGAGAACCTGACAAGGGTGGAGAAAAAGAACATTCAGGGTGGAGAGCCAGAGGACTCTGGCAGGAAAGCAGGGAGTCCTTTGTTCTGCACCCTGTCTGTGGTAGGACTGGAAGAACCATCATGGGGCCTGACTCCTGTGGGGCCAGGTAAGATCCGTCCAGGAGGGACCAGAGGAGATGATTTAGGAGGCCTCTCCTGCCACCCCACCCACACCCCCAGCACTAGCAGGGAGACAAGCTGCTTTCTGCCCAGGCCTTCCTTGACTTGGCTCCCAAGGAGGCACCCAGGCCCCTTTTGCCTGGAAGAGAAGAGCAGCAGGATGGCAATCAGCACTGTAGGGCAGGAACTGTGCACTGAGTGCTCCCAGAGCTGTGAGGGCTGCCCAGTGGGGACAATCCCTCTCAGGCACAGCCCTGACTGGTTTGCAGTAGTGAGGGGCTGTTGTGGCAGCAAGAGTGACCAGCTGCCAGTGCCTGGGGCCAGCCAGAGGGGAGCAGGCAAGCTGGAAGAGGAGATGACATCAGGAACTACCTGGGACACCTCAGCAAGCCATTCCTTCTCCCAAAATTCCCCTGGGAGCTGCACCTGTGTGCAGCCTCTTCCTTCCTGCCTTGCACCTCCCCTGTCTCTCTAATGAACACCAGACCTTGGCCTCTGAGGGCATTCCAGGAGCTTTTGTGGCTCCTGCCTCAGCAGAGACCCATTGTCCTGGCTGTGGAATCACACTCCTGGGAATGCTGCTGACACACAGATTCTGCTTCAGGTGCACAGGGAGCAGCAGGGGAGTCCTCCTGGTACAGATCCAGATTTTAGGCAAACACTTCCTGTGCTGACAAGTCAAGGAAGAAACCACCAGAACATGACACCCACTGTGGACAGGAGGAGAGTTTGGAAAATGATTTTTAATTTAAATAGCTCATAAGGCAAGCAGGGAGTCCTTTGTATAAATCCATTGGTGTATTTTTCCTAACTCTGTGTTTTTTGGGAATGCTCTGTTTGCTGTAGACAGAATGATTCCTCCCTAAATGCCATTCATTGTATTCTTTCCATCGTGCAAGTGTTTTGAGAAACCCTGTGACTGCAGTATTGCTCTGCAGATGGCCTCATGTGGGCTGATGTTCTGAAGCACAGCTGTGAGGGATTCATTAATGATGGAAGAAACCCCAATTTCAGATGCTTCTAATAAAAAAATGTTGCACCAGCAGTACTAATAAGGAAGGTAGATGTGTTTAAAAAAAATTCACTTCTCTCTCTTACCTTCCAGTGTGCTAGCCACAAGTCCACTCCACTCTGTTTTGCAACTTGAGTAGTGGAATAGGAAAGACATTCCCTCAAATTCTGAAAAAGGAAAGGAAGGGTTACCAATTGTCTTCTTCACTGGCATCCCTCTGACTCCCCAAAAAAATAAAAAATGCTTAGAAGTAAAAAGACAGAAGCACAGGCTTGTCATGAAGCTGGAATTGGAGGGACAGATTTTGGCAAATGGCAGCAGGTGAGGAAGAGGTATTTTTCTCTGTCAGCACAGGGCATGTGGGAACAGGTGGGAAAGGGAGGGATGGGAGTGCTGTTGTTTAGGGTATTTGGCTCCTTTGACCACAAGGGTATTTTTTCCTCTTCTCATTTAATGTTTGTATTGTCCTTTGGCTTTGGATGGCTCCAAAATGAGAACCAAAAAGACAAGAGCTGTAACCATCATGTCCCAGTTGTTAATTTCTTTAATTTTACATGGGTTATAAAACTTCTGTCTTTCCATGAGTGTTAAAGACAATGCGCAAAGCACCTGTAGAGCTGGGAGGGCTTGGCAATTCTCATCCATCATTTACTGTGGGATATTTCTCCAACATCTTTTCCCAATGGAGCTGGCACTTGTCATTGTGCACAATTAACTGTAGTTGCTGTCAGCAGGTACATGGTGATTTCTTGGTGATTTCTTGGTGATTTCTTGGTGGATTTAGTCTCCAGCATGCACTAGAAGCCAGCTGTAAGTCACTAAAAAGATTGTTATAGAGAAAAGGATTTAGGGTGAGCTTTTTTTGGTTTTGCTTTTGCCAGATGATCTTCACTATTGCACAGCTGTGTGAGATCATTTCATATTTGAAATTATCCCCAGCCAGTCCTATTCCTGTGTTATTTGGAAGAGTTGAGGAAAAGCAAAAAGTGCTGCAAGCAAAGATTATATTAAATGTGGAGATCCCTCCCCTATGTCCAAAGGTACTTTTGCTACTTGTAAATCTCAAAGTCCTTAGAAGGAATTGAATTTCATGTGCAGCATCAAAAGAATGTTCCTCTGAATGTTCCTTCTGTTCCTTCTGCATTGCTACTGTGATAGTTTTATAGTTGATGATTTCTACTTAGGGTCCTTCCAGACAGAATCAGTTCAGTGATCTGATGTATCTTTTACTTCTTTGTGGGCTTTTAATCTATTTTATATA